>WAAF01020811.1:541344-828407 GCA_013400475.1 Tricholaema leucomelas | reverse complement strand
TTTACACCTAGCCCAAAGCAATCCTTTGTAGGGAAGAAAAGATAATGAGAAAACCCAAAACAACACTCTTCTGCACATGGAAATCATAGAAGCATCAACTGGTTTGGGTTGGAAGGGACATTAAAGATCATTCAGTTCCAACCTCCTGCCACATACAGGCAGGGACACCTTCCACTAGACCAGACTGCTCAAGGCCTCATCCAACCTGGCTTTGAACACTTCCAGGCTGGAAGCCTCCACAAGTTCTCTGGCATNCCCCAGGGCCGCCCGCGGGCGCCGAACCCGGGCCCTGGGAGACTGCGGCGCTTCCCCGACTCGGCCCCTTCCCTTAGCCCGGCGGAAGAACAGCCGGCAGTGGGCGTGGGGAGATCTGAACGGACAGGATTAGTCGCAGCGCCCCCTCCCCACTGCCAAGACGATGCCGGGGGGGAGAAACGAAGGGGCCGCAGTTATTTGGTGCGGCCCGGATCCGGTACAAAGCGGGTAGGAGAGGCCCTGCCTGCCGGTAACGGCGAGGTGCAGCGGGCCGCGCTCTCCTCCCGCCGTGACCTAGATTTTAAATATAGCTCGCTGTCTCCCGGAGAAAGTTGCGGCCCAGCTCCGAAGGGAGGACCCAGGGTAGGGGTTGGGGATGGGGCGGATCTCCTAATTTTTTTTTAACACAAAGACATCATCAGCCGACCAGGGCTGGCTCAGAGGATGTGACGACCACACAGTCATAGGCTCATCTTGATTAGAAAATCGAGATGGCAAGCACTTGGTTAACAAGAACCGCCCACATCCATGCTGGTGAACGTGCAAGAGGAGCACCAGCACAACCTCGCCACGCTCAACCTGCCCCCAAGGTTGAAATCATGCCCATAACGGCATGGACTGGCTTCTCGCCTACAGCCCAAATACAACGAGCTATTTTGTCAACCAGAGCTGTCCAGCTACAGACTCCACAGCAAAACGCTCCCCAGCTTCGTGTCAGCCCTTCCACGGTTGATGCCCCAGCCTAACCATCTTGGGGGGGGAGGGTGTGGTACCAAATGCCTCCCAAATATTTACACAACCCCAAAAGACATGCAGCACTGAAGCGTCTCTGCCTCACAAGGAGAAGTCCTCAGGCACGTTATTCTGCTTGCATTAAGAGCAACCATCCTTCTGCTGCAGACAATACAGCCTGGTTCGGATGACTTCATCCTGCCCTCACTAACACTGACCTAGCAATGGCCACTCACATTCTAAGGATCTTTGTGCTACATGGCGACCAAACAAACCCCATCTTCCACAAAAACTAACATGTTCCCCACAGCCTTTCTTCTCTGTATGTCTATGACACTCAGTTCTGCCAACAGACAATGAATGGGGCAGCTCCCTCCTTGTTTCAGTCTTGAGATCACTCACAAAAAGCTCCTTGATGGCAGTAAAGAGAGGTATTTTCACCTAAAATCTGGACTGTCTGGTGATTCCCTTGGATTCAAATGAGCACATTTGATTCAAAGACACAAGTTGGCAGCCTGTAAGTTACTGCTTCTACACCAGAGATAGGCAACACCCGTGGAACATGGTGTGAAACTCTGGCTTCACTCCCCATGGCACTAAATTAACACACTTTAATAGTCCAGGCTGTGAATTGGAGGGAGGCTCAGCTGTTTGGTGCTGACCCACTACAACAACTGCTGCCTTTGCTGCTGTTCACCCACAGATGGGCTGGAAAAAGACTGTGTCAGAAGAGAATCCAAAGTCCTTTGAGGACAAAACCACTGAGTGAAGAAGTCACAACTTTTTGGATGCAAAGAGCTGGCAACAGGTTCTTGCAATTACGTAAAACAAGCAAACAAAACCATAGTGCTTCACTGTAACACAAGCATACACTGGTTGACAGCGGACTGCAGATTACATGGAGGAAAGACCAGGGCAACAAAAACTTTGCATCAAAACTCTGATTTAATACCACACAGCATGTCACCCGCGCTGCTCAGGGCACCAGATGATCCCCAACCCCATCTGCCAGGAGCAGAGTACAGAGAGAAGCAGCTCCTGTATTCTGAGCCATTATTTCCCATGTGAAGCATTTATCCACAGGGAGTACCAGTCCAAGCTACTCCACATGCAGGAGAACGGCACTGTTACTCCTCAAACACCAAACTGCCAAGACCTCAAATGGCAGGAAAAAAGAGCAAGAGTCACCAGACATGGTCTGTGCAGTGAGAGTGCCTTGAAAATACCTTGCTAAGGCAGGGGAGTTTACACCTAGCCCAAAGCAATCCTTTGTAGGGAAGAAAAGATAATGAGAAAACCCAAAACAACACTCTTCTGCACATGGAAATCATAGAAGCATCAACTGGTTTGGGTTGGAAGGGACATTAAAGATCATTCAGTTCCAACCTCCTGCCACATACAGGCAGGGACACCTTCCACTAGACCAGACTGCTCAAGGCCTCATCCAACCTGGCTTTGAACACTTCCAGGCTGGAAGCCTCCACAAGTTCTCTGGCATATCTCTTCCAGTGCCTCACCACCCTCATGGGGTAGAATTTCTAATTTAAATCCATCTTGTTCCAGTTAGAAGTTGTTACTCCTTCTCCTGTCACTACAACCACACCAACAAACCACAGCACCACCACACTTCAGCTATAAATCACTGGCTTACCTTCTGACCTTTTCCTTCCTACAGAGTCCCAAAGTGACCTCTGAAATCCCATAGGAATGGAAATTTCTTACATTCTTCATTATAAAACCAGTTTGCCCCCCATGCTGGGATTGCAAGTGTTTAAAGAACTCTCCCAGTTATAGCTGGTTTAAATCACTTGATCGGAGTTGATTAGAGACTGAGAATTATTTTAATAAGTTGGGATTTCTTGGTATTCAGCTGCTGGATATAGGAATAAGGAGAGGAATTACACTCATTTTAGGCATGTGTTTATGGTCTCTAAGGCAGAAGCTTCTCCTTGAGAGCTGAGAGGCCACTACGCAACTGCTCAGATCCTGATGGACACAGTCAGGCAAGATCAAGTGGGTCACAGGGAGCCACACCATTTAATGTGCACACAGCCAGCAAGAGGCTCAGGCATACATGCTCTAGCATCTTAAGAGCATACAGACAGTAGATTAAATCCAGCTCAAGTAAATTCTTCATTAAAAAAATCCTTTGTAAGGTGGTCCAGTTGCTCTGTAGGCCCCACAGGATGCACTGCTGGTAGAACCTTTTGTAAAACAAAGCTCCCAGTTTACACTGGTGCTGATGAATGCTGTGCCTAAAAGCACTGCTGACACACAATAAACTGCACAGAGCTCTCTTCACCCCAAGGAGCTTCTCCATGTGAGGAATTCCTAGTTTAAACAAAGGAATTGTGCATTGCACTGGTATCAGTGCTCCCTCCCCCAAAGCAAGCAGGATTTAAGGTGAAGCAAAATAGGATTATGTCAGGTTCTAAGAAAACAAAGAAATTAAGCTGGTCAACTGAGTCGTTTAGCCACTGCTGCTCTCCATAAGCTGGTTGTGTCTATCTCACACAGATATATGTGCACATACAATGGACACAGGCAGTTGCATGCCACATTCACATACTTGGTAAGGTGCGAGATCCTCTAGAGCAGCAACGGCTATTTCACAAGAGCAAACTAGGTAGGATGAGAGCAGGTAGCTCAGTTTTGCCAGATCCTGTCCCTCTGCCCTTGGCTCCTTTCCCAGAGTTCCTGTCACCATCAGCAGTGCTCATTTGGCCATGAGCAGGCAGCCAGGATGAGGTGTAAAGGAAATCTCCCTGACTTCACAAGCATCGCTGTAAAATGCTGATCCAGAACAAAGAGCTTTCAGGTAAATGATTTACCTAGAAGGAAGGAGTGCTCCAGCCAAAGCTGCACTTCTCCCATGCTCACCTCTCTAGTTCATGAAGAAATAGAACATGCTGCACTGCCTTACTGCAGGAAGAACATTGAGAGGCTGGAGCAGGTCCAGAGAAGGGCAACAAAGCTGGCAAAAGGTCTGGAGAACAGGGCTGGTGAGGAGCAGCTGAGGGACCTAGGGGTGTTCAGCCTGGAGAAGATGAAGCTGAGAGGAGACCTTTTGGTTTTCTAAAACTTTCTGGAAGAAGGTTGCAGGCACGTAGGTGTTGGTCTCTTCTCCTAAGGAACTGGCAACAAGAGAAGTGGAAACAACCTCAAGTTGTGTCAGGGAAGGTTTAGGCTGGACATGAGGAACAATTTATTTCCCTACAGCGTTATCAAGGCCTGGCACAGGTGGCCCAGGTGGAGTCCCAATTCCTGGAGAGATTAAAAAGCTGTGTAGATGTGGTGCTGAGGGACATGGTTTAACAGTAGACTTGGTAGTGTCAGGTTAATGGTAGGACCCTGATGATCCTAAAGGCCTCATCCAGCCTAGACGATTCTGTGGTTCTGTGTGTGTGCAGCGAAGGTTACCTGGCACATCCACCCTCAGCTGGTTCAGTGTCAAGTATTCAACCAAGGACTACATCTGCAGACCAACCCATCAGAGCATTCTCCAAAACCAACAACTGATTCTTGTCGAGCCAGTTACTAAAGTGCCAAGCAGCTCCCTCCATAGTTAAACAGTCTAAGAGACTGTGCTGCTGTAAAAACAGCCTCACGGCAGTTAGCTTCAGGTTCTACCAAATACAAGCTGCTTCTCCACAGGGGAGAGGGACATTCCATGAGGGTGTCTGGAGACAGGACAATGGTTTGAAGCTGAGGGGAAGCAAGGTTAGACTGGATCTTAAGAAGAAGTTCTTCAGTACAAGGGTAGTGAGACTCTGGAATAGGTTTCCCGGGGAGGTTGTAGATGCCCCCTTACTGGAGGTGTTCACATCCAGGCTGGATGAGGCCTTGAGAAACTAAGTCTAGTTGAAAGATGTCCCATGGCATGGAGGCTGCAGTAGATGACCCCTAAGGTCCCTTCCAACCTAAGCCATTCTGTGATTCTATGATGTGGTTTTTTACTGGGAATTTGTTGTTGGTGGTGGTTGTTTTAACAACAGTGGTTGTGCCCTTTAAGGGCCATTATTGCCAAACTACAACTGCATGTTCTTTCCCATGGGTAGAAGAATCCCATTTTCAAGCTGCTACATCCTTTTGGTACTGGGCTGGTTTACATGGAAGCCTTTTGGGGAAAGGAATGGAAAGGCAGAGGGGATGGCTGGGCAACTAAGTCTCTACCAGGAATTATCATCCCTAAATCCCAACACATTTATGAAAAAAACTCCCACTGTGGGTTTTCTCGATTTGCATGAAGCTGATGTTCACTTGAGTTGGTGTCTTGCAGCACAGGAGACTGGTTCCAAGAAGAAAGGGGAATAAAATAGATGGAGAGGTGCATCAGCTCTCCAGGCTGCATGCCTGTGTAGGGAAAAACAGCACCCTGGAAAGGGAGCTTTGTTCCAGGGCTCAGAAACAGAGCATGAAGCACATTTCTGCCAAGATGCACCATTTAAAAACTAGAGGAGATCAGCTTCAGACTGCAGGATCAGGTTTTGATAGGGGGGAGTGTTTCTACACTAAGAGATAAATACTCTTCCCCTTCACTATGGGTAGGAAATATTAAATATACAAGTGGCTGCAGTTAAAGCATCTAGAAAGTGCTTAAACAAGCCTGGAGAATAGATCGCAGCGATGCTGTGAATGCAAGCAGTGCAGGGTCTGCAAGAGGCAAAATCATTGTGGCGTGAGCCTGAGCTCCAGAAAAAACTTGAGAGACAGACTGGTCCAAGCAAAAAGGCCTCAGAAGAGAGACAACGAGCCAACAGTCATGAACTCTCCCTCACTTCAAGCATTTCCCAGTTTTTCATTCCACAGCAGCCTTGGTGCAGCGAAGACACAACCACAAACTGAGGCGTGTGCTTGGGGAAAGGAGAGCACCTGACTGCCCGCCCCTCGTTCAGGAATTCCAGGACATGCTGCTGGAAACCTCTCCCTTCGGGCAGCAGGAGGAAGTTCAAGCCCTTGCACCAGCCTCCTAAACCAAATACGAGCTTAGCCAGAGACACAGCTGTCGCTTCAGCCGGGGACAAGCTCAGCTACGCAGCCTTTGTTAAAGCCAACCCAAAAATAGCGGTGAGTGCCACCTAGGGACTGGCGCCGGGGCAGGGAGGCAGAAGAGACGGACTACAGACAAAAGACGTCAGCACCTGGTTTACTCCTCACATGGATGAGGAGCCAAACTGCAGAGAGGACAGGTTCTGGTCTATTTAAACAGGAAGATAGGTTTTGAGCTGCAGCTTCTCCCCAGCAAAGCACCACTTAGGTGAATCTTTCACAAAGGGCTGCTCAAGCACAGATCTGACTCCATGCTGTTAGGCTCTCAATCTGCGTGAAGGGCATCTCTGGGCTTCAAAATGCTCAGAGCTCTTTGGTTCAGGGAAGGGCAGTTTCAAGACCAGGGTTTATTTATGAGTGATAAGTACCCTGCAGTAAGTCATGGTGTTGAGCCCTTCAGTCCATACCAACATATCACTTCCTTAGCAAAGGCTGGCCAGCAAACCCACCCAAACCATGAGCAGAGCACTAGACAACTGAGAGCAGTTTGTTATTGTTCTTCTCCACGCTGATAAATGTCTAAAGGGTGGGGGACAAGAGGATGGGGCCAGATTCTTTTCAGATGTGCCCAGCAACAAGGCACGAGGCAATGGGCTCAATCTGAGAAACAAGAAGTTCTACCTGAACAAGGAAAAACTTCTTTGATGTGAAAGTGCCAGAGCCCTGGAGCAGACAGAGGTTGTGGAGTCGTCTCCTCAGGATAGCTTGCAACTCGCCCTGGCCATCGTGATCCTGGGCAAGTTGCTGTGGGTGCTCCTGCTGGAGCAGGGGGGCTGGACCAGATGATCTCCAGAGGTCTCTTCCAGACCCTACCATGCTGGAATTCTGTGTATGATTCCTAGCCAGACCTGTACATCTGAGAGTGACACCTTTCCAGACCTAACATTTATTTAATTAATTTGCTACAAAGAGAAAATACAACTTCCAACCAGAGCGTGGGCCACCTCATTCCTTCCAGAACACAGAGCTGAAGCTCTGCACCACCTTGTTCCATGCAGGTTCCCATACCTGCCATCTGCTTGGACCTTGCAGGGTATGTCTTAAGCTATGAACTGGATCAGACTCAATACCCCAAGTCCTTTCTCCAGATGATCCCACCATCTAATGCAGCACAGCCAAAGTCTGCTGAGAGCAGCATTTCTGCAGGTGCTCAGTAATTAATTGGTACACGTTTCCATATCAGAAATTAAAAAAAAAAAAAAAGGCAAAGAAAGGACCAAACAAAAGGCTGCTCAGCTCAGCTGAACTGCAGTACATTAACATCTGAAACCAGCAGTCATGTATACCAGTTTCAAAAATATTAATATCCATAGGACACAATCCCAGAGGATAGCATCACACTGCTGCCAGTTTTTCTGGATTTTTACAAAATAAAGTATTTTGAGGCCTCATTTCAGGTCATCTTACCATGCTCATAAAGAAAACCCAAAGCAGTTCAGATTTATAGGCAAGAACTCAGGGAAGGGAAGAGGGAAAACCAGCAGTTGTAGCAGGAAGCTGTGGCAATGGCTGGAAGGGCAGGGAGGGGAGGAAGCTTCACCCAAACTGCCATTGTTACAAGTAATTGTTAAGAATCATACTCTCTGAAAAAGGTATGTTACTGAGATAATGTAAGTCTGTGAGTTTGATACATTCTCCAGTTCCACGGAGACTGCAAGTCCTCATGGTCCACACAGGCAATCTCCTGAGCAAGAGGTGCAGCAACAGCCCTGAGATGAACACTGGCTAGATCTCACCCCGGCATTCACCAAGGACAGCGTCAGAAAGCACCTAACAATCATTAAGCTGCCATCTAATTATTTGTCTCCACAGCAGGGTTCCACCAGCCACCTAGCTGGAAGCGAGGCTCAAAGGAAGAGCAGTTTTGAAGAGTGCTCGCAGCTGCCTCTGCATGAATGGCTCTTCAAGAACAGCAGCAACTGCTGCTAGCTGCCCCGGAGCCGGGAGCAAAGCACATCTCAGCCTGGCTTTCAGCATCCCTTGTTAGATCAACTTTTAAAATAGCTTTTCTTATGCAACAAGAGTTGCAGAAAGCTCACTTGCTTTTGAGTTTTTGCTTTCATTTAATTAGATGGCAATTCAGAAGGCAGCACTGCTAATTTAAACACCGCAAGGAGAACACTTCACTGCCTTACAAAGAGCCGAAGTTAAACACGCAGCTAAGTCAGCCCCAGAACTCGGCACCATGCCAGATCCTGATGGTCTCCCCTCCTAAGGGATGGGATGAGCAAGAGAAATACCCTGCTACTGCATTTCTAGGAGAGGTTCAAAGCAGAAAACCTCACTGGAAAGTGGAAAGGCATGAGATATTTGTTCTCCCTCTTTGAGCTACATGTGAGTAAACACATTGGAACACAGGAGGGTCCACAGAAACATAAGGAAAAACTTCACGTTGAGGGTGGCAGAGCACTGGACCATGCTGCCCAGAGCAGTTGTGGCATCTCTTTCTCCAAGGCATTCAAAACCCATTTGGACACATGCCTGCATGACCTACTCTAGGTGATCCTGCTTTGCAGGACAGTTGGACTCCATGACCTCCAGAGGTCACTTCCAACCCTCACCGTGCTGGAGTTCTCTGATTCTGTAAGAATCAAGCAGACATCCAAGTTCAAATGACAACTGCTGCTCAACAGCTTCACAATGCAATGCCCTTCTGGGTGACTCACGAACTACAGGACAGAAAGAAAGAATTTCAGGTACAGGTGAGCTAGAAGACCAAGCCACTTGGCTCCAAGCATCACCAACGCCAGCACAGGGAAGGACACAGCCCAGCAGCAGCCCATTATGAGACGCACTGTGCCTGCCACCTCTGCACAGCCCCACCTCTGAATGCTTGTACAGACAGCACGCAGGACCTCACCTCAGATTTCTTGACAGATTTCAAATAATGGCACCATATATGAATGCTAGCTCAAAGGTCAAGAGCACAACCTCAAACATCACAAGCTCCTCTTGCATCTTCAGCATTTTCCTTCATGGCTTCTGCCCTCAGCTTCCTGCAGCACATCCCTCCATGAAGCTGCTGCTGTGTTACTTTCAGGACAGATGCCCAACTCTCTTATCAGGCCAGGAGAAGAGACTCACTTACTAAAGCTCCTATTATGTATTTTATGTTTATCTAAGAGATAAGCCAAGGATGTTTATTTCCCACCATGCTGGGATTCTGGGACTCTGTGATCCAACCCCCAAAAGTCTGTAATAAGCAAGAGGATTAAAATGCAAGTTTCTACCCTTTGTTTAGTACCTGAAAGACAGCAGAGCACTCATACACACAGAAGGCACAGTGTGACTGCCCTGGGAATAGCAAGCCAGAGGTCATTCAGGGGATCAGCCTTCTCCAAGAAGAAAATTCACTCTTGACCAGACACTTGTCACGCAGCAATAACCAGATGGGTGACTGCATCCTAAAGGTCCACTCAAGCATGACAGTGGAAGGTCTGGGTCCTGCTCACCTGGTCCAGGTCACCTTGGCCAGCCTGACAGAGTTACAGCTGCTGCATGTGCCTCCTGCTAACCCACTCCAACAATTGCATGAGGGAGCATTTGCCTTTTCCTCCAAACACAAGCTTTTGGCCAGCACACTGCCAGCCAGAGCTTCTTGCAGCTACCCCTTCTGTGTGGAGTTTTCTTCTGTGCGGAGTTTTCTTCTGTATATAGATGACTGTGGGGGGTTTGGTGGAGTTGGGAGCTCAGCGTCTCTGCTCAAGGCAGGAGAGACTCACTCCGTAGCAAGGAACAGCTCACTCAGAACAGGAGGCAGCTGCTCAGATTCCATATACAGTGCTTCACTTCTGTCTAAGAACAGGTTTATGCTTGGATTTGACTAATTTCTCCTGCACTACCCTGCAAGGCACCATATAATAACACTGACTTTCAGAATAAAGCAGTTTGTTCCCCAACATCTTTCTCTGCCTTACCCCTTTCAAGTTTTTCATCAGCGACTGTCAGCACACTGAGCAGAGCATGGAGCACAGCAGCTCCAAATATGCTCAGTCCTCCCCATTACTCGGACTGGAGAGGATATTACTGGGTAAAGAGGGATGATGGACAGGAAGGGGAAAAGCTTAAGCAGGAGGACAGTTTAAATTTGACAAAAGTCAATTGAAAACTTCTTAAATTTCCAGAGATACCAACCTTAACACAAAGGCAACTCTGCACCCAGCTTTACCAAGCACAGAGCACGCACACACAACTTTTGGAGAGGCTTTACAAAACACAACAAATAGCAGCTCGCAGCCAGGCTGAGGCACCAAACCTCTGCTGGTGAATCATAAGAATCCACCCCACCAGGACAATTTCTCCCTCAGCACAAAGCAGGATCTCCATGAACACGGGCTCAAAACATCAGTGCTGCTGCACTTCTCCATGCACAACAAACATTTCCCCTTCTCTCCTGCAAGAAAGGCCTCAGGCTCCTCTCCCGGGCTCACAAAGCCCCTGGCAGAGAGGAAGTCAGTCCAGTGCTGTACTCCAGTTCAGAAAGTCCCTTACACAACCACAGCCCTGATTTACCATCAACAGCTGTCGGGAGGCATCTGGGGAGACAGAGGGAGTATTGCTTTCTGCTATTTTCACTTTCACTTGTTCCTCACTGGCACTTAGCGTGCTTCTATTGCTGGGTCAGTGCTCTGTAGCCCAGGCTGGCAAAATAAACTACTGCTGGGGGCTTTTTATCTCATAAACTTGGCCTGGAAATTGCTATACTAAGTGCTTTCCATATCTCAACTCTTCACACACACACATACACGAGATAAATGCTGCTGTTTCATAACAATCAATGCCTCAGAGCTTCAGACAGAATAAACAAGTCAGTTTAAGTCCAAGTGAAGGTCTCAGCTTTCCTCTCCCCAATCTAATGGAGCAGGCACTTACCCAGAGATGAGCCAGACAGGTGAACCACACAGGTGAGCCATGAAAATCCATCACGGTGATATAGAAGAGAAAGGAGAAGAGACTTTGGTTAATAATCAGTTCCAACTAAACATGAACCCCCCCAAAAAAAACCCTGCTCACACTTGAGTCCTACACGAGCGCTGCGAACTGAGCTCACCCGAGCAAAACGCAGTGGCTGACCCTTCCCAGAAGCGATGGTGAAACCAGACGTTCGTGTTGAGCCACTTCTTAGAAGTGTAAACACCATGCAGGGAAGGTGGGAAAAAAGCCAAGCCTTAGCCTGACAGCACCGAAGGCCGATAACAGGGCGAGAGGTGACGCAGGCTGCCGTGCCCGCCAGCCAGCACGGCATCCGGAGCCGCGGCGAGAGCGGTGCGGAGGCTGCGGACTGTTCCACTCTCTTCCCGTGTCGGTCCAGCTCCTCCAGCCTTACATAACTTGTGCAAACTTCGCGAGGGGACTCTTCCCCTCTGCTCCGGTGTCGGTCCAGCTCCTCCAGCCTTACATAACTTCTGCAAACTTCGCGAGGGGATGGCCACAGCCCAGTGCCTGCAGCTCCAGCCCCGCAGGGCTCCAACTGAGCCCTCTAGTGGGCTTGAAAACCTCAACAAAACACCCAGAGACCTAATTTAATTAACACTGTGCCAGAGGCCTCTAAACCCTAATCCTCTCAACAAAAGGATCATGAACTAAATTATGAGATTCAAGAGAGCAGCGGTGCCCTCAGCCGCAGCGAGGCTAGCTGCGAGACCCGGCAGCCACACACCGGGGCCCGAAATCCAGCCAAATCGTTGCCCCATGGCACAGCCTAGTTGGGGGTCTAGGATCCACTCCACGCAAGGAGCATTCAGGGCATGCAGGAGAATCAGAGGCTGGGGAAGACCTCAAGATCATCGAGTCCAATCGTAACCTAACGTCTCCCTGTACACAACTCTTAAGACCATGTCCTTAAGCTTCTCATTCAAACACCTCTGAAATGTCTCCAGGGATGATGGCTCCACCACTTCCTTGGACAGTCTGTACCCTTTGGTGAATAAATTTTTCCTAATGTCCAATGTGAACGTCTCTGGTGCAATTTGAGTCCATTTCCACTCATCCTATCACATGTTCCCTGGGAGCACAGTACAACCCCCACCTGGCTCCAGCCTCCTCTCAGGGAGCTTTAGAGAGCAGTTAAGTCTCCCTCAGCCTCCTCTTCTCCAAGCTGAACAACCCCAGGTCCCTCAGCTCCAACATGATTCTACTGCACTGAGCACAAGACTACACACCTCTTTTGCAGCCATCCTGTCACATTGCAGAGATACGAAGTAGCCCACAGGCATCCTTTGGGATGCACCACCCAGCTGCCAAACTAGGAGAGGATTTAGCTGGAGTGCTGGTTGATTTTAGTGTTATTAACCATTGATGTAAAGAGTCTGGCAAGCAGGTGAAGGAGAGCTCTTCTTGTGAGAGGCAGCTTCAGTCCTTCAACCAGTGGCTGGTAAAACATTACCATCTCACCCAGCTCTGCTGGCGTGAACATCTGGAAGGTGTTTCTTCACTTAGGAGATTACGGTGTAGGGGTTCAGACAAATTGACAGCACATGGGGTGCCGTCAGTGAAAAGCTTTCCCAGCCCATGCTTTTTACCCCAGTGAGACAGGGATGGAGATTTGAGATTGTTCTTTGTGAGTGGCTCTTTTCTTGGGAAATCACCTCCAGCTTTTGAGACAGACAGAATCCAGAGACTGCTCATTACTATGGTGAACAGGAGCAGGGGAGAGCTTAATTACAGGGCAGGGACCATTCCCTCTGGGTTGGGTTGTCAGCAGCAGGCTCGGCAGAGCCCCTGTGGGATGGGCGTTCCTCGACAGAGCCTTCAGCAGGTGCTGCCTGAGCCTGTGCCACGTGCAGAGCCTGCGGTCAGCAGGATCCTGGCTGAGGGTATGTGAGGAGTTGCAGAGCCTCAGGCTCACAAAGGTGAGAACCCAAACCTTGTAAGACTTCAAGGTGTAGCCTGCAGAAAAGCTCCTCTCTGCCAGCAGCAGCCTGCACAGGTCTCTCTGGAGATGGTACTGCAGCCCTTCTGTAGGTGCTGGCCCCCTGACTTGGGTGTTGTATATGAGCATCTCAGTTCCATCAGCAAGTTCTGAAGTTCAAATTCAAACTCCAGCCATACCTTTCAGGAGGACAGACACTGCAGGAACTACTGGTGGGGCAGGCTCATACGCTGGAGCCTACCACAACCTAGAGCAGGGCTTCTAATGTGCTTTAGCACACTATCTCACCTCAGACAAACACAGCCTCTCTTGGAGGGACCTCAGCCCTTCAAGGTACCAGCCAAGCCCAGCGCAGGCAGATTTGTGTTTGGCTGCTGGAAAGCAGTTAGAGGTCACCATTTTCTCTAAGTGCCTTTCGGCCCTGCTCTCTCCCTGCAGCTTTATGCGATGTGCCTTCAGGACAAGGCTGATGCTGTCAAGGCCCCCTTCCCTGAAGATGCAGGAACAGCTGCTTCCAGAACTAACAAGGCTGCCCTGCTCTGACCCAGGGCAGTTTTCAGCAGGCACAGAATAAAGTCCTCTCCATGTTCACCTCCTGGAATAAATCCCATGAGTTCCTGTTTCCCCAGGCTGGGCAAGAACACAGATGGTCATGGAGATTAAAACATGCAGAGAATTAACCATCCTGTACAAATGAGCTTCTTCATCCAGCCCAGGGCTGCCAGGTGGCTTGAGTTGCAGCACTTGGATGTGATCATCACGGTTTGCTGAGCTCAGATAACAGCCTCCTATCGACCAGAAGAGTTTGAAGGCAGCTCATAGTGGAGGTAAGACACAAACTGCTAGAGCCAGTCAGCTGCTGGAACTACATCTGCCTCCTGCTACAGCTGAAGAAGACAAAACAGCAGCACCAGGAAACAGCCTGGCCCACAGCACAGACCAGTTCTGCACGTGGACATCTTCTGTATTATCACCACCAGGCAGTTCAGACAGACCAAGCAGAGCTGCAGCCCCAGCATGAGCCATCTGCATGCTGCTTGGGATGCTGCCTCAAAAGCCCTGACTACCGCTCATGAGGGAAATGCCCACCAGCCCCTACTGCCTCTCCAGAAGGCAGAAGACTTGGTACCTGGCTGAAGCACAAGATCTGGTTGGATCAGATGATCCTTTGGGCTCCCTTCCAACATAGCATTCCATGAGACTTGGACAGACAGAGCTGGGCAAAGAGGAACCAGATGAGATTCAACAAGAACAAGTGCAGAGTCTTGCACCTGGGGAGGAATTATAAACTGCACCAGTACAGGTTGAGAGGTGATCTGCTGGAGAGCAGCCCTGTGGACAGGGACCTGGGAGTGCTGGTGGAGAACATCCATGGCACAGCAATGTGCCCTGGTGGCCAAGAGGACAAATGGGGTCCTGGGGTGTATTAAGAAAAGTGTATCCAGCAGATCAAGGGAGGTTCTCCTTCCCCTCTACTCTGCCCCGGTGAGACCTCATCTTGAGTACTACCTTCAGTTTTGGGCTCCCCAGTTTAAGAGGGACAGGGATCTGCTGGACAGGGACTGAAGCACTGCCTGACGAGGAGAGGCTGATGGACATGGGGCTGCTTAGTCTGGAGAAGACTGAGAGGAGATTTAATAAATGTCTATAAATATCTGAGGTCTGGGGGTCAGGCAGGGGGGACAGGCTTTGCTCACTGCTGCCTGGGATAGGACAAGGAGCAATGGATGGAAGATTCAGCACAGGAGGTTCCACCTCAACACAAGGCGGAACTTCTTGACTGTAAGAGTCACACAGCACTGGAACAGGCTCTACAGAGAGGTTGTGGAATCTCCTTCTCTGGGGACTTCCAAGACCTGTCTGGATGCGTTCCTCTGTGACATGAGCTAGATTGTATGGTCCTGCTCTGGCAGTGAGGTTGGACTCAATGATCTCTTTGGGTCTCTTCCAACCCCTGACATCCTGTGAGCTTGTGATCCTGTGTGACCTGTCAGCACAGCACACCGGGACAGATCTGAACACCGCACAGGGCCAAGCAACCATCCCAAGAAGGGCAGAGCTTTCTCCAGGCTGCACCTCAATCCCACAAGCACACCAGCATCACCAGTGACAGGTTTAACCCTTATTTTATTTTCACTCAAAACCTGGGAAAAAATTCCACAAGGACCTGACTTCTGCTCAGCCCCATCTCAGCTGCCAGTGGGTATTTCTGAGGGATACACATCAAATTTGGTGATGACACAGGTAGCCGTGTATTAAAAGCCTCCACTCTGCACCACACGAAATTCCCAAGCAGAGCTGACCACATCTGCCAGCCTGCAGAGGCTCCTCTCAGCCACAGACTGCCCAAGGCCAACCCCGACCATAACAGGAGAGATTCAACCTCCAAGTCTGACACAGGCACCTCAAACACAACATCAACACAGTCACATTACAGCACAACGTGACTCAGGGCTGGCCCAGCATCTGCCCTCCCCTGCTCCCATGCCCCACATTTTAGTTCACACAGATGGAAGGAGGCTGAGGGGAGAACTTACTGCTCTACAACTCCCTGAAAGGAGACTGCAGTGAGATGGAGTTGGTCTCTTCTCCTTAGTATCAGGTGATAGAATGAGAGAAAATGACCGGAAATTGTGCCAGGGGAGGTTTAGGTTGAACATTAGGAAAAATCTCTTTGCTGCAAGAGTGGTCAGGGATTGGAGGAGGCTGCTCAGGGAGGTGGTGGAGTTCTCATCCCTGGAGGTACTCAAGAAATGTGTGGGCATGGCACTTGGGGATATGGTTTAGTGGCCACGGTGGTGTTGGGTTGATGGTTGGACTCAATGATCTTAGAAGGCTTTTCCAACTCAAACAATTCTGTGATTCTATGACCTGGTGATGTTCTGTCTGACAGTCCCTCAGAGAAAGAGTTCTGAGGTGCACACCTCCAAGGGTTTTGGAGAGTGGATATGAAATACAAGCCCTTAACAACTTGTGCTATTGAGTGAGCAGTTAAACTACTGCCATGATCAGGCAACAGCAACCAAGCACAAGGATAAATTCATGGAGGTCACATAGAGAACAGAATCACAGAATTGTTCTGGTTGGAAAAGACCTCTAAGATTATCAAAGCCAACCATTAACCCTGCAGGTCACCACAAACTATGTTCCTCAGCGCTACATCTGCACAGCGTTAAATCTCTCCAGGGATGGGGACTCCACCACTACCCTGAGCATTGTGGTTCACAGCTTGACAGCACTTCTAGGGAAGAAACTGTTCCCAATATCCATCCTAGACTTCCTCTGGTCCTATCACTTGGCTAAAGAGACCAACCCTGACCTGGATCCAACCTCCTTTCAGGGACTTGCAGAGAGACAGAAGGTCTCCCATCAGCCTCCCTTTTCTCCAGGCTGAACAACCCCAGTCCTCTCAGCTGCTCCTCACCAGCCCTGTTCTCTAGACCCTTCCCCAGCTTTGCTGCTCTTCTCTGGACCTGCTCCAGTCCCTCAATGTCCTTCTTGGAGAGAGGGACCCAAAACTGACCTCAGGATTTGAGGCGTGGCCTCAGCAGTGCTCACTTTTTCTTGGTACTGCTGGTCACACTATTGCTTGTCTAGGCCAGGCTGCTGCTGGCCTTCTTGGCCACCTGGGCACATAGTGGCTTATTTTCATCTGGTTATCAATGTTTTCCACCAGGCAGTTTCTAGCCGCTCTGCCCCAAGCCTGACATATTGCAGAGGATTGTTTTGATCCATGTGCTGGACCCAGAACTTAGACCTGGCTACAGTGATGCTTCAAGGTATTGGTCCGTCCCAGCTCCCAGCCATGCCAAGCAGCATTCGGCACCAACATCAGGCTTTCCAGGCTGTAAGCAAACTTAGAGCTTCCCAGCATCTCACACCCCACCACTGCAACACACTGGCTTGTTTGCAACACCTACAAGATTGTTTTAACTCCACTGCAGTTGGAGGCTGCGCACTCTAAAATCTCCCACCATACATTGAGCCTCACACCCCCTTGCTCAAAGCCAGCTCAGGTCAACCATGACCAGATGTAATTACCTACATGAAAGGAGCTGGAAGCTGCCTCTAATAATAGGGTGTATTTGTGCTGCCAGGACAGGATTCCTCCTCTTTTGCTGCTTCCCAGGGTGCCAAAACTTGCCTCACATTAAGTGTGCCAGCAAGAACTTAATTCCATTCCTTGCTTCCAAACATGTCTTTGCCAGGAGTGGCAGAAAAGACAGATTTCTCAGTCACCTATTTATGAGCAGGAGTAGAGAACATTTTAACAGAGTTCACTTAACTGAGTAGCACAGAGGGCGTCAGTGGCTTTGGTTGCATTGGCAAAAAACAATGCTTCTCCATTTGCTCACCCCAAAGCCAAGCCTGACACCCCAAAATATTCCCCTGGACCAGGCAACCCACAGTTGTTGAGCCCTCACGCTGGTGTGGGACTGGGGGGTTCCTGACAGCCTCAGCACCCTTGCAGCTGCCTCTGAGTCACCAAGCTGCAGGAAGCAGTCACCTCCACTGAATCCCAGCATGCTGAGGGTTGGAAGGGCCTCTGGAGGTCATCCAGTCTAACCCCCTTGCTAAGGCAGGGGCACCCACAGCAGCTTGCCCATGATCACAATGGCCAGGTGGGGCTGGAAGCTCTCCAGAGGAGGAGACTCCACAACCTCTCTGTGCAGCCTGCTCCAGGGCTCTAGCACTCTCAAACCAAAAAGGTTCTCCCTCATGTTTAAGTGAAAATGAAGAAGCAAAGCAATAGACACCTAAGTTCCCCTCCAGCCTGTCCTCCTAAAATCCATGAGCCAGAGGCAGCTTCAGAGCATCCCCACAGCAGCAGGCTCCAGCTCACAGGAGGCTCAGACAAAGCCATTTTGACCCAGTGCTCTCTGCCCTGCAGCAGACAGATGCTGTGACAGAAGCCCAACTGGTGCCGGGGTGAGCATGGCCCAGGGCACCCCAGGTTTGCACTGCTGATAGCTCAGGATTTTCTCAGGAGAAGGATAGAGACAAACCATGTTAATCTGGTAGATTAAGAGTCCTTCACAGCCCTACAAAGCTGCAAGCAGCTGCCTAAAACCTCTTGTGAACCACAAAAAATAGTTTGGTCTAAGGAGCAGATATGGATTAGAGGCCACAAACATCCTTTTCTTTGCTCTGTGCTAAGTGCATTTTTCCCCATCGTGGTCCCAAAACAAAACCCAGCCCATCAGATCAAACCAGGAAATTCAGCAAACTTTGAGCACCAACAATAGCAGGAGGATTTCCCAGACCTACCAGCTTGTTTTGCAAGTCCCAAATCATGTAAAGCTCTGCTCCGCCATTGTCAGGGAAGCTGCTGTGTTGCCACTCAGTGACAGAGCCAGCTGGCACCATGCTGCTCTTCTGGAGGGGCTGTACCCAGACAGGGTAGCAGGGTCTTGTGCAACACTACAGGCTCATTCCTAGGCACCTTCTGCTGTGGCTGTCACCATACAGAAGCAACTGCTTTTCATACAATCACAGAATTGGATAAGCCCTCTAAGATCATCCAGTCCAACCACCACTATGGGCATCAAACCATGTTCCCAAGTGCCATGTCCACACATTACTTGAACACTTCTAGGGACAGAGACTCCACCACCTCCCTTGGCAGCCTCTTCCAAGGCCTGACCACTCTAGCAGGAAAGACATTTTCCCTAATATCCCAGCTAAACCTCTTCTGATGCACCTTCTGGCCATTTCCTTTCATCCTACCACTTGTTACTAGAGAGAAGAGACCAATGCCCACCTTGCTACAACTGCCTCTCTGGAAGCTGTGGTACACCTAATTGTTATGTGATTAATCATCTTCCCAATGACTGTGTGTGTTTTCCAAACCCTCATCCTGCCCAAATTCTAAGTATGAAACCACCTGCCCTTGCAGAGTCTTTGTGTCTACAGGGCTTTGCTGTGCCCAGTGGTGAAGGATCTCTTCTATCCCTGAACTAATCCTTGGATTTCCTGCCAGTTGCGATATGCTGGAGGGGCAAAGCAGTTATCACTGCACACACATCCTCCAGAAACACAATGCCAGAGCCTGAGCTCATCCCATATTCAGCACCCAGCTGGAAAAGCCCAAAGGCAGGTGGGACAGGAGCCAGCATCCCTAGGGCCCCGCTCCGAGGATGATCCCTGTCCCCTGGCAGTGGCCTCACACACAGTCCTGGTGCATTTACCTAATTAAGAGCTAATGAAGCAGTGAGCTCTATTGTGAGGCTGGCAGGGGAGCAGATGTGCCCCCTGAACCCAGCCGCTGCTGGGGAGAAGCCGCTGCTGTCTCTGGGGTGAATCAGCAGGAAAAGCTCAGGCCGGGATGCTTAGCCCTTCCAGTTCAAGTCCCTGCTGCTCAGTCAGAGCCAGGGAAGGAGAAATCCCTGTCCATCAGCAGCCTCTAGTGGGGAGAAGCACAAAGACCATTTTGGATAAACCCTACCAGCCCTGGGACACGTGACCCAGCAGCCCATCTTGGCTGTCCCCACAAGTTCATCTGGAACACCCCAACATGGTGTAGCAAAGAGATCCTTACAGACACTAACCAAACCCCACAGCCTTGGTGGAGTGTGGCCTTGGCACTGTTGGGTTAACAGCTGGACTTAACAGTTGGATCTTGAAGGTCTTTTCCATTCCAATCAATTCTATGGTTCTATGATCCAGCATGTGAAGCTGCTCAGAAGGGTAATCCCCACCAGCAGCCATAGTCCTACAGGGCTGGTCCTGGGCTAAGCATGGAAAGCTGTCTGCAGCACCTCCCAGCAAAGCCTGACCCAGAGCCCTGTACAAATCACTAGGAAAAAATAAAAATCCATTAAAGGGACAATCAAAGTACCCAAATCCTTTGTGGGCTGCTCACCAAGAGATCTCCAAACTGATGGTGGGTAAGTTCCTGTCACCTGAACCACACCTCAGACAGCTCCCACATCTCCACCCCACAGCATCAGCGCGGATGAGAACCAGTGCTGACCCCAGACTTTCAGACACCACAGTCTTGAGCCTCTTCCTGCAGCTGGGCAAAAACAGCGCTGGGCACAAAAAGAGGAGATCTGCCCCGTTGGGCAGGGACCATCTGCTGCCTGCTGTCCTCTGATGCCCACGGAGCTCAGCAAAAGGTCTGTTACATATTAAATCAGTGACATATCTTCAGTCCTCTGCTTAGAGAACTACTGCCATTGTTTTACCCACCGAGTGATCTTCAGTCATCTGCAGCTCTGGAAGGATCGTTCCAGCTTCGGGGCAGGGGAGACAGGGTGAGGAGAGATGCAGCTGCCAGCGATTCTGGAGGCTGCCGGGAGGAGAGCAACTCCACCACCGATGAGCAGGCACTTTCTCTCCTCGGCAGGGATTCAAAGCCTCCTGAGGAAGCCTGAAGTTTCTCCTGAGCATAAGGCAGACCCAGGTGAAGGAATGGGGAAAGCGCCCACCACCCACAGAATGGCTCAAGCCTAAGCACAGGGAAGCAGCTGGATGCACAGAGGGACTTCTGCCACTGATTCACCACTGCCATCACACTACACAGAAACAGCATGTGGCCCAGTCTGGGCAAGAAACAAGAGGCACTGCTAGCACCATGACAACCTTGTAGAGACCCATGTCTGCACACACACTGGCACTCAAGGGGAGCCACACACCCGAGGGAACACAGACTGCTCCACAAGTTTTCACTGCCTCCTTTCAGGCATGGCTGAAATGTGTCACTCAGGAGCACATTTGGCCATGACCAGGACAACAGCTGCAGAGGCAGAAAAGGGAAGCTCTTCACCTGAAGCTCTGGCACGGGAGCAAGTTACTCCCACACCTAACTGGGTGAATCCAGCAGGCTGAGGACATGGAGGAGAGGGCACATGCTGCCACCAGCAGCCCTGACCCCGGTTATCCTGGAGTCACACCCAAACCTTCAGTAAAGCCTTTAGAAGGGAGCAGTGGAGGGTTTGGGGTGAACCTAACTCGCTCCTGCCCCAAGGCAGCTCCAGCCTTACAGGAGCAAAGAATTATCACACCCTCAGCCTTCCCCATCCACCTGTTCCCACTGCTAGGCCCACTGCAGAGCAGAGTACAAAGGGCTGGCTGATGCACCCCACATAGAACCTCATCTCTGTGCACCTCTGTCCAGTCTGACCTGGCACAGGGCAGACGTTGCCTGACATCAGCCCCTGCCCACCACCCATCCATGCTGGCAGAGCTGCCCTGCAACTGTGGCAGTGACCCTGCTGCAGCAGCTGCCCACACTGCCCAACCTCAGGTTTCAGCCCCAGATCCTCGCTGTGGCCCCCAAAGAGCCGCTACCACAGGCAGCACAGCAAATGTTGTTTTTTCCCACGCGGGAGCCTCGGCGTAAGTCAATCTTCGGGCAAGGAGGCGGCTGCTGGCAGTGGCGAGCCAAGGCACGCCCCCCATTGCAACACAGCCCTAAAGATAGCCACTGTCCCCGGTGACTCTGGCCAGCAGCTCAGACCCCGAGCCCACCAGGAAGTGGGGAAGGCAGAAGCCCCCAGCAGAGCCTACAGCACAAGAAGGTTCACCAAGCCCTCATGGCGCTACAGCTGTAGCAGTGTGAAACTCATGCCACCGCACGCTCCTCACGCTCCTCAGGCTGCAACATCAGCGCAAAGTAGTCCCTATCTGCAAGGGGACGTGGCGAGAGGACCCTCGGTGCTGCAGCTGCGCCAGAAAGGCCGATGGCAAGGTTCGAGCTCTGCCCGAGCAAGCGCGGCATCGATCCGCACCAGGACAGGCATCGGTGGCAGGAGGAGGCCATCGGATTTGAGAACTGCCTCCGCGGGTGCAGACAGTGTCTTGGACAGGGTACAGTGGGGCTACCCCAAAGCCTCGGGACTCAGGGACAACCCCACAAGCACCAAACACCACCAGAAAAACAGAGCCGGACTCAGATGTCAACTCAGAGCTGCCATGACCACGGGGCACAGAGGGGACCTGACTCACCAGGGTTACACCGGTAGGAACACCGCTATCGGGAGAAAAACAGCCTAGTTCCGGAGCTGGAACATCCTGTGGGGCAGAGCCCCTGCAACCCATCTACGTCCACTGTAGGTCCCCACCACGGCCCCACAGAAGCACCCCAGCCCTCCGCGCCTCATGTCCTCCCCACAGCCACACTCAGGGTTCCTGCTACAACCCCACTGCACCCGATTCCCCTGACACTCACCTTGCACCCAGTCTGATCTCACTGGTTACCCCCACCCTCCCCTGCAGAGCACTCCACATCCCCCCTTCTGTGCTACACGCCTCATGACCCCACTGCAGGTCTCTGATCTCCCTCAGGCAGAAGACACTCCCATTCCCCCCACAATGCTCCTGCCCCACACATCACTCACTGAAGGTCCCCCACACCCTGTCTCAACTCCCACACAGTACCATAAAACATGTGAGATCTACTATGACCTCTATGGGTGCCCTCAAACCGAATCACCCCACACCCAGTCTGACCACACTGTGGCTTCCCCCACCCCACAGCACTCCATGTTCCCTCGTAAACCCCTGGCTCCATTACCAGCCTGTCCCCGTCATGCGGTCTCGGAGCACTCCAAATCCTCCTGCAACCTCACAACCCAAAACTAGCCTGACCCACCACAGACCTCTGCAGGGAGACCCTAAGCTCCCCACCCCATAACCTGCCTGGCCAACCCCCCGTGTGCGCCCAGATCACCCCAAATCCTCCTCCTATAACTCCCAGCCCTCTAAGCAGCCTGACCCCACCACGACCCCTCTGAACACCGCAGGTCCCTCTATGACTCCCTCAACCTCCCACCGGCCTGACCCTTCTGTGGGAGCCTCCCGGCCTCGCTACGCCTCCCTGCAACCTCCGACACCCCCCCCGCCCCCCAACTCACCCCGTCTGGGGCCGCTCGACTCCGCACCGCGCTCCCTCCACCTGCACTGCAGACCCCGCCCCCGTGACGTACGCACGCGCACCGCCCCCTCCGCCCAGTTCCCGCCTGCCATTGGTGCCGCCGCCGCCCGGCAAGCGGCGCGGTAAGGGGCGGGGCCAGCGGCAGCGCGGCTCTGCAGTGGGCGGGGCCTATAGAAGGCGCTATGTCGGGGGCGGGATCGATAGGCCACGCCTCTCCTTAGGCCCCGCCCCACCGCCTGTGGCGCCACCGACCCAAATAAGGAGAAGATCCTCCTGGAGGAGGCTCCCGGGCGGGTGGCAGGCCCTGAGCGTGGCAGCGGGCTCGGCTGTCGTGGGGCTACCCCGAGCCCGAGGGCACTTCCCCTGTCCCCCAAAACCAGCACGGTCGGGGCCTGTGGAGCTTTTCCTGCGCGGTGGCACCAGTGTCCTTTTTTCGAGGAAAAAAATCTGTGCCTGCTCCAGAGGAGATGGAGGAGACTGGGGAGCACCATACTGTCCCAAGGGCCAGGGAAAACCAAAGGATTGCTGTCTTGCCCGAGGGGAATGGAGGAGATGGGGAAACTCCGCCCTGCCCAGGGGCCTGGCACAGCCCCACCCTGTCCTGCGGGGCTGAAGGAGCCAGGGAAGCCCCATCCTGCCTTGGAGAGGTTGCAGCATGGCTGAGGCTGATAAGGAGCAAAGGCAGGGCCAGATCCTCACACGCCCCACACATCAGGATCCCCACACACACAAAAGCTCGACCTTATCTCGGGACACAGCGGGTGGTTGTGGGTGATAATGGAGGGACTGGGATGGCTACCAAGGTGGCAGCAAGCAGGAGTTTGGCCCCTTGCCAGGAATGAGGATTTCACTGCCCTCCCTCCAGCCTGTCCATGATGGTGACCCGGTGGTTATTGTGGTGTCCTGGTGGTGACATTGGGTGCCCCAGGCTAGGCTGCTGGAGGTGGATGCTGCCCCCGGGGCCATGCTCAGCAGCTCTGTGTACCCAGTACCCGCTCAGCACTTCCAGCCCCAACAGCCCATAGCACCCTGCCTTGGGGACAGCTTGTTCCCTGGGGAGGTGCCTGGTGCCACCTAATGGCCACCAAAGACCCTGCTGGTGCGCAGAGAGCTACAGGACATATTCCACTCCTGGCTCAGAGCCTCAATGCTTGCGTCCCCCCATCAAATGACTCTCTCCGAGTCTGCTCCATGGGAGGAGGAAGAGCCTTTCGCCCTCACCACGGTGCCAGGCAGGAGGAGAGCAGGGAGCCCCTGGTTAATGTGATGAGAGGTGGATGAATCTATAAGCTGTTAAGCCAGGCCAAAGCCCCTTGTGGTCTGGCCCCATTATCACAAACTTCTGCTCACATCTGCTCCCAGGGTTATTTTTAACCAGGAATTAAGGGCTGCTGAGGCCTTCAGCAGAAGGGAAAGGAGGCTTTGCTTGTCCCCACCAAAGCAGAAGCCAGAGGTTTTGGGCTGCAAAGGTGTCTGTCAGACACAAACACCACTTGTGCTACTGTTTGGATGCCTTAGGGATCCCACTCCCCTCCACATCCAGCTGTCAGAATTGAAAAGGGGCCCAGCACTGGTTCCAGCAGCCTAGCAGCACTGGAAAAAGGCTGGAGGGGAAGCCAGGCAGGAACCTTGTACAGAGGGATGCTACCAGAGCTATACAAAATAAAAGCAATTTATTAGCATCGTGCAATGTGCAGCCTTAGCCTGGATTAACACCCAGAAACTGAGTTAAGGGTGGGAGAAAAGCTCAGAGCAGAACTGGAGGGCAAGGGAAGGTACAGCCCCAGCAAGGCTGTGACAAAAGGACACAGGAACTCTTTAAATGCCTTGACCAAAACCAGCAACATCATCAGATAAATCATTTACGTTTCCAACTGATTACAGGAGGCTGACAGCTCAGGAGCTTCTGCAGTCTGAGAGAGCAAGACAAGAGGAGCCAGGATGAGACGCATGCCCTGAGCTGGCATCTCAGCCGAGTTGGGAGCTGCAGGGCAGGGTTTGGCGATGGCTGGGATCATGCTCCAGCAGCCAGTTCTGCTTTGGGGTGGGACATGTGGTGGGGTGAAGCCCCTGTTCCTGCCTGACTGGGGCAGGAATTCATCCCAATTCCAAAAAGTGAAAGGCTGTGAAGGTCTACCATTTCTGGGAGATTTCTTCTAAAAATCATCAGAGACTGAACCCAGATAGTAAGACTTCAGAAGCACCATGGGTCTGCTAAGAGGGCCTCTTCCAGAGCTACAGGCACCACGTTCTTAATGGCAGAGACTGCACAGGCCTGGCAAGAAGGGAATCCCACCACTGGAGAGCCAGCTCCACACAGCTCTCCATGACCCTGTCCCAGTAGCTCCAGCAGTGACCTGCTTCATTTACAAACACCAGTGGTTTTCTCACCTGGACCTTGACCTTCCCAGGGACACCCAAGATGAACTGTGAATCTCCAGCTTATGACCTACCAGCAAAGACTCTGCAGCTGAATTGTAGCTGCAGCTCAATTTTGCATGTGTGATATGGAGAACTCCAGCCCCTCTCCCACCCTGGAGCCATTTCTGAAAGAGGCTGAGGAAAGGGACAATAGGACATAGTCATCCCAGCACTAAAAGCTGCCAGGAGCAGCACACATGGGGGGTGTGTTTCAGCCTGGTTCATGACCACTGCACACTGGAAGAGATCCTCGGGTCTAGGACATCACTGCAGGCAAAGCTACTGCTTGGCTAGGTCCTTTCTTCTATGAAGAAACCCATTCCTAGGCTCAGATCATCCAGAAGGAAGCCCTGTGCCATACTGTGCCTCCTGCAGTGCACCACACAACTCATGTTTCCTTCTTCTAGCTGTCCCCTTTGCTGGCACTCAAGAGTAAAAGGAATGTAATGGAGAAAAGGCACCTCCTCTGGAGCTACCCAGGGAAAGGGTCACCCAGCAGGTGACCAGGCAGCTCTCGAAGCTGCTGACAGGGAAGCATGTGGGATGGTGAAAGGTGGACACGAGGACAGGAAAAAAGTATTTGCCAGCCCATTGGCTCCAATTAGCTAAAAGTAGTGGAAAAGCTCTAGAGGAGCTGAGCATGGGGCCAGGACCCAAGAAGCTCCTTGCTGAGAAGCTCTGCAGCAAGGCACAGCAGAGCCTCACTCCAATGGGAGGCAGCTGCAGAGCTTGGCCTTAGCCCAGGCCTCTTGGGTTCCTCCATCCGTGGCTGTGTTTCCACAAGTGGGCACAGAGCTCCTCCCCCCAGATCCCATCCTCTCGTGGCCTCACCCAGGCTTGATTTGCCTTTCTCACCTGGCTTATCATCAAATGGCTTGGGTGGGAACGGAACTTTAAAGCTCATGCAGCCTGACCCCCTGCAGTCAGCAGGGACATCCCAAACCAGAACAGGTTGCTCAGAGCCCCAAACAACTCGACCTGCAATGGTGCCAGGCGATGGAGCAGCTCCACCTCACTGGGCAGCATGGGACAGGTTTTCACTACCCACAGTGTCAAACATTTGTCCCTTGTCTCCAGTTTCAATTTCCTCTTTCAGTTCAAACCATCTCCCCCCCTTTCCTGTCACAACAGGCCCTGCTCAACAGTCTGTCCCCAGCTTTCTGATCAGACCCTTCATGTCCTGACAGGCCACCAGAAGGTCTCCCTGGAGCCTTCTCTTCTCTGCTCTGAACAACTCCAACACTCTTCCAAAGGAAGGCTGAGAAGCAGAGATTTCCATGCAAAAATCTGCACCCCCATCCAGCTTCTCACAACTGCAAGATCACCTGCACCCTTTTTCTTGCCCAATCCATCCATCTCCCTGGATCCTTCAACTTATCCCCCTCTACTCACATCTTCCCATCCTTCCTCGACCACATCAGACACCCTCCCACCTCTCTGCTCCCCAAATCACCTCCTAACACCCCAAAAAACTTCCCAAGAAGCCCTCAAACCCCTCTTCCGCCTCCTTACAACTGCCTTCATCTCTGCATGGCCCTGCGCCGCTGGTGCTCCTCCCGCCGGTAGGGGGCGCTGCCTCGGCGTGGGGGTGCCTATGGCGGCGGGGGTGCCGCTCTGTCCGCCCGCCGGCCGCCGCGAAGGAGGCGGTGGCGGGGCAGCACGGTGCGGGCCGCGGGCTCGGCGTGAGGCAGTGGCGGCGCCGAGCCCAGCCCGGCCCGGCCCGGCCCGGCCCGGCTCAGCTCAGCTCAGCTCAGCCCAGCCCAGGAGGTGAAAGTCTTGATCCCGGCTGAACTCGCTGCGGGGCCTGCGGGAGCAGTATGGCCGCCAGCCTGTGGATGGGGGACGTGAGTGTCCGGCCGGGACTCGCGCGGGGCTTTGTGAGGCGGGCACGGGGCGACTGCGCCGGCGGGAGGCTGGGGGGCAGCGGCGGGGCGGCCTGCCGCGGGGCCACCGTGAGCTGGGTTGCGTTGACTGACGGACTGATATCCTTTTACTGACGGACTGACTGACACCCTTACGCCGACTTACTGACATCCTAACGCCAACCGCCTGATGATCTCAGACCAACTGATCGACACCCTCACACCAGCTGCCTGACTGACACCCTCAGGCACTGTCACAAGTTCAGGGACCCCTCACACACTCTGACATCTGCAGGAACTCCTGCACTGATGGGCACACTCGTGCACACTCTCCCGTGCACGCTGGCAGGCTCACCCTGTGTGACTGATAGATACACCCTCACACAGACTGACACACACACACTCAGACACTAACCCCAGCCAGGTAGACCCGAGTGTGAGCAGTTACACACTCGCTGTGACACAGACACACACACACACCAGAATCAGCCTCACTGCCAGCCCACCCCCAGGGTCTCACATGCACTGGTGGCACTTAAAGCAGTGTCCCGAGCTGCCTGTGCTCACGCATAGTTGTAGACACTCAGGCTTCCATGCTCATGCTGTTAGACACTCTCAGACCTGTACAGTTGCACACTCCCAGGGTTCATATGCTGGCTCATGTGCTCACATGCTCACAGTTGTATGCACTAAGGCACTTATGCTGGTGCTGCTAGGCTCACAGGCTTGTACTCACAGACGCTGTCATGCTTGTATGCCCCTCACCACCCCTCTCCAAGGCATCCCTCACTGCCTGCCACACACAACACAATGTTTCCCTCATTCCTGCCTGCATGTGCACCTGGCAGCACACTCACAGATGCTTCTCCACCCTCAGGTGTCTCACTGCAGTGGGCACACTCATACGGTGACACGCACATCCCTTGTCTGCCTTTCACACACCCCCTCCCACTCATGCACCTCAGTCCCTCACTGCTTGCCCCTGTACACACACACACACACTCACACATGTACTCACACCCAGCATAGTGTGGTGCTCTGCCACCCCCCAGGCCCATGGCTGTGCTCATATGGTGCCATGGTAGCTTCACTGTCTGCCAGTTTTACACCACCATAAATGCAGTCTCACCGCTCTGTTGTAGTGTCCTCACCACCACACCTACACACACACCCCTACGTCTGCAGCTTGGAGCCTCTCACTACATGGATGCTGAGGTGCTGGAGCAGATCCAAAGAAGGGCAAGGAAGCTGGGGAATGGTCTAGAGAGCAGAGTAGTGAGGAGCAGCTGACAGAGCTGGGAGTGTTTAGTCTGGAGAAAAGGAGGCTGAGGGAGACCTCATTGCTCTCTACAACTTGCTGAAAGGATGCTGGAGCCAGGTGGGGGTTTGGCTCTTCTCCTGAGGAACAAGCTACTATATGAGAGGAAATGGCCTCAGATTGCCCCAGGGGAGGTTTAGTTTGGACACAAGGAACAATTTCTTTCCTGCAAGAGTGGTCAGGGATTGGAACAGCCTATCCAGAGAGACAGTGGAGCCACCATCTCTAGAGATGTTCAGGAAACTTGGGGACATGGTTTAATGGCCATGGTGGTGTTTGCCTGATGGTTGGACTGGAGCCCTCTTGGAGGACATTTCCAAGCCAAAGTACTCTGTGTTCAGGGCAGCTCTGCCTCCTGCTCCTGGCACTCCAGGAGTCCTTTCTGCTCTGCATCACACCTCCATGGGGCATCTGACACCTTTTGCACATGGAATCGCAATGTGGTCACCTGCTGCCAGCCACTGCAGGTGTCTGCACCTTCTGTCACATGCAGTGACAGATCTGCCTTGTACCCGACAGATACCAACACACTGGGGGCTGTCACTCAGCTCACTCACATGGGTGTGTGTACAGGAAGTTATCAATGCTTCCCTCACACTTCGGGGCCATGTTAGCTGCCATACAGGATCATAGAACACCAGAGGTTGGACTGGACCTCTGGAGCTCACCCAGTCCAACCCCTCTGCTCCAGCAGGGCAGCCACAGCAGCTTGCCCAGGATCACAATGTTTGGGGGGGTTGGAAGTTCTCCAGAGAAGGAGACTCCACAGCTTTTCTGGACAGCCTACTCCAGGGCTGCAGCACCCTCACACCAAAGTTTCTCCTCTTACTGAGCTGGAACTTGATATCTCCAGATGCATCCCTCCCCAGCGGTGTAAACTGCATGAAGCCTTCACTTCAAGTGAGTCCCTTCCTGCGCTCTGTCGTACACAGACGAGCATCAGATACCTGCCGGCGGCTTCAGCCCCATCTGGGGTTTCTCACTCTCACACACCACACAGGCAGCGTGTCCTGTCAGACAGTGCCCAACACCCCCTGACTCGCCCAGTGCTACCCCTCGCCCAGGACATGGACACAGTCGCTGCCCCATGTGCAGATCAGGTCCCAGCCCTCTCGCGAGGCGTGCTCCGAGCTGTCCCCTCCCGCCGCTGCTCCGCGGTCGCTGGAGGTGGAGGCAACTCCGCAGCCCCTAGCCCGGCTGGCCGAGGGCCGCCTTGTCTGGCGAGAGCTCGCCGCAGCCCCCCGGGCGGAGCTGCCGGCACCTCTGTGCCCGTTGGCGTGCAGAGCGGGGTTCTGCCCCCTGCTCTCCCCTGCTCCCCGTAGCGAGCGCTGCCGTTGTTGCTGTATGTTTCTGAGTGGCTTTTGTCCTTCTGTGAAAGCTCCCTGTTCTCTCAATTCATGCTGTCTCTTGGGTTCCACTTTGCAGACTGTTGAGCCTGGTTCATGCATGCCTGCTGGTTTTGAGTGGCATCGACCCTCTTAAATGAGTCTTCTTTTTGAAGTGTAAGGGTAAAATACTTCTCAATAATGTTTTAACTGCTTAGGGTGACATTGACACTTATATTCTCCTTTTTGTAAATGCCCTGATCTAACTTTTTTGTTTTGCCTTTGTAGCTGGAGCCATATATGGACGAAAACTTTGTTTCAAGAGCCTTTGCCACCATGGGAGAGCTTGTTCTGAGCGTAAAAATCATTCGAAACAGGTTGACAGGGTAACTGTTTCTGCTTGTTCTCAGTTTGTGCTACTGGCGCCTTGAGGCTGATCCCTTTGCCCTCTGCATGGCCTCGCTCTGCTCCTGCCCACGTTGTGGGGAGCTCCCCCTTCGGCCTATTCCCCTTGCTGGCAACAATAGGAGTGTATTGATGGCAACAATGGAGAGGACAGTTGCTGCCTCTTTGACCTCCCATCAACAGCCCAAGAACTGGCTCTCATCCCGCAGTGCTTCAGCGCTGGCTCAGAGTGGCACATGGCTGCCATGCAGCAGCATACATGTGTCACACAGCAGCAGCGTTTGGATGTCACTGAGTCCTTCTGGGAATGACACTCTTTGGCCTCTGGGCTTTGGCGACTAGTTCATGTGACTTGTTGCACTGGTGCAGCCTCGTAATGCTGGCAGAGATGGGCAGCCTGACCTAGAATGATATGAGAACCTCTGGAGTTGGTGAGGAGCCGGAGGGAGCACAAAGTAGTTTGGTGCAGGTAGCACAAAGTAGTTTGGTTTTCTTGTAAATGTTTCGTTTCAGTTTGTAATACTTTAAACTCGTATGGGAATGATTCTGGTCTGTGAAAGTAAGAAGTAAACTAATAACTAATTGTGAGCAAAGCTGTTCTCTGTGTGCTGGTGTTGACTCACTGGTAAGTAGGGGCTATCACTTTGCTAGAGATCCGAGGTTCCTTTGTGGCTTCTTTGTGCTAACTCACGTTTGTACTTGAAAACCAAATTGTTGTGAGTGTTGCAACTCTAGCAGATTTCCTGCCAGTTGCCTAGAAGTGTAATACCTCCTCCTCCAACATGTTTTAAACCTGGAATCTTTCTCTCCTCTCCTGTGTCGTGTGTTCAGAATTCCGGCAGGCTATTGCTTTGTAGAATTTGCAGATCTAGCTACTGCAGAGAAATGTTTACACAAAATCAATGGGAAACCGCTTCCTGGTGCTACACCGGTGAGTAAATAAAAACAGCCAGCTGGGAACCAGAGCTGGGAAGGAAAAGATGGTGTGGAATCTGTATCTGGAATGCTTGCAGACCAATTCTACAGTTAGCAAAGTTAGAACTATTAATGTTCTTGCCCAAAATATTGTTGGGAACCCACTGATGTCCCTGTGAGTGTCTGGATAAAGTCCAAGTGCAGAAATGCTGTGAGGGTTTTATTTCTGAGTCTTTCTACTCTTACCAAAGTTGGGCTAGCAAGAAAGCAGAGAACAAGGAGAAAGTGATGATGTTTTCTCCTGCAGTCCTGTCCCTCTCCATTTGTGCTCTGTGTTAATTCATTACAAGGTGTGTGTTGTTACAGATGTACAGGGTGAACCTGTAGGTTCACACCAAGCTCTGGATTTGCAAGAGAAACAGATTTGGAAGCCCTGCTTTATACTTGGCCCTTAGCACACTGAAGTCACTCAAAGCTATTTACAGTGGAGAAGGAGTTAACAAGTGTGTAATTGCAGTACATAGCAAACACCTCGGGTACATCAGGACAAGGTAGGTAGGAAGAAAAGGAGGAAGAGTCACGGAGGCTAATTTTAGGCTGTTGACTCCAGTGTGTAGTGGATTGAAAGTGAGTCGACTGATGCAGCTGTCAGTGTACCCACACAAGTTGGCTGCAGTAGCTGTGGTGACTGGTTCGCAAAGCAGCTATAGAGTCAATCACATAAATCAATGCCTGCTTCAATGTCCTTAATGCCCCAAGGAGGAAACTGGGAAATTCAGGCTGAACTGCTGGAGTAGGTCCAGAGGAGGCTGTCCAGATGCTCAGAGGGCTGGAGACCCTCCCCTATGGGGACAGGCTGGGAGAGCTGGGGCTGTTCAGCCTAGAGAAGAGAAGGCTCCAGGGAGACCTTAGAGCAGCTTTCCAGTACATGAATGGAGCTACAAGAAGACTGAGGAGAGACTTTTGACAAGGGTTCATAGTGACAGGATGAGAGGGAATGGATTGAAGCCTGAGGAGGGGAGATTGAAAGTGGAAATGAGGAAGAAGTTCTTGACAGTGAAGGTGGGGAGACACTGGCACAGGTTGCCCAGGGAGGTTGTGGATGCCCCCTCCCTGGAGGTGTTCAAGGCCATACTGGATGAGGCCTTGAGCAACCTGGGCTGGTGGAGGTGTCCCTGTCCATGGCAGTGGTCTAGAACTGGGATCTTTAAGGTGCCTTCCCAGCCAACCCATTCTATGAATCGATGAACTGTTTGGTTAATCTTATTAAAAGGGTGGTGTCCCCTAAAAGGGGTAGGTGAGAGGCCTTGAGGTGCCTCTTTTACCTGTTCTCTTTAATATGCAAATCAGAGCCCATGGTTAAGGGAGCTCATCTTCCTAGATGCCTTCTACAGTCACTAGAGAGACAAAGAACATCTGCATGGAGCGATGGAATCATCAGAGTTTGGTTTGGGGGACACTTATCCTTACATTTCAGCTCACAGCAGGGTGTTTTGCTCAGGGGAAATTTACAGAGCTCTTGGAGAGAGTTACAGATGTCAGACAGATCCCACATGGGCAGCCTGAATCAGTGCACTCAGCAGGTAACTGTCCAGCTCTCTTCTTGCATTTAGAGACTTTTTCTCTTGTTTACAGCAAAGTGAGTGTGGCTCACTCTTATTTTTAAACACTGAATCAGCCACAAGGAGGGCAGCCACTGTTCCCAGCCAGTGTTCCCAGCTCCCACCTGAGTGGAAGCGCTTGCAGGTCTCATCACCTTTAAATCCAAAGTAGTGCAATGAAGAGCAAGATCTCCCCCACAAATGTTAAAAGTGCTTTAAAATGGCATCTAAATGTTTTGTTAACTTGTAAACAGAGAGAGACGCATATCCCTGTGCACCAGTGAGTGCAAGAGTGCAGGAAGCAGGACCATAGTGTGGAGTGAAGCCTTTGCTCTGTTTCCTGGTGAAACACCACAGCCAGACAGGAGGAGCACGTTGGACTCTGCAGCATACTGACAAATGACCTAAGCTGTAGGTTAGGAGCTCAGAGTAGGCTGCTAGCTTTGCCCAGATTCCCCTTGAATTCTCACCACTGTGCCTCTGTGCAGTGCAGAGGGAGATCTTCTTTGGAAGCCTGTTGGGAGATTAAAAAATTATTTTGAAGCCACTCAAGCTGAGAAAGGAGCATCCAACATCATCTTATGCTGGCTGGGGCAGTTGGGGCACCAGTGTTCTAGCAAAGGAGTGCTTGCTCCTCTGACACACACGTTTCAGAAAGAAACATCACTGCAGTGAGCCTGCTTGGGTCTTTCTGTGCCAGGCGTTCTATAAGAGTGCCTCTGGGATCGAGACCCTTGGGGTTGTGAGGCAGAAGATTGGCTGCTGCTTACGTCTGGGCCTAGACTTAGATGTGAGTTGGGCACAAATTGCTGAAAGCTGGTAGGATGGGAATGGACAGGCAGTGGGCACAAATTGAGGCTCCTGGGAAACATAAAATGAGGTGCGAAGTTTAAGGAGGCCTCCAGTGTCCAGTGGCAAGGAATTCTTTCAAATGAAACACTTAACTTTGGGTGTTTCTCAGTGAGACATCAGCAGAGCAGAGCACTCAGCCATGCTTCTGACTCATGGATCAGTTCTGTCTTCAGAGTGGCAGATTCTGCTCTGCCAGTACTCCTGGAGATCACGTGTCCTGTGGGCTGTGCTCTCAGTTCATTTTGAAACCTTGAAATCAGAGGTCATTTCAGCTTTGTTGTTGGTACCTCTGCTTTCCTGCCCTCCCTAAAGACACAAACTTCTGGTGCCATGTCAGACTCTGCCGTCCCTCACTAGCTTTAGAAACTGTCGCTGCTTTTCGTTGCTGTATCTGCAGTAAGATCAGATACAGCTGTTGTATTTCATAGCTGAACTGCAGTCAGGTGTGAACTGGGCAGTCCAGAACTGGACCCAGTATTGCAGATGTGGCCTCACGAGGGCAAAGAAAATGAGCAGGAGAATCTCCTTTGCCCTGCTGGCCACACTCTTCATACACTCAAGATGAATTTCCTTTATTTTGTTCCGTTGCACTGACTCAGGAGATCTAGAAAAGGGGAAGAAGGGAAGAGGAAGAAAGGGAGGCAAGAGAGATGAAGGGAGGGAGAGGAGGAAAGGGAGGCAAGAGAGATGAAGGGAGGGAGAGGAGGAAAGCTGTGCTTGACTGAAGTTGAGTTGAAAGAGTTGAGAACCAAAACGATTTGTTCAAAGACATTTCCATTAAAGTGTCAGCAGCAGCCTTTGGCCAACTTCTCCTGGCAAGAGTAAGGAAAGGAAATGGAAATTTGTTCCTAGTAATTTAAATAATTTCATTGCTTTTTGATGGTGATTGAACAGTTTCCAGAACAGCACTGGATGTCTGTCAGCATTGAGAGGTTGTGTGAAATGAGCTTATTGTCTTTTATTCACAAAAGCATTTGATGTTTGGATTCATTTTTGCCTCGTTTCAGGCAAAGCGATTTAAGTTGAATTATGCGACGTACGGGAAGCAGCCAGACAACAGGTAAATGCTCCTGAGCCAAAGAGCAGCTTTGCTGCTTCAGCTCTTTGTCAACTGCCTTGCAAAGAACGTTTAAAACACGTAAATCCACGAGCTGATCAGTGCCTGCTGTTAGCAGAGCGAGGATAAGTGGCAGGTTTATGCTTTGCCTTATGTGTGACAGAGTGGATTTGTCAGGAGTGGCTTTTTGAGGGATTTAAACTTCACAGCTTCCCAGCATCTCATCCTCACAGTGTAAGTTAAGATCAATACACCAAAAGTGCAAATCTATAAATAAGGCATCAACATTTTCTTGCCATGTTAGAAATCTAGAGATATCCTGCAAGATCTCAGGGGACCTTAATGCTGCATTTCAGTGTCTGAAGGGGGCTGCAGGAAGGCTGGAGAGGAACTGTTCAGAAAGGCCCATGATGACAGGATGAAGGGCAATGGTTTGAGACCAAAGCAGGGCAGATTTAAGTTGGCCATCAGGAGGAAGTTCTGCACAGTGAGAATAGTGGAATACTGGAACAGATTGCCCAGGAATGTGGTTAAGACTTCATCCTTGGAGACATTCAGCATCAGCCTGGCAGTGGCCCTGAGTAGCCTGCTCTAGTTGGAGGTATCCCTTCCACCTGCAGGGTGGCTGGACAAGAGGAGCTTGGATGATCCCTTCCAACCTGATGCAATCTGTGAACTAAGCAATGAAATCATCTTGAATAAAATGTTTAATTCTTTAATTAAAAAGCAACATCAAGCAGACTGTCCTGCTGGATTAACTTGGAGAAGCAGTGCCACTGAAAATTTGTCACCTACACAACTGGTGACATTTCGAAGTATCCATGAAATGCTCTTTTAATACCACTCCTCTGGAATCAAACATTTGGGCTGAATGTTGTCTGTCACTCAGCATACCTCTTGGGCTGTGCATTGCCGCTTAGAGAGTTTTCTTTCGACTTCTTCAGCCCAGAGTATTCCCTCTTTGTGGGAGACCTGACCCCTGACGTGGACGATGGCATGTTGTACGAGTTCTTTGTCAAGGTGTATCCATCCTGCAGAGGAGGAAAAGTGGTTTTGGACCAGGCAGGAGTATCCAAGTAAGTCATCTCTTGCTCATTCTTTTCTTTTCTGCCAAGTGTTTGTGCACTTCTGAAATACTGAAAAAGCTCTAAGGAATCTGGAAACAGCATCTTATAGAATTCTCAGATGGGGTTTGGGCTCTTGCCCTCCTGAGGCTGCTGAGGCTCCTGTGTTTTGTTTCAGATAGGGTGGGGCAAACAATGATGTGAGTCATTGGCAAAAAAGATGTCCAAAAGTTGATTTCTTGATTTTATTGAAACATTTTCTGAGCAGAAAAGGAAACTATTTTCCTAGAAGAGGAATCACCTGGTGAGCAGCCTTGTTTTCTAAAGCCTGGCTGCAGTGAGAGGCAGTATTCTGATGGAACACCCGTGAAAGTGTTGGGATAAGACTTAAAATGTAGCCAAAGGTCTCCTTTCTCATGTACAACCTCAGCCTCTTTCAGAGCTGCTCAGTGAGCCTTTGGCTGTTAAAGTACTCAGGCTGTAGCTGCCACCTCACCTGAGATTGACATTGCTGGAGTGGGCTCTGGGTGCAGTGTCAGGCTGGTGCTGCCAGGGACTTTCTTGTGACGTGCAGTTACTCAAAAGCTGAGGCAACTGCAAGTGTTGGTGTGAGGTGCGAGAGGAACCTGGGGCTCATGGACATGCGGTGAAGGCTTGGCTCTTCCAGCCAGGGCTGACAGACCAGAAAAGCCTTCTCCTCCCACCACCTCTTGTTCAGGCCAGAGAGGAGCCTAAAGTCTGATGCCATAGTGCTGTGCCTACTGCTTTGCTTTCTGCTAAGGCTGCAGGCTTGGAGGCTTATGGCTGCAGGACCAGGACAGAATTCTTCAGGGGAGGTGCTGATCATGAGGCAATTATTTCTTGGTGTGAAAAAAATGAAGTATCTTGAAAAGCTGGAAACACCCCTGTGTGCAGCTCTTCCAGTACACTGCATCCAACCCTTAGCTGTCCACCTCTGCTGTGGAGGTGCCAATATTCCTGAAAGGGTGCTCCCTTCTGAAAGGCTGCAGGAGACTTTGTAATGACTTAGGCACATTTGTGTGCAAACACCTAAAACTGAATTAAACAGACTCAAAATCTGACTTAGAATCAGAGAATTATTTTGGTCAGAAGAGGACTTTAAGATCATCAAGTCCAAGATCATCAAGTCAGGACTTGGAATGATTTCATTTGCCATGATCCTTTCACAGAGGGCAAGTTCAGCAGTGTGTCCACACACAGAGTTTTGATCTTGCTTAGTTACAGATAAGGCTGAGCTTTGATTTGACTTTCAGTATGTGAGGAGCACACACACAGGTGTGAAGCAGATGTTTGGGCTTGGATGTAAAGCTCCTCATGCCAGGTGCTGGGTTTCATGGGGCACCAGCTGCTCTGAAACAGCTTCCAGCATGGCCCCACTACAAGAACTAGGTGATGCCACATTCCAACTAGTATGTAACCTGGTGCTTAGGAGTTCCCACAGAGCAGCTGATATGCTGCGAATTGACACTCTTGCTTAGCGCTGGTTCTTGTTCCCCGGTGGACAAGCCCTTTCCCTCCCCAGATCATTTCCTTTGCCCTGATGGGTTCTTCCTTAACCTCCCACACCTAAGGCTTTGATCTTTCTGCCACGTGAGGCAGCCCAGCCCATCGTGGGCTCTTGGCACTGGCCTCCGGGATGCTGTTGCGTGGCTTCTGACACACCACAGCATCAGAGTCCCACACAGAGGACCGCTGGGGCTGGAGAGGAGTCCATGTTTGCTGTCTAGCTGATGCCCAGCACTGCCAGCACCACAGTGGAGGGTTGCTGCAGAACCCAGGGGAGCACTGCATGCCTGCCCTCTTCCAGTTGTGTGGTCAGGGCAAGTTTTAGCAGCTTGAAGAGCTTGGTTTCAGGCCTGCTGTTGAGACTGCTTCTGGGGCTGGGCTGAGCCCTTGTTAGGAGTGACAGAAAGCCTGGCTGAATATTTTCCTGTCAAGAAAAGGACTCGATGGGAAGGTGCATCCTGGGCACTCCTGCAGCAAAACAACACTGTCCTTCAGAGGGAGGTAGTGCCCATGGCCTGTCAGTCCTGTGCTGACTTGCAGCTGGTGAGATTATCTGCAGTGCACCTTCAGCAAGCTTGCAGATGACATCAGGCTGAGTGGGATGATTGGCATGCCTGAGGCACAGAATCCACCAGAGGGACATGGACAAATACAAGACATGGGACCATGTGGACTTCATGATGTTCAACAAGGACAAGGGCAAAGAGCTGTACATGGGTTGGGGCAAACCGCAGTACACTCCAGTCTGAGGGAAGAAGGGCTGAAGAGCAGCCCTGAGGAGAAGAACTTGGGTCGCTGGAGGGTAAAAAGTCAAACATGAGCTGGCACTGAGTGCTGCCAGTCCAGCCCCAGGCTGTCCTGAGCTGATCCCCAACAGTGTGGGCAGCAGGGACAGGGAAGGGATTCTGGCCCTCTGCTGAGACCCCTCCTGCAGTGCTGGAGTAGCTGTGGAGTCCTCAGCACAGCATAGACAGGGACCTGTCGGAAGAGGGACAGAGGAGGCCACAGCAGTGCTGGCAGGGCTGGAAGGGCCCTGCTGTGAGGGCAGGCTGAGAGAGTTGGGCTTGGGCAGCCTGGAGAGGAGAGTCATAGAATCAAGCAGGTTGGAAGAGACCTCCTAGGTCATCGAGTCTTTTCTTGAGCACCTCTGCTGATAGAGTTGGGGGTGTCCAGCCTGGAGAAGAGAAGGCTCCAGGGAGACCTTCTGGTGGCCTCTCAGTGCTTCAGAGGCTGATCAGAAAGCTGAGGATAGACTTTTGAGCAGGGCCTGTTGTGACAGGACAGAGGGGAATGATTCAGACTGAAAGAGGGAAGTTGAAACTGAAGAGAAGGAAGAAGTATTTGACACTGAGGGTGTTGAGAGTTTGTCCCAGGTTGCCCAGAGAGGTGGGAGCTGCCCCATGCCTGGCACCATTGCAGGTCAAATTGTTTGGGGCTCTGACCTTTAAAAGCCCCTTCCAACCCAAAGTGTTCTGTGATCTGCATCCTCCCAGTATGGATTTGAGGCTTTGTTGTTGTCCATGCATTGTCTTGTCCTGTCTCAGCTTACTTCCAATTCCCCAGTGTCCCTTGGCACAAGAAGTGCTTCACTTTGGTGAAGGCCTGACCACCACTGCTGTAGCTGGGGCCTGTGGCTTCAGTCACTTACCAAAAGCTGTCACTAAATCTCTGCTCAGAGCAGGGACAGCCCCAGCCAAAGTACTGGGGAGGGGTTAGAACAAATTCTGACTTCACTGTGAATCTTTAAACAATAAAGTGGGTGGACTCTTTCGTGTGTTTGATGTGAGTTCTTCTGTATCTCCACAGAGGTTACGGGTTTGTGAAATTCACAGATGAACTGGAACAGAAAAGAGCCCTGACAGAGTGCCAGGGAGCTGTGGGCTTGGGCTCCAAGCCTGTGCGCTTGAGTGTGGCTATCCCCAAAGCGTGAGTATGAGAGCAGCCAGGGAGTAGATCAACTCTGCTTTGAGATGTCCTTAGTGCTTTGGTACATCTGGATGTTTCCATCACAAAGTGAAGGAACATGGTAAATACCTGGAGTAGCAGAACCCGGAGGGAATCCAAAGGGCTCTAAGACTGGATCAAGAGAGAGCGTTGAGTGCTGCTTTTGATTGTTGTTCAACAGCCACAGAGACCCCATGCTGGGTGTAAACAGAATTCTCTTTAATGTCTATGGTCTTTGCATTGAAATGAATTGGTCTGAATCTGTTTGTGGATTTCTGGATGGGCAAAGCACAATTACCTTGCTAATTCTGTTGTGTTGTCTACTAAATCTAAGCCTTTTGGGGCAGGGATTAACTTTTTTTTCTGTGTTTGTTCAGAACCTGATACAATGAGATCCTGGTCTGACTTGGGGCTCGTAGCACTAGGGTAATACGCATCATAGTAATTGCTCCTTGTTTGAATACTATTGAGATTTCCAGTGACCTCAAAAGTCTTGGGGGGGATAAGGAAGAGAAAATCAGCAAAAGGGGGGTGCATCATGGTGAGGAGGCTCATGATTCCCTCTTTCCACTATTTCCATCACTGGCCACAGCTTTATCTGTGACATGTTTTCATTGTCAAACAATATTTATCATCTCATTAATTCAGACCTCAGTGACCAGGAGGGATTCCCAATTTCTTGAGAAGGGGAGTTTTAGTTCACAGGCTGATCAAGTTTATTTTTGTAATTACTTGTAGTCCTTTTTAATCCATGAGCTCTTCCAGCTCTGCGCAATGAGGTTCTCTCAGTTCAGTGGGAATGGGGACAACAAGCTCAGGCTTCTCTGTGACAGTGACAGGAGGAGAGGGATAAGCCCCCAGTTCTTTCACGAGGCTCCAAGTCTTGAACTCTTCAGATAATGCACAACTTAGAATCTTATCTCAGGAAGCTTCCCATTTATCAGAAGGAAAAAGGGACCTGAGAATCTGCAATGTGGTTCAGGATTGTTCTAAACTCGAGGCTTCTAGTCCTGAGTTTTTCCTCTCCCAAAGACAGAAGGTGAGACTGAATTAACTCCCAGGAGGACAGCAGTGTTAATTAGTGAAGATGAATATAAGTGCAGGAGAGGCTATTTCTTTTCAACCACTTCTTTCTCTCTGCAAGTGTATGTAAATGACAAATCCTGCTGCGGGGAACACCCTGGCTTTGAAAGGCTGCAGTGTGCATGTTAGGCTGAGCCTAGACTGTACCATGATGCACCCTAAGCTGTCTCACTGCTTGCTTTCCTACTTGTTCTGCATTACTTGCAACTCCTGCTTTGTTCTTTTCAAGTAATCGTGTGAAGTCACTGGAGTACAGTCAGATGTACAGCTACAGCTACAACCAGTACTACCAGCAGTACCACAGCTACTACGCGCAGTGGGGGTACGACCAAAACACTGGCAGCTACAGCTACAGCTACCCGCAGTACGGCTACACGCAGAGCACCATGCAGGTAGGGTAGCAGCACAGAGCCCACAGCCAGCAACAGGCTCCTAATAAAGCCACTCCACAAGAAAGCAAAACTGGCTAGCAACCCCTGGTGTTATGTGAAGGATGTAAAGTCACAGAATGGTTTGGGTTGAAACAAACCTTAAATATCATCCAATTCCAACTCCCTGCCATGGGTAGGGATACTTCCTACTAGACCAGGTTGCTCAAAGCCTTACCCAGCCTGGCTTTGAGCACATCCAGGTTTGGAGCCTCCACAGCTTCTCTGGGCAACCCGTTCCAGTGCCTAACCACCCTCATAGTAAAGAACTTCTTCCTAATGTCCAACCTAGATTCACTCTGCTCCAATTTCAGGCCATTACCCCTTGTCCTGTCGCCTTCCCATAGCCCACTTCAGGTACTGGAAGACTGCTCCAAGGTCTCCCCAGAGCCTTCTCTTCTCCAAACTGAAAAAAAAATCAACTTTCTCAGTCTGTCTTCATAGGATAGGTACTCTAGCTTTTGGATCATCTTTGTGGCTTCCCATGGACCCACTGTAGCAGTTCAGTGTACTCCCTTCTCCAAATTTCTGGAACTGGAAGGTAAAAAGAGGTGAAAAAAAGGGGTAGAAAGGTCTGAATCACACAAAAGGTCTCTTTACACAGTTGTTTTGGTAGAGAGACCCTGTCCCAGGTTGCCCAGAGAGGTGGGAGATGCCCCATCCCTGGAACCTTTCCAGGTCAGGTTGCTGGGGGCTCTGAGCAGCCTGCTCTGGTTGCAGGTGTCCCTGTTGACTGCAGGGGGTCAGACTGGATGAGCTTTAAAGGTCCTTTGCCACGCAAACCATTATTCTATTATTCTATGGAGACATTGTCTCCTGAGATCAGCGCAGCCACCCAGCTTCACCACAAGAGATGCAGAAGCTTAGTGTGGGGTTCTGTGCTGTGGAGTCTGCTGCGAGTGGAACACAGTGCTCAGGTGTGCAGAGTTCTGCTGCAGTCAGTCTGGGAAAGCAGGAGTCAGAGGTCATGCTGGTAAAAGCCCAGAGAAGTATCTGTGGTCCTAAGGGCTTTGTTTTTCCTTGCAGACATACGAAGAGGTTGGTGAGGACGCACTGGAAGGTAGGTTTCTCGTGCTCTGCTTTGCCTGTTCTGCACTGATCAGAGAGAGTTTCTCAGGCTGGCCCTTCATTTCCATGTGAGACACTCCTTTGTCAGCAAATCCCAGTTCTGAGGGGAGTTGTAGGTCACTGGCACCTAGCACGACTGCATCTCTGTTACACCATTACTGTTCCTACTCTGAACCTTGTCAAGACTGAAACTGACTCCAGCAGCAGCATCTTCTGTAGTGCTTAAACTTTTATCTCTTTTTTTATTAGGTTTTCTGGTGCTACAAAACCAATAGCAGTGTTCTGTAACATCTTGGAATTTCGTCCCCGAGACCCTTCACTGTGCTTTTAGTTCAGAACAGCATCAACAGCAGTTAGCAGACATCTGTTTTAGCAGTCACTGCTTGAAATGGGCCTCAAACCACCTGGGCTGTTAGATGCACTTGCTTTGGTTTCCTTTATTGATGCAAGAAAAAAATCATAGAATCATTTTGGTTGGAGAGGCCCTTTAAGGTCATCCAGTCCAACTTCTCTGTAACTCCACCAAGTCTGGAGCTAACCCATGACCTTCAGTGCCACATTGCTACCTCTTAGAAACACCTCCAGGGATGGGGATTGAGCCACCTCCCTGGGGAGCCTGTACCAGTCTTTGAGGAAGTAGAAGGGGGTATCTGGCTGCACCTCCGCTCCTCCGCTTTACCATCTTGGTGCCAAGCCACCTTCTGTGGCTGTACAGGTGGCTCCCCCTGGTCTGCAAGGGGCAGGCCTGTGTCCTCTGTTGGCTCTGCTGTGGGGTAGTTACCACTGGGAGGAAGGAGAGGCTTGAATTTCTTCCTTATCTCATTGCAGAAAGACAGCAGGGCTAACCTAGTGAGGATCACAACTGGGCAAGTGCAGGGACTCCCATCACTTTCGTTTTAATAGGACTAAGATATCCTCTCCTACGAGGTCAGACTGGGGGAGTTGGGTCTGTTCAGCTTAGAGAAGGCTTCAGGGAGGCCTTAGAGCAACCCTCCCATACCTGAAAGGGGCTACAGGAGTGCAGGGAAGAGACTTTTTTTAAGGGCCTGTGGTGATTGGACAAGGGCCAATGGCTTGAAACTGGAGCAGGTTGTTGGATACAAGTTGTGTGCTTGAGGGCAAGCTAGGGAAAATGTAAGATCAAAGTGCCTCTAAAAGAAAACAAGAGGCTTGTAGCCTAAACTAATTGGTTTACGGCCTTCACAGCCTGGTACCACCTGGTGCCTGTCTGCTTAAGACAGCGTAGCTGTGATAGAGAGAAGGTTGTTGTGCTTTCTTGGAAGATGGGAAGATTCTAAGAAGTAGTATGTAATGTTGAACCAATTGGAATTTGGCACAGTTTTGTAGTCCTGTTTTGTAGTCTTCAGTGAAGGGTGTATAAACCTATGCTTAGGTTAAAAAATAATTAATAAATTGGAACTTGCTTATATTAAGCTCTCTCCCCATCTCTTATTACCCCTGATACTATGTTATCGCAGCCTATGGCAGCAGGGTGGATTTAGGTTGGATATTAGAAAGAAATTCTTTAGTCTGAGGGTGGTAAGACACTGGAGCAGGCTGCCCAGAGAAGTTGTGAATGTCTCATTCCTGAAAATATTTTAGGTTAGGCTGAATGAGGCTTTGAGCAACCTGTGCTAGTGGGAGTTGTCCCTGCCCATGGCAGGAGATTGGAACTGGATGAGCTTTAAGGTCCCTTCCATCCCAAACCGCTCTGTCATTTACGGGCTGTGGGTTTTTCCTAACACCTTTGGTGTGCAACCTCTTTATCTGTCTGTCTTTCCCCTGTAGATCCCACACCTCAGTTAGACGTCCACGAAGCAAATAAACAGTTTATGGAGCAGAGTGAAGAGCTCTATGATGCCCTGATGGACTGTCATTGGCAGCCTTTGGACACTGTCTCCTCAGAGATCCCAGCTGTGCTATAGCCTCATGGCTGAGGCGCCGTGTCCATGTGAGGAGCCTGCAGCGCGCTCTGGACTCTGCTGCTGCTCCTGGATCCTGCAGTGGTCAGGGGTGCCCTTTCTCCACTCAGGTGTGGTACTCGAGGTACAGGAGGGCTGTGGCCTTCCCTGTACAAAATGAGTATTGTAGGAGCATCATGGTAACCTTTATTCATGGTGAAAAACTAGAACTGCAACAGTTTTAGTCCCTTTGTCTTGAAATGAGCTCTTACTACCTTTTGGGAATTGTAATTTATAAGCTTCCAACCAGCTGGCACAGGGCAAAGACTCTGCTCCAACATACAATAAAGAAGTTGGTCTTTTCAGTACAATTACCCCTGGCATTCTGGTTCCTGCCCATCTTTTTGGTTTACTGCCCATTCACTATCTTCAGTTCTTCAAACCAACTCTCATGAACATGAGCATCTAAGAAAATCACTGTTGGATGCCACTAAAGCATCTCAAAAGCTTTCTGTTGTGACTGTGCAAGGCTGACCTGAGCATGGGAAAGAGCCATGTAGCTGGAAGCTGCTGTGCTGTTTAAGCTAAGCTGTGATCATGAGCTAGCAAGCTGATAGCTCTGTGTTCTTCAGCAGTCTACCTGAGGAGCATTTTTGGAGAGTAAAGACAGAGAGGAGCGTTTTAAAACTGCGCAGACTGATGCCTTCTGCCTGGTGATCTCCGCCTGTGGCTTGCTTCTCCACCTGAGGCTGAGGAAATAATTCCCCATCGGTTTAGGACACTTCCACCAGTGGCCTTGTTTCAATGGCATTTTGTGTATCATGCCTTTCTTCTCATCATGGACACGCTGTGCTGCTGTTAACATCTCATTAGGATGTTAAGATTTTGTAGCATCTTCCACTGCCCTGTCAGTGACTATGGTGGAGCTGAAGATCTGGCAGCAGAAATGAGCCAGAGCAATCTAGCTGAGATAATTATGCAGCAAGTGGCTGCTACCCTGGGAGAGTTTCCTGCTGGATGGACAAGCAACACATTTAAGCTAGTATTATGTTGTGTTACAGGTGAAAGCAAAAATAATAGCTCTTCTGTACCTGTTCTGAGCCCTTCTCAGGCTTTTGTGCCTTAAACTCTTGGAGAAATAGCAGATAAAAACTACCTGTAACAAGGAGTAGTTTAGGAACTGAAGCTGCTGCTGCTAAGCATTTCCTTGCTTCCCTGCCCACATGGATGCAGAGATTTGCCACAAGATTGAAATACTTTCATAAAGCCTTCTTCTGCTACATCTTTGTTTGTATCCCTAATTGTGACCTCTGACAGTGTGGTGTTCCACCAACCACAGTGAGAAGCGCTCCATGAGCCTGGGGGAAGTGGTGGCATATCCTGGAGTTAGTGTTGGCTCTGGTGAGGAGTGACTGAGGGAACTGGGCTTTCTTCAGAGGCAGCTGAGGGGTGACGTCCTGGCTCTCTGCAACTCCCTAAAAGGAGGCTGGAGCTAGGTTGGAGTGAGGTCTCTTCTCCCAAGGACTAAGTGATAGGACAAGAGGAAACGGCCTCAAGTTTCCCCAGGAGAGGTGTAGGTTAGACACAAGGAACAATTTCTGCCCCTAAATGGTTGTCAAGCCCTGGCCCAGACTGCCCAGGGCAATGATGGAATTCCTATCCCTAGAGAGGTTTCAAAGCCACGTAGATATTGTGCTGAGGGCCATGGTTTAGTAGTGATATGGCAGTGCTGGACTAAGTGTTGGACTTGGTGGTCTTGGAGGTCTTTTCCAACCCTGTGGATTCTGTGACTGTTCTCTGGTTCTGTGATTTCTGCATGAGTGGATCTAAGGGACTGATGGGCCCCTGCATCCTCTGCAATTTTTTCCTTCCTGCTCTGCACCTGGCTGTGAGATGCAGAATCCCCTGTATGATGTTCTGGGATTCAGAGTAGAGAGCTTTTCTTCTCCTGATGTAGCTGCTCAGATCAGGTATGTCCTGTTGGAAGGTGCCTGTTCTCAGCAGTGTTTCAGAGGTGCTGTAAAGAGGAGGAGTTTATGTTCTGCTATTAAGCTGCTCCTAGACCATTCTGTGCTGCACCCTGTCTGCCCTGCACTTTGCTCTTTCAGACCTGCCTTTCCCTATCACCCCAGAGCTCACCTTTTATAATGCAGCCTGAACCCACTGAGACCTTCGTCACTGAGTTTATGCTGCTGCTGTAAGGCTGGCCAACCTTCCAGTACTCTCCAGTACTTCCTAACACAGGGGTCAGCCATATCCATGCAAGCCTGGCCCCGAAGGAGCAGGGTATGCTAGACCAGCACCCCACACAGCAACCCTATGGCAAGGTCATTTTCCTTTCTTGTTGGTAGTGATTAGTCCATGGAGAATCCTCTGGCTTCCAGCAGAGCTGGGTATGTATGGAGCCCTGGGCCCTTACACGGGGAAGAATTTGGGAGTATGAAGGCCTGCAAAACTTCCCCAATGAAGTGTGTTCATGGGTGCCAGGCCTGTTTCCTGGTGCCAAACTTCAAGAAGGTAAAGCTGAGAGGTAGAAAGTCCTAGGGGGTTGCTGGTATGTTGTTATCCTCATAAGGAGGAAAGGAGTAAAGGAGTTGCTCTGAAAGTACAAACTGGTTTCTCAGCTAATGTGAGAGATCATTTAATTGGCTAGAGCAGTGAGGTATCCTGCAAGGAGGTTGCAGTGAGGTAGGGTTGGTCTCTTCTCCCTAGTATCAGGTGATAGAATGAGAGGAAATGGCTTGGAATTGTGTCAGGGGAGGGTTAGGTTGGAGACAAGGAAAAATTTCTTCACTACAAGAGCAGTCAGGGATTGGAAGAGGCTGCCCAGGGAGGTGATGGAGTCACCATCTCTTGAGTAGTTCAAGAAATGTGTGGCCATGGCACTCCAGGACATGGTTTAGTAGCCACAGTGTTGAGTTAATTGTTGGACTCTGGTCTTGGAAGGCTTTTCCAGCCAAAACACTTCCCTGAATTCTTTATTGGTGCTTCAGAGTTCAAAACACCTCACAAGTTTCCTTTTGGGAAAGAGGTAGATGTGAGGCTTTGGGCCACATCCCCTCAGTGTGTGAGCCACCATCCTGGGGTTGTTTGTGAGAATCTGAACCAATGTTCTTTGGCACTGTTAGTCCCTGGGGTTTTTGCTGTGTGTCACTTACTCATCTTCATGTTTGTTTTCAGCTCCCAGGCAGCATTGCAGCACCTGAAGCAGAGAGGAGACTTTCACGTGGAGCTACAAAACATCTGTCACCTGGATTGTGTAGAGTTTGTGTTTTGGAATCCAAGTTAAACAAAGTGTGGGATTATTTCTGTCATGGACAGCTACAGGAATAACCCTGCTTAATTACCATGTAAAGGAAGATGAAAGCTGAGGACTCCGCCTGACAAGGTTCAATCTGCTTTTATCTTCAGGTGCTAGAGGCAAGACATCCAAGGCAGGTGGTACCACAGCTCAGCAGCATTGTGTAAGTCTGGAAAATTGCAGCAAGCTCCACAGCTGGCAGCAGGAAGATTTCTGGCCCTGAGCCTGCAGTGTTTGTGATTCCAGGGTCCCACCTGTGAGGATGAAGATGTGTTGATGGTCCAGCTTGGGTTACTCTGAACTGCAAGAACTCTGGGAGTGCTGTTTGTGCCACAGAGACTGAAGGGGCATTGCCAGCTGCAGAGCTGGAAGGATGTGGATGTTGGGCATGAAATGGTGGTTTCCACAGCCTAAGCTGGTGGCCCATTGCCATAAGTGGGTGGTTAATTAAAAGCTTGACAGTAAGCGTGGGGGTGGCCAAGGAGAAATTTCATCTGGCTCCCAGCAGGACAGAGAGGCTGAAACAGTTTCTCTGGCAGATGTGGGGCAGCACCAGGGTCGAGGGGCCTGACAGTGATGGTTTCTGACATCATTCAAGGTGTTTCCTTGAATCCTTTTGAGGAACAGAAATCTTTACCTCTGATCTTGCATCCCTGGTTACCAGCTCACTAATCCCTAGCTTCTGCTGAGCAAGATCTGAGAGGAATTTTTACCTTCCAGCTTTGCTATCTCCCAGCACATCTTGTAAAGCTTTCCAGATACACCAGTTCCTGGGTTTGACTTGAGATTTGCTTAGACATGAAATTAATTCAGTGGCAGGAGAGGTTTTGAATGCTGAGTGTGACAGCTCTGGGTAGAGATGGGCAGAGCTAGCTCAGGGCATGGCACTTGGCACAGCTTGCTTTAGCTTTGGGCTTGGCTGGAGCGTTTCCTCAGGAAATCACCTCTCCGTTTCCAGTGACTCTGCTTTTCTTCCTTAACAGTTTCTCCCAGACACAGTGGGTTTGCTGAGTGCAGTAATAAGGGTTTGGGGATGCTGTTTGGTACACACTCCTGTTTTCTCAGCTAATAGGAGGCTGGGGAGGGATCTCATTAATACTTGTAATTACATTCATTACCATTAATGCTTAAAGGGCAGGTATCAGGAGGATAGAGCCAGACTCTTCTCAGTAGTGTCTAGTAACAGGACAAGGGGTAATAGACACACACTGGAACCCAGGAGGTTCCATCTGAACAGGAGGAGAAAATTCTTTGGTATGAGGGTGCTGGAGCACTGGATCAGGATGCCCAAAGAGGTTGTGGAGTCTCCTTCTGCGGAGACTTTCAAAACCTACCTGAACGTGTTCCTGTGTGATTGACTCCAGGGTATCCTGCTCTAGCAGAGGGTTGGACCTGATGATCCTCAAAGGTCCCTTCCAACCCTTACCATGCTGGGATTCTGTGGCTCTGTGACATTGTGCTGCTCCTGCTGGTGAATTTCTAGGAAGAAACCCATGGTAGATAGCAGGGTTAGGTGATGGAGAGCTGTGTGTGGCCAAGGTTGCTTGTGTCCCCTCAGCAGACAGGGTCTCTGGGGAACCACTGGCACCGCAACCTGCCTGGATCTCCAGCCTCTGCCTGCTTTCCCTTAGCGCTTCCTTGTGGATTGTCTGCTCCCGCCTGCCTGCTGCTGGGAACTGCAGCCTCTTCCAGCACTGGCTCCTCTCCCTCTGTTGGCTCTCGTCCTGTGCTTTAGGAGGGACTGATGTGAGGCCCCCAGCCGCACCAGGAGTTTTCTTCAGAGCTTCATGGTCGAGTACCACAGACAGGCAGTGGGATTTTCCCTGATTCTCTCTGGATCTCCATCCATCGTCTTGTCTCCCAAGCACCCATTGTGTCACTCTCTGGAATTCCTCCCCTTTAGCATTTGGAAACTTCTCATCTCAAACACTCAGTGTTTACCAGGGTTGAATTTTTGGGGATGTTTTGTTTGGGGTTTTTTGCTGCAGTCAGCTCCCACTTTCTGTCCTGCCCTCAGACTGAGCAGGGTGGTCTATAGGTTCACTCACTGTGCCAGAGAGCACTCAGGCTGCCCAGGGAATGCCTTGTGACTTGGCAGAGCAGCTGCAAGATCTGTCGAGGAGGCAGAGGACAGGACCAGCTGCTTGTAACCCATCCCTACCAGCTTTGACAGGGGCTGTTTTTAGAACAGCTTTGGTCACACAAGGTTTGGGGCTCTCTTCCAGACTTCCTTCTGCATTTAACAGAGTGTCAGGCTTGGTTTGTTGGTCACCTGGCATGTCCGCGGTCAGGCTACCTGCTAGAAAGGATGTCAAAGTATCACAGAATCATCTAGGTTGGAAAAGATCTTTGAGGTCACCAAGCCCAAGCATTAGCACAGAACTGTGTAGTGTTTTCACCTGTGAATTTTGCTCAGAACAGATTGAAAAGTCACTGCTGTTCTCCTTCGTCCTTTTGCACATTCACTAGGGCAGGAAGCAGTCTCAGGTTTTTCAATCTGGTGTCTCATGGTGACTTCACCATCAGCACCCACAGAAATGTCAGCAGTCCCTTCCCAGTAGCTGGTAGGTCCTTTGAAATCCCTTCTGCTGCTTCTGGATTACAGAGCCTGGTGGAAATGTTGTTTTGGCAGGTTGGGTTCTGTCTACAAGAAACTTACCTTCCATTCCCTGAGGGTGGGGTGTTCCCCCCTCTGCCTCCCAAAAGGGAGGAAGGAGGAGGAAAATTGTGGCTGTTGCTTTCACCTTTTGGATGAGCAACCCCTGGCTTTGTGGAGAGGAGGAGAGAGAAACTGTCTTTGTGCCACCAGACTGGAGAGTCGTAGAGGTGGGCAGGGCGGGGCAGCTCACCCACAGTGCAAGTCAGTGGCTTGTTGGTCTTGCTTCTTGGGGGTGGGATTACCCTGGCCTGCCTCGTGGCTGACAGAGGAGCAAGGTAGGTAGCAAGGCACAGAATGGAGTGGCATGGGAAGGCATGGCATAGGCTCGGTTGGCACAGCACAGACATGGCACAACATGGGGTGAGGGTGGCACAGCATGGAGCGGCACAACCATGCACTACGGGATGCGGTAGCAGAACTATGGGGGACAGGGCCATGGGGTAGCAGAGCCATGCACTGTGCGATGCGCTGGCAGGGCCATGGGGTGGCAGGGCCATGGGGCAATAGGGCCATGTCAGTGGCAGGGCCATGCGGCAGCTGGGCCATGGGGCGGCAGGGCGATGCGGCGGCAGGGCGATGCGGCAGCAGGGCCATGTCAATGGCAGGACCTCGCAGCAGCAGGACTGTGGGAGTGGCCGGGCCTGGCACGGCTGGGCGGGGCCAGGCGCAATACACCTCCCAGAAGGCTCCGCGCAGGCCAGGCCGCAGCAGCCAATCAACACGCTCGCTGCCCCCTTATAAAAGGCGAACGCAGGAGGCCCTCCTTCTCTTTCCGTGATGGCGGGCGCGGTCGTGGCTGGCGTTTGGTGTAGGGACAATCTGCTGCCATCCGCCCTGCCCGGCGTTCTGCTGCCTTTCGGCCTCACTGCATCGTCTTCTCTATCCAGGCTATGCGCTGCGGGCCGCTCCGATGAGCCGAGAAGGGCTGCGCGGCAGGGCTTTCCTCCCTCTGTCCCTCCGTAATCGGGCTCGGCATGGGTGCGTGACGCTCTCCGCCGCGGGCCGAGCTAAAACGCACCCGGGAGGGGAGGCTGCCGGGTGAGGAAGCCCCGCAGCCCTGCCCGGCCCTATCGAAGCTGCGTCCGTCTCGGTGCAGTGGCTGATGCAGTCAAAAAGGAGCCGAGAGCGAAGATATTTTCCTCGACGGTCGCCGCTCAGTTCGGGCTTCCATAACTGTCCGGCAACATCTCGGGAAAATACAAAGCCCGGGGAGCGAGAGGCTGGAGGTCCCTGACTGGGGGTCGAGATGGTGCCTGGGGAGGGAAGCAGTACAAATTCCCTGCTGATGGCGTCCGGACTGGTGTGGGGAGAGGCGGGAGGTGGAGAGTATCGCGGCTGTTCTGTTCGAAGATGCTTTGTCATGTCCCCGAAGCTCAAGACTTTGTTCTTCCGCAGCAGCATCCTAGCATGGAAGGTGACCCTGGTGCGTGGTGACAGCCACATCTCGGCAGCGCTGGGCAGTGAGGTTAGTGGTCCGTGCTGCAGAATATCCCTGTGTTCTGGAGATGTTGTTGCCTTCATGGCCGCCACGGCTGGAGCAGATAATTAGAGCTTTAAAAGCGCTCTGCTGATGGGCTTTATGAAGAGCTGCAGACTCCCCCTGCTTCCTTGGTGGAGGTCATGGGTGGGAAAAGAGAGCTTTTCCAGCATCACTGGGCCTAGCCAGTGGCAGAGCTGGAAATCTGATCTGATCCAGAGCTGCCCAAATACCATCTGAAGCTGTAATAGCCGTGGCTGGGCGAGCTCCGGGCACGTTAATCCAAGAGCTGTGGCTCCGTGCGGTAGCTCCAGCTCTCCAACAACGTGCAAGAGCAACGGGAAGGACTTTGACTGCTGGGCCTCTTCTGCCCACTGCTGCCACTCGCCCCTCCTATATATTTCGGGCTGCTGGTGGTTCCTTGTTCGGGGTGGCCGTGACATGCTCACTGCTGCTGATGTTCTGGGGGCTGTTCTGGTGTCTTCCAGGGTTCCTTGCTGCTGGGGCACCTGCTGAGGTGATGGTGAGCCCACAGGATAGACTCCAGGTGAGAACATGGCTCCTTGTCCCCAGCTCTGTCCCTCCAGATCCCTTTCCCATCAGATCTGAATACCGATCTTATGGTCAAAAAAGGAGGAAAAATAAATTCATGCTGGTCTTGGGCTCTCTGCTGGTGGTGTCCAGCTCTGAGGGGGGCCAGTGGGAAGACATTTTGTGTCGATGTTGTTCCTGTGGGAGGGCTGGAATGGAACTGATGCCCAGTGGTCAAGAAGAAGTGTTGGGCACAGGTGGAGAATGGATTGCTGTGGAGAGCTACAGGCTAGGGCTGGCTCCGGCATCTTGATTCCCTGTGCACAGCGACCCATCGGCTGCAGATCCTGACCCCTGGCTCTCTGCTTTCAGGAACGGCTACGTGGGAAAGGCCAGGAGCTTGTGAGCACTGTCCCAGTGAGGGGACTAAGTTTGCTTTCCCGAGGGCCTGAGCTGTGGGGGCAGCAGTGACGTGGACCCACGTGAGTGTCCTTTCTGGGTTGTTACTGGGTGCTAGGGTTTGGAGTGGGATTCTGCTGGTCTTGGAGGACAAAGGACAGATCTAGCTGACTGCACCCATGCCAGAAGCAGCCAGACCTTAGTCTGGGCTGTGCTGCTGGGAACGATGGGCTTCATTTATCCCTGGAAACATCCCAGGTCCAGTTTCTTGGGGCTCTGAGCAACTTGAGCTAGCTGTAGATGTGCCTGCTGACTGCAGGGGGATTGGCCTAGATAGCTGTAGAAGTGCCCACCCAAACCATTCCACGATTTACCACTTTTTAACTGAGCAGGCTGTTCTCTGCAGAGTAGTGTCCACGAGACAGGTGGCACCACAGCAGCCTGGTCAGTGATGACTCCCTTCCTTTGGAGACTGCTGGATGAATCCTGCGGATATGGGGCTGAGGCCAGGCACAGTCTAACCAAACCCACCTTATGGTGTGGGGAGAGGAGATGGAAGGGCAGAGATGTCTGGGGAATGGCAGTGAGAGCTGGGCCCAGCCACACTTACTTTGGCTACGTTATTTCGTTATCTCCCCACCAGGTCTCTGCAGCATGTGCAGCTGAGGTAAGCTGGTCCCCAAGGGCTTCAGTGCTGCAGAGCAGGACTTCGTTCTTTTGCAGATGTCTCCTCCAGAAGTGGGAGGTTGGTGTAGCCAGATCTGGCGCCTTCCCAAGCTGTGAACTCTCTTGAGGGGTGGGAACAGTTGCTCCTGGGCTCTGCTCACCTGCACCACAGGGAGAGGAATCTGGTCTGGCTGCAGGTGCTCCTCAGAATTCCATTTAAATGCTCGATCCCTCCTGTGGAGATTCCTCAGAAGAACTGAAAGGTTCCAGATATGAAATATTTTTAATAAACTCGATTACTCAGCCTGTCTGCTGCTGGTGTTCCGAGGCCAGGAGGTGGCAGTGGGGTGGCACCTGACTGCTGAGCCAGGGCTGAGACTATTGGGTGGGTGGTGGTGGTGTCCTGAGTGCTGGAGGTGAGACAATTGAAATCTAAGCAGCTGTTAGTGCCAGAGGTTGTGGATCCTGCCAGGGTTCTGTTGCTTCTGCCATGGTTGTACTATGGGCTGGATCTCGAGGCAGCTGGTGCAGGGCTCCAGTGTGGTTTTACGTCTGTCAAGTTGGTGCTTCCCTACCACCGAACTGCCAGCTGAGGGAGATGAGAGGGATCCATTTGCACACCAGAGCTGGACTGGAAGCTGTTCTTTCCCTTCCTCCAGCTGTAGGAGCTGAGCAGCATCAACCACTGGATGTTTCTCGGGCCATTGGATAGCCGAGGATACCCGATGGTGGCTCCTTGTGTGCAGGCGAGTCGCAGAGGTGCACGGATCACCCCAGCTCCTGCCCAGGGGCGATCTCCGCGTTGCCCTGATGACTCACTGCCTGTTTTCTCAGGGGGATCAAGCACAGTGGAAGCTGCCGCTGAGCCTTTGTGTTTCTTTGTTATGCACAGCCTTGGGGAGGGGGAGGGATGGCTGGTGGCAGAGTCCCTGCTGCAGGTGAGCCGGGTCTGCAGAGAGCACCTTTGTCTTGCTGGCACCGAGCCGCTGCCTCTGACCCCTCTTCCTGTCTCCTCGTGGGGACTTGGGAGCCCCTTTCCCGCAGAGCTCGAGCCTCGCATCTCCCCTACCATTTCGGCTTCTTTGGTGGCTCCAGCGCCTCTGTGGGCACCACACGGCGTGGCCATCCCTTCTTCCGCCACCGAAGCCGGGCAGCAGAGCGGCGTTGGCATGTGACAGTGTCAAATAGCCTGGGGACAGAAAGGTGAGGACAGAGCCGGAGGCTACTCCCTCCTCCCTGGGCCAGTTTATTTGCCTGGGTGCCTGTGGGGCCAGACCTGTCCCTGTCACTAGGGAACGCGCCGCAGGGTGGGGCAGGGGTGGAGACCTTCCCAGTCCCACCAGCGGAGTACAACCCAGCTGGGCCAGGCCCTGGCCCTCCTGGAGCTGGTGAATCGAGCTGCTTCGATGGGCACAGTGGCCAAAATAGGGGCAATGACAGATCCCACCCAGGACCTTGACCCTGAGGGGCGCTACCAGTTCGTGGCAGCGTGCTAGAGGACGCAGGAGTGGGGAAGTCGTCGCTGCTGCGCTGCTTCGCCGAGAGTCCTCGGGGGCGGCCCACGGGGACAGCATCCCCCGGCCCCACCATCGGCGTGGAGTTCTACAGCCGTACCGTGCCGCTGCTTCCCGCCGGCAACGGCAAGCTGCAGCTCTGGGACACGGCCGGCCCGGAGCGATTCAGGTGAGGTGAGGAGAAGAACACAGCCCCCATGCGGGATCCCCAGCACTCAGCTGACCCTTTTGGCTTCCAGTCCCTGGGGGCCCATGGGAGCCTTTTGAGAGCCCCAGGATTGATCTGGAGGTGCCCCATTTCTGCCTAGTGATGAGCCCCATTGATCCTCATCCACGGATGTTGCCCTATCTCCACTGTGGCCCAGGTTGGGGTAGAGAGGGTGGAGGAATCCTGGAGCCCCTGCAAAGACCCCCAAGCCTCCTTTGGACCCCCCCCACTCTGGGGCTGGGTGAATGCTGAGGAGAAAAGAGGGGGTGCAAATCATCCAGGCAAGTCTTCCCTTCTTGATCCCGAGGTTCCAGCTGGGACCCAATAATCCCCTCAAGCTCCATTTTACATATTTAGATGGGGGAGAGAAGTGCCAAGGTGTCTCTCTCCCCCCCCCCCCCCCCCCCCCCGCCACGGGGGTGCTGCTGGTCTTTGACCTCATCAATCTAGCATCCTTTGAGCACGCCCCAGGAAGCAGCCGGGGAGAGGCCGCCTGCCTTTGTCCTGGCAGGGCACAAGAGCGACGTGGCGTCCAAGCGTGTAGTGTCAGCAGAGGAGACTGGGCACTTGGCTGCCACCCTGGGCATGACCTTCGTGGAGACCTCATCGCACACCAACCTCAACGTGGAGTTAGCCTTCCAGATGCTGGTAGTGGCCATCCAGCAAGCTCTGGGTGAGCAGGAGGGGCTCAACCCCCATGGTGGCTGTGGTGGTATCAGGCTCATCCCCAGAGCTGCCACCAAACCCTGGCACAGGGAGAGCCCCAGGAGCATTGCCAGTGCTGATGGGGACCCTCCACCCATGGGGGTGCTTCTCTCCTGCCCCAGCACCCCACCCCTGTGTGACATGCAAAGCTACAGCCCCCACCCTGGGTTATTTTAATTTGGGGGCTCAGCAAGCCTGGCATTGCCCTGCAGGGACAGTTGGAATAAACCTGAGGTGTTTCCACACCGAATTAAGGCTGAGCTGTGCACTGAACCCCAGCGAGGGAGGTTTAAAAGCCCTGTCACTGTGGTGCTCAGGGACACTTGGTGGTGGTGGGCTCATGGTTGGACCAGATGATCTTCGAGGTCTTCTCCCTCCCAAACGGTTCTGTGACATGTTTGCTCTGCTTTGGGTGGGTTGCTGATGCTGTGGCCACATCACTAGATGGTCCTCCTGTTGCAGGAACATCCCCTGGGAAAATGGGACCAGGCCCATCTTGGGTGCTTCCAGTGGGATGTAGCCAAGATAAAAGGAATGAGAGGCTGCTCAGGGGCCACCCAGCACCCACGGCGTCAGGAACGCCTCCTGGGTGGAGGAGTGGAGGCTCTGGTGCTGCCTGCCCGGGCACGCTCTGCACACGGGCACCAGCAGAGTGCGGCGGTGCCAATGGAGCCACGGTGGCAGTACCAGTTCCGGGTGATTATGCTGGGAGACTCCACGGTGGGCAAGTCCTCACTGCTGCGGTGCTACACCGAAGGTGTTTTCCTGGATGCTATCAACCAGACCGTGGGGGTGGACTTCCATGTGCAGTTCGTGGAGCTGCAGCCGGGGCTGCGAGTGAAGCTGCAGTTCTGGGACACAGCCGGGCAGGAGCGGTTCAGGTGGGTCTGGCTCAAGCCGTGATGTGGGGAGGGGTGAGAGGGTCGTGCTCTCCCCTGGATTTAGAGTGCTGGTGGGATGTTGATCCTAACCCTGTGAGGGCCTGGATAAAGCCATGTCCCCACCCACCCCCTTACTGGGGCAGATCTGTGGGTGAGAAACCACAATGCCTAGCACCGGGCAGGCTGCATGGGCTGTGCTGAACCAAAGCGAAGGGTGTCTCACAGAGAGGAGCCCTTGATTGTCTTGTAAGCCCTGGCTCCAGCTCCAAAGCAGGTACAGGACACCCCCCACACACTGCATGTACCACTGCCCCACCAGCTGCACAGTGATGGGGCAGAGGCTGGGAGCTGGGAGACAAAGTAGTTTGTCCAGCTCAGCTGCCAGGAGCCTTCACACCTCACTGCTGGGGCTGGTCACCGCTGGCTTGTCTGGCTGCTGGGAATAGAACTTGCGGGATGTGGCGGCAGAGGACAGGACAATGGCAAGCCTGTGGCTGAAGAGGATGATCAAGTTTGAAGGATATGGCTGCAGGGGACAGAAGCACTTGAGGGGCACAGGTACGGGAGATGGAGGAGCTCCAGAACACTGCAAGGCACCGGAGAGCTCCAGGGATGTGGCTGCAGGGGGTGGGAGAGCTTGGATCGCTGTGCAGTGAATTGCTGGTACAGCAAACGAGGCCAGGGCTCCTCACTCCTGCAGGGTCTGAGGAGCACCGTGCGGGTTGCAGGGATCAGGACGTGGCTGAGGCTGCTCTTCAGGCAGGGAAGATGCTGCCTGAGGTGACCTCAAGCAGCGCCGGGGCTGCCCACTTCTGTCCTCTTGTGCCCCAGGTCCGTGACTCGCTCCTACTACCGCAACTCAGCTGGGGGGATGCTGCTCTTCGACCTCACCAACCGTGGGTCCTTCGAGAGTGTGCGGCGCTGGCACCGGGAGGTGATGGACACTCTGCAGCCCTCCCACATCATCTTGCTGCTGGTGGGGCACAAGAGCGACCTGGTGGGGCAGCGGCAGGTGGGCAGGAAGGAGGCAGAGAAGCTGGCAGCCTCGCTGGGAGTGCAGTATGTGGAGACCTCAGCCAAGGATGCCAGCAATGTGGCACGGGCTTTCCGCATGCTGACCTTGGCCATCTACCAGGCACTGCAGACGGGGCAGCTGGCACCCGGTGAGGCGTGGCATGGGGTGAAGAGCAGTGTCCTGCTGCCGACGCCACACAAGGCTCAGGTGCCTGAGAAGGAAGAGAAGAGATGCTCCTGCTAGAGCTGGGGACACTGAGACATGCTGGGCTCTGCCCACTGCAATGCACAAGAAGTGAGGTGGGGATGAAGCACTGAGGTGCAGCAGAAGCAATGGGCAAGGGCCCATTAAACACTCCCTGCTCACCTCTCTGCCTGCCCATGTTTTCCTGGGGAAGAAGCAGCTGGTGCCAAGGCTGCCCGTGGGAAGGGTGACGTCTCAGGCAGGATGGGACAGTTGTCTGCAGAGGTGATGTCACTCCCACTCCCCTTGTCTCTTTCCAAGTCCCTGTCTACAAGGCTGTCCCCAGGCTCTGATACAGCAGCACAGTTCCTCCCAGCACCCCAGGTCCTACAGCAGGTCCACGGTGATCTAAACCCACTTTTATCACGCAACCTTCTCATCCAGAGCTGTATCCTTCACACTCAGGAAGGTTTGAAGAGCAGCTCCTGGGCAGACCAAGCTGGAGTAGGCAGGGAACAGCTCCACATCCCTGAGAGCTGTGCTGCAGGATAAGCTCTAAGCTCTAAGCTCTGTCCCAGCAGCCACCAGCCTGGTGTTGCCCACATTGCCAGGGCTTCTCAGCAGCAGAGGGGAGTCCATTTCAGGTCCTGAATTATGTCAGCCTGGACACTTTCCCTGCAGACAAGAGGCCAAAGGCCCAGCAGCAAACAGGGCAGGAGTTGTACATGAATTCACAGAACTGTTGTACAGGAGTTCATAGAGCTGCCACCTCCCTCCTCACCACCAAAAGCACACCTGGGGCTTCTCTGGTGAAGGCTGTGCAGCGCAGGCAGGGACAGGCAGGGAATGAGGCCTTTCTTCATGTGCCAGGCAAGCAGAAAACCAGTAGCGCCTCAGTCACCATGTCCTGCTCTGGATAACTCAAGTCATGGGGAAACTGCTCACCCTGGGCTGGATGTGAGGAGGAGAAGCACCTGCCCAGCCCCACCAGCACAGCAGAGCCTGGCTAAAGCCTCCCAACTGGCTCCAAAGCCCGGGCCAGGTGTCTCACCAGGACCCCACATACCAAAAGCAGCAGCACAGAGGCTGTACCATGGCCTTAGAGCAATAATTTCTTTATTCATGTAAAACAAAGGCAAGTATTTGTAGAAACACTGACATTACAAAGTACTGGAGCAGGTAGGGGCAGGAGGGAGGAAACAAAAACCTCTACAGATGCTTCTAATACTGTCCCACACAAAGGCTCTGTCCCTTGGGTAACCACTGATGAGAGAAACCACTTTCAAGTCACAAATAAAAAGTCTCTGGGCTGAGACATGCCACGCTCGTGGGGGCGAGCAAGGGGGTGGAGAACGTTTTTGGCAGATCTTCTCATAAAGTCAAGATATTGCTGCACCATTCATAAAAAATATATGCTTCTCTGTAAAGCATTAAAAAAAATATCCGTGGGTGGCATGGTGGAGGCTGCAGGCATCCCAGGGGCGCTGGGGCTGCTGCCAGCTCCTCCCAGGGGCTACTTCTTGGTAGTTTTGCGGATCAGAGCCATCCTCTGCAGAGGAAAGAGAAGAACACAGGAGGCTGAGCAGCTCAGACAGGATTAGAGCAGAACAAACCTGTCACTGTGCAACTACAAAGTGTCTTGTGTTCCCCAGGACATGGACTGACTTGTTTCCACACAGGACTTTCCAGTCTGTTTGAATCTTAATGGGGTCTCAAGCTAGAGGCAGAGGGCAAGTGAGGACCTGGGCTACTCCCCTTGAGGGGTGAAGTGCACAGATCAAACCCCACGCGAAGGTCTCTCTTGGCTCAGCAGCTGCTGCAGGAGGGGAGATGCAACATCACCCATGAGCTGCAACAGCTCCCCGGGGCAGCTCCTCCCCAGCTCTAATCATCCACTTAAACGGCCACGGCTTATGTGGCTACAGTGCTCCCTGCACAGGGACAGCTGCTACCAGAGTGGGTTGCTCAGAGACCCAAAAAATTTGACCTACAACGGTGCCAGGGATGGGACATCTCCCACCTCTCTAGGCAAGGTCTTACACTCTAAGTAGCAAAATTTCTCCCTTCTTTCCACTCTGAATCTCCCTCTTTCGGTTTCAAACCATCTCCCTTGTCCTGTCACAAGAGGCCCCACTCATAAGTCTGTCCCCAGCTTTATGACCAGCCCCTTGGAGCACTGAAAAGTCCTTCCTGCACAAACCAGCAAGGAGACTCTGAAGTTATTTGGAGTGCAGAAGGCTACAAATTCACACGGTGCCAGGAGTAAAAGACCACTCCCCTCTTAGGGCTCCTTACCTGTTTGTGAGCTTCTGTAGTGCAGGCTTTTTTGTAGGGCCTGATCTCTTCAGAGCCAAAGCCTGGGATCCACATGTTCCACTGACGCTCTGGAAGAGAATACAGCTCAGCACTCTGCCCTGGCCACCCCTCACAGCAGTGTCATTGTCACCACTGGCAGCAGCCTGTCTGGAGCTGCTGATCCACACAGCAGCCAGGAAAGCTTCCCAAAAGCAGTGCAGTGGAGGACTGCCACAGCAAACGTGGGAAAGACACAGTCCCTGTGCTGGGGAGCTTCCAAGACAAGCTACAAGCTGCATAGCTGCAAGGTATCTGAAGAGTGCGTGTCAGGAAGGTGCCAGCCTCTTTTCAGTGGTGCCCAGGGACAGGACAGAGGGCAAAGGGCACAAACTGGAACCCAGGAGGTTCCATCTGAACAGGAGAAACTTCTTTGGTGTGAGGGTGCTGGAGGCCTGGTGCAGACTGCCCAAAGAGGTTGGGGAGTCTCCTTGTCTGAAGACTTTCATGACATGTCTGTATGTGTTCCTGTGTGACCTGCCCTGGGTGACCCTGCTCTGGCAGGAGGGTTGGACTCGATCTCTTCCAACCCCTCCCACCTGTGATTCTGTGATCTGAAGAGGGGATGGTTAGAGGCAGACATCTTAAGGCATCCCCTTAAGCAGCAACGAGGCTGCAGCTACTTACAGGTTTGCACGTTGACACCACGGCCACACCCTGACTTCGGCTGAGGGGAAAAGGGAACCACTCACCAAGATGCAGTTGGACATCTTTGACCTCCAGGGTGTTTGACTTGCGGTGCCGCGCGAGCTGGCAGGCTGCAGTCACCACGCTCTCGATGAAATCATCGGCGATCTGCAGCAGCATCTGGGGCAGAACACGGATAACCACCAGGCTCAGCAGCACCAGGCAGATCAAAATATGTGGAACGTATGAAAGCAATGCCCGCAGAAGCTCCTATTTCAGAGATGTGTGTTGCTCTTTTAAGAACCTTTTCAGACACCAGGACGCAGAATTGGACACAGACAGCCGAAGGCTGCAGGGAACAGGAGATGCCCGAGGTGTAAAATGAACCAACCCAGCCTCCCCGCCTCACACACAGGGCCACTGGTCCCTGAAAATCCCTAGATTAGCTCTTTCTTGTCACAAGTTGGTACCTACTTCCTCCACATCTTCATCCAGCTGCTCATTTGGATCCACCTCACGAACCAGGTCCTGCAATTTCTTTTTGGTTAAAACCTGAACATGGAGGGAAAGGGGGAAGCAGGGAGGGGGGAAGATTTACTTCTTCAGCTTTGACAACTGCCCACACAGCACAGCCACAACAGACCTCCTCCCTCTCCACCCCCCAGGCCCCAGCCTCGGTGTTGACATAGCTCAGGAGTGGCAGAGATAGAAAATGTCAGAGATAAGAACTATAGGGTGTTAAGGAGGCATTTTGCAACCCCAGGAGTTGCTCTGAGCACAAAGTGGAACCCAGCAGGGCCAGGACAAAGAAGCCTCCTGCACAAACCTGGCACTAACATGCCACCAGCTGAAGCAAAGCTGGTGGGCAGGGAGGAACTAAGGCAGAAGCAGAGGGTTTAAGAGGCAAACACAAGTGCGAGCATCATGTTGGTGACTGTGTGTATGCTCAGGGAACAACGGAGGCATTTCCAGGGCTGTGATGCTTATCAGCTTTAGTGTTTCAAATGGAAACCAGATCGGAGTGCTGAGTTATTCCAGGGCAGAAGGCAGCCCTGTCCCAGCCCAAACAGGTCAGGAAGCTGAAATTCTGCTGCTGTTGAGCAACACCAGGACACTTGTTCTTACAGGACACAGATAAAGTTATCACTCTGGTCTGTGAGCTTGGGTTGGGGAACCAGGCACACATGGGGAATTCATAGAATCATGGAATGGTTAAGGAAGGAGAAAATTAAGCTCTGGGCAGGTCTGAAGGCCTGACGAGGGCATCCTTAAGTCAGAGAGAGAATCACCTGGTTGCTCTCAGGACTGAGGCGTCCTCCTCCACTGGGCGTCCCTGGCATCTTCGCCACAGCAGTGCTGTTGGCCATGGAGCTCTGGGGGGGAGTACTGGCTGGTTCTGGCTTTATGGAGGAGAAGTTGGAGAGGTTGATCAAGGTGGAAGGCCCAAACTGGTTCATAATCTGTTGGGCTTTAGCTTTGAGATCATAAAGCTTATCCAGGTCCTGTTTTTTCTTGGGGTTGTGGGGACCCAAACCAATCAACTGAAAAAGGAAAGGAAAGGCAGGGTTAGCAAATAGAGTCCCACAGCTGATCCTGTCTTTGCCCAGGGTAAACAGCAGAGTCCTGAGGAGTCCCATAGCTTTACAGAGGATTTGCTCTCCCTGGGCATAGCAAGAGGAGAGAAGCAAAGGCCAGAAGAGGAGAAAACCTTCCCTGGAGCATGGAATGTGAAGCTCTCCAGGAGGAGTACAGCAGCTGCAGGCAGCACCAACCTGCTTGCTCTTGGGGTGAATCCCTCCCGCATGCCTACCCCTCACCCTCCTGCCAGGGTCTTCTGAATCCACACCTTTGAGGAAGAGATCATGCAAAGAAGAGTTAACTAAAGGACACAGCTTGCTCCTGCAACAGCAGGTGCTGTGTCTGAGTTCTCATCACCATGCTTCTGAGACCCCACCGCAAGCCCAGCCTAAAGCAATCTCTCAGTGGAGGCTCAACAGCATGGGGTTTGTTTTCAGTGCTGGGTGTTCAGAGGTGATGCCACAGGCACACCCACAGCCAAGGTGCCAGATTTACCATGGACTGTTGGTGCTGAACCAGAAGTGGCTTGCAGCAGCTCAATGGTTATTCAGACCTTCGGTGCCTGAAGGTACCCAGGGTACTGGTCACTGGGCTGACACACAGACTGATGGGCAGCAACTCTGTAGCTGGAAGGCTCTCAACATGCCCCAAGCTTGAAGTTTTGCTCTGTCCTTACTGCTCCAGAGGAGGAGGCTGGAGTCTGCTGCCTGAGCTACAGATGCTGGGTGCTCACCAGAGCACACCCTGTTAGTCTGGGTTAATTCACACCAAACAAACATTACACAGGAGCACTCAGAAGTGGCTGCTTTAGAGCTTCACTCCACAGCACGCTCATGCACTGCTACACCCACCCACACAGAGCCCCTTCAGCACAATTCAGACCCAGGACACTTCTGCAGAGCCCTCAGGAGGTTTCTATCTCCATTTTAAGTGAATTAGCAATGGAAAACCATCACGCTCACACCCACAAACTCCTCAGATGGTAATTCTGAACCAGAAGCTCAGCACAAGATCAGAGGGGCTTTAGAGCCTTGGGTTTAGCTCTCAGGCTGTTCATGAACCCCCAATGCAGGAATTCTTACCCACCATGCAGGGGAGAAAGCCCTGAAATCATGGGGCAGGAAGCACTTTAGTAGCACAAAGTTGTTTGGTTGATTTCTGGATCTCATTGCACTCTCCACGTGCTGTCAAGATCCCCAAACAGAAATCCAGGGGAATGTGAAGATTGCCAGGACACATTCCACATGCCAGTCCCGTGCTTTACTTACAGCTATCTGAGTGTCTAGATCTTTAATTACATCAGCGACTGCTGTGGGGCCGGCCAGCGCAGCCGCCATGGTCTCCAAACCTTCCCAGAGCAGCAGGCAGTGGTACCCTACTCTCGCTTCCTCCTCTTCCACACCACTCCCACTCCTACAGGAACACCAGACACGTCTCATGTCACCTCTGCCAGCACAGTAGCATGAGAGACACAGGAGACCAGGGGTGGCCCTCACTGCAGCACCAGAGGTTTACTTATCAGAAGACAGCACAGAATCACTGCTGCAGAGGATGAGGATTCAGACTCACAGCATGAGTTAGGTTGGAAAGGACCTTAAAGCTCATCCCTTCCAACCCCCTGCAATGGGCAGGGGCACCTCCCATCACAGCTACTCAAGGCCTCATCCAGCCTGGCCTTGAATACCTCCAGGGAAGGAACATCCACAGCCTCTCTGGGCAACCTGTTCAGTGTCTCCCCACCCTCACTGTCAAGAATTTCTTCCCAATATGTAGTCCTGAAATGAGAGTAGAAATTTGGCCAAATTTCAATTTTCTGTCAGAAAACAGAGTATCTTGGGAACTGCTGTCAGCAGTGACATGCAGATAAGCCTGGACCTTTCTTCAGCTTCCCTCTGTGTCAGGGTCAGGTCTGGCAGCCACAACTGGCACTGCTGTACCTCATTAAGCACTGGTACCACTGCACAGGGCTACAAATGGAATTAGAACATATGTCGAGGCCAAGCAAACCTTCAGCATGTTCTCTGGAGGTATGCAAGGCTCTCAGGCTCCCTCTTCCATCCAGACCTAACGATTTCTACCACTGTTTAGATGGGTTTGCAAGGGGCTGCAGTCTGGATGTCCCTTCATTATTAGAGAAGATGTGTAAAGTTGTTGTTTTCTGCTCTAGTTACTAAAAAACAATGTAAAGCCCTCCCTTACACTGCTAAGTGAAGGATCTGTCCGCAGCACTTATCCATGAGCTGCACCAGCTGAAGCAACTCAAAAAGTTCTTGTTGTGGTCAGAGGCTGCTGTGTCACTCAGCCTCCAGCCTCCTCGCTCAGGGCTCAGCTTCGCATTTACCCCCAACACAATGACACTTTCGCACCTGGGGGGACCATAGCTCCGCATTTTTAGAGGTTTTAATCCAGTATCTTCCCAGCCACCAGCTTAAAGAGGTCACCAGCCCCATGCCTGCCCACGGGGAACGCCACTATAGGACTGAACGAAACATTCCCGTGCAAAACGTCTCCGCTGGCTGCGGGGGTCGAAGCCGTCGGGAAAAAACAGTCACTGAATTCGCATCGCACCGGACCACGCCCATCCTGTCAAGGCTGTAGGTCACCCTTCCGACTCCAGAACCTCCCTCCCGATGTCCTGACGGCCACACGGGCGAAGGTTTGAATACCGGCGCCAGGCCCGACTCGTTCCGCGAGCGGCGGGACACAACCTGCCACACCCACCCCCAGCGTACCCTCCCTATTTTGGGCTGGAAAGCATCTGGACCCTTCCGGCAGCGGGGAACGGACTGTCTCGGTCCCCACCCCGCCACTCCGCCGTCCCGTACCTCCCCATGACCCACAGGCGTTCCCTCCGCCGCGCAGCCTCGAGTCCTTCCGGGGCACCGCCTGCCACCGACCGGAAACGCTCTGCGGCGCCAGCCAATCACTAAGGGAGTCTGGTTGCGCGTGCGCACCGCACCGCCCAGCGCAGGCACCTCCCCCCTCTCTCCCAGCATGCTCTGCGCGATTTGCATGTGGCGCGCGGGGGGCAGCACCACGGCGTTTTTGGGAGAACTCGCAGAAATGCAGAGCGGACGAAAGAGGACCTGAGTGTGGGGGAGAAGTACGTCCGTGCTGCTGAGAGGGAACGCGGAGGGCAGCTCGCTATAACCGCGAAGAGCTTTGCTGGTTGCCCGTTCTGGCGGGCGGGAAGCGCAGCCCTAAAAAGGGTTTCTGCCGTGCGTGGCACGGGGGCGGTCGCGCGGCCGCACCCGCGGAATCGACATCAAGAGATTTCGGAAGCACAATTTTTGTCGCGGGGGGCGCTGGTAACCGCTTGTTCCGGCGCCCGCGGGGCGGGTAGTGAACGGTAGAGAGGCGTGAGACGGGCAGCGAAGCGCAGTGCTGCGGCTGCTGATAGAAGTATGTATTTGAATACAGGTTTTTCTTGGAAGGGGTCCCCAGGCCTCGCACCCTGAGCGCGGCGCTTCTGGGGCCACCGTCGCCGGCACCCGCGCGCCGCTCCGCTCCTCCAGCCGTCACAAAGCTTCCTGATAAACATGTGAGAGGGGACAGTCCCCCGGCGAGCCTTCTGCAGAGGTAGCATCGACGCCGCCGGGGCTGGCAGTCTGGGCCCCACTGCGCTGCTCCGTAGGCCGCAGGGTGGGCGCATCGTACCGCAGCGCGGGGCAGCCGAGCAGCCCGGCTGTGCAGGGGCTGCGGTGGGTACCGGCGGGCTCAGGCTCGCAGAACGGCGTCGCGTATTCGGGCTCAGGCGGCAGCGGCTCGGCGTACTCGTGGTACTTTCCCGGTATGTCGTAGTGGCTCACGACCAGCGGCAGCGTGTAGCCCTCGTCTGGAAAGCGCTTGAAAGTGGAAGAGCCCGGCTGGCTGCTGGGGCTCGCCTGCAGCAGGTCTGGCTCGGCGTAGTCTGGAATGGGGACACCGAGCTGTGAGCTGGGGGACGGCAGGGCGGCGGTCATGGTGCCGTTCCACATGCGGGTGGGTTGGAGGCACCCATGGGTGGAAAACCCCGGGCGCATCTGGATGCCCTGGGCTGGGAAATGGTGGACAGGTGTGTGCCAAAGCCATCCAGGACAGGAGAACCACTCATGGGGATGAACATGTCCCTCTGCCTCAGCACGGAGCAGCCCTCCATCCACCTTCTGATGCCCACACCTGGGCTCGAGGTGGAATAATAAAATAATAATAATCAACTATTATTAGTAGCCATAGCAGGGCCTCCCTTTCACACAGGACCATATGCAAGACAGAGGTTGGACCAGACTGGTGCTGGAGATGGGGACAACGGACAGCTTGTGGTGCAGTGGGACCCATTCACCCCCTGATGTCTTTGTTACCTGGTGAATGGGTCCGGCTGAGGTCCCTCAGCGTAGGTGGGGTGGGGAAGGAGGTGAGCACAGAATCAGAGGGCTGCAGGCTCTGCAGGGAGCACACCTGGCTCAACTCCACTTCGGGGTACCCTGAGTGAGAACAGGAGCCCCCCATTGTCACATGGTCCTTGGGGACACACTACTTTCCCCAGGGGTGGGACAGCTCAGGGCTCGGCAGCAACACCCATTAAACCATCTGCACTCCTCCTGAAGCCCAGCAGAACCCCCAGGGAGGGGTTGAGGACCTTTTACCTTTCATGATCCCACAGCTCAGCTCTGCCGCCAGCTTCCTGCCAGAGGGAGAGCAAGATGGGGGTGAAGGGTCTGAGCCACTCTGTGCCCACCACTCCCCACCTTCGTGCCCCTGCTGCACAAGGAGTTGCACCCCTCAGTACCCAGTGAGCAGCCAAACAGATGCCAGGCTTTGACAAGGCAATGCAAGGTCCCCTGGGGTGAAGCAGGGTGCGGGATGTAACCGACCTCTTCCTGTAACAGAGGAAAGCCAGCAGCAGGAGGCTGGAGCAGAGGAGCACAAAGCCACCGATGAGCAGCATCACCATCAGCATGGAGCCTGGGGAGGGAGAGCAGCATCAGCCCCCTGTGTGCCCCCACCCCTCTGCACCCACTGATGCCAGGAGTCCAGTCAAGCCACTAAAGAAGGAAAATTAAAGTGGCATCTTAAAGCTTGAGTGGGTCTACTGGTGCCTGTAGCAGCCACAAGACAGTGCTGCACCCCAGGAACAGCCCACTCATGGCACCCACCTGTCTTCTCTGGGTCCAGGGCAATGTCAGGGATGGGTGTGTGGCTGACTGGGTGGCTGGTGGGGATAGGAACCTCCTCGGGGACACTGGGCACTGTGAGATGGAGCATGGACTGTAAGATCATAACAGGGAAGCAGAGGTCCCTAGGGGACATTGGGGACATCAAGGGGTGTGGGGTGAGAGGCCTCACCGTAGGGCCGGGGTGCACGGACCCGTGCCAGCTGGCAGCCCAGCAGGGCCAGCTTCAAGGCCACGTGCTGGTGCCAGCTCTGGGGTGTGACTCGAATGTAGCGGGCAGCAATAGGGGGGATGAAGGCATTGAAGACCTCCCCATAGCTGTCAGAGTTTCCTTCAAAGACCTGCCCGAGAGGGTGAAGAGGGAGCCAATGGCTGAATGTCCATGGCCATGGGGTCTGCAGCCCCTCCCATTGTCCCCTCCCCATGCCCACCTTGTCCTCCTGGGCACCACTGCCTCTGTAAGGTTTCCAGTTCCTCCCATCCCGGCTGGAAGACACCTGGTAGGATCTCACATAGTAGTCATGGTGCTCAGAAGAGCCCTTGGTGATGATGCCTGGGGGTGCAGGAGCGAGCCCAGGGCCCCAGGGGGGCCTTGCTGTCAGTAGGGAGTATGGGGAAGGACTTGGGGTGCACTGTGGGCCCCAACATGTCCCCTGGAGCTTTCCCAGCTGGAATAACCCAGCCCTCTGGGATACTCGGATCCCGCTGCGAGAGGTTCCAGCACAGGACTTGTCACAGCCCCGGGAGGGGCTTTGGGTGGCAGATTCAAATGCCTGACCCCCAGCTCTGCCTCCAGGAGCCCGATAACCTCCAGCCCCGGATGTCAGCCCCACATTCCTCCCTCCTCCAGCCTCCCTCTGGACAATGTCTCCATTTTCCCTGCCGCGGTCGCCAGCCACTGCTGCACAAAGCCCCACTTTGGGCAGGCTCCGGCCGAACAAAAGCTGCTGGCTGGCACCAGACACAGGAGCACGACAGGAACTTGTTCAGCCCAGAAACGGCTGCAGGCAAGACAGGGGGAAGGGACAGCCAGGGCGGGTAGTGCTGTCTTCAGCCCACTTTGCACCAGTAAAGCCACGGCACAAGGTGCTTCAAGGAGCCTCCTCCGGACAGTTGTTTGGGGGGATCACTGAGGCTGGCACATGTCACCATGTGGAGGACAGTGGTCAGGGTGGCACAGGGCCAAAGGCAGCTGTTGTTCCCCCTTCAATGGACAACACTCACCTGTGATGTTCTTGCGGGTGCCTAGGTCCAGCTCCAGCCAGGCGACCTCAGAGCTGGGTTCAGCTGCCCAGGAGTGGCCGGAGGTGCCCAGCGCTGCCCGCTCAGCCACCCAAGCTCGGTCCTGGCCCAGCACATCCACCTCATGCCACCACGATGAAGCATTGAAGGCAGCCACCTCCAGCATGTCACCACAGGCTGGCAATGGGAGATGGCATGCTGGGAGCCCACAACCTCCAGTCAGGCATGGCATGGGGGATGACACCAAGTTGGGCAGCCAAAATCAGGGCTTAATTTCAGGGGAACCAGGGCAAAAAATACCTCTGTGGAACAGGAGCCGCTTCTCAGAGAGGGATCCCCTGAGAGGAGGACAAAAGAGAGAGCATCAGGTGTGGTCCCTGAAATGGAGGTGGGGCAGGTCCCCAGTGTCAGCACGGGTGGGTCACAGCCAGGTGTGAGGTGCAGTCAGGGTCCCCAGCCCCCCCTCGCCCACCTTTTGGAGTGGAGCCCGTTGGCGAAGGCCGACTCGTAGAGTGTGATGCCCTTCTCCCGGGACAGGGTGACCTGCCCCCCCAGCTCGTCCGCGATCACCCCGGCATGCACAGCTGCCTTACACAGCACCGAGGTCTGCAGGTGGCAGGGTGGGGGTGAGAGCAGGCACGCACCCCACGGGGCACCACATGGCCAAACCCATCCCCTGCCACCTACTGGGGAGGGACAAGCAGTAGCCATGTGTGCTGGGCACCGCTCCTGGTGTGCCATGGCGTGAGCTGGGCTCTGCACTTACGTCACGGTAACCCTGGCTTGGGTTTCCCCAGATGTCCCCATCAATGCCCTTGCAGCCCGCCGGGCAGTACACACTGAAACACACAGCAAGGTGGGGCAAGGCTTGCTCCCATCCCAGTCCTGTCTGTGCACCTCCTTTGCTCCCCATCCCACTGTGGCTGCACCCCAAGAGCCACAGGGCCAGCACACCCCGAGCATCCAGGGGAGGGATGAGGAGAAAGCAGGACTGACAGGGACCAGCAGCGATGCCAGGGCAGGGGACACGAAAGCAGGGTCCACCCACATCCCCTGGCCACTCACCTGATGTGCTCCTGACTGTAGTGGGTGCCTCGAACCAGGCAGGAGACGAGGTCTGCAAGGCAGGGACATCTCAGGGTGAGGAACCCTCACCAGCCCCACAGCACCCACATCTTCCCAGGACACACCAGGGATGGCCTCTCAATCCCTGCTGCCATCAGCCCCATGCCAGCAGCACTGCCCCATAGTACTGGGAGGGGTCCTGGGTAACCTGGAGGTCTCCCATGTTGTGCCCACAAGCCAGGGAAAACTTCGGTCTTCAGAGAGCTTTGGGCAATGGAAGCCCACCCTGGGGTAAACAAGGAGCTCCCTGCACCCCCATCCATGCCACCCCCCTACAGGCCAAGGCACGGAGATGTCACCAGGGGACGGTCCTCCCTACCAGGGTGCTGTGAGGTGGCATAGGACAGGAGGAGGCCTCGTCCCGAGCGGTGGCTGGAGCTGTTGAACAGGACGGTCACAGAGCTGGAGTTCATCACCAGGAGCGGGCTGGCAGGGCCAGCATTCCTGCAGTAGGGCCCTGACAACAGGGAGGGGGTCAGGGACACAACTAGGGGGCCCAGTGGACAGGGGCACCCCAACCCTGCAATGTCACCTCCCTTGGCCTAGCTCTTGCCAGGACCAGGGAGGCTCAGGCATTTGGGCTGTGATTAGGGTGGTCCCAGATGCAGGGTGATCTCATGCCAAGGTGGTCCCAACCAACCCCAAGGTAACCTCATCTCAGGATGTCCCCATGCCAGAGTGCTCCCAGGCCCAGGATGGTCCCAACCCTGGGACAGCTCCATGCCCGGGATGGTGCCAGCCTCAGAGCAGTTACCAAGAACACAGTCCTCTGCAACTCACCCTATCCCCCCTGATCCCCCACTCCTCCCACCGCACTCATGAGCAGCACCAGGGGAGATGCAGCCCCCAGGCACAGGGCGAGGGCCTGGACCAGGCTCCTAGGAGGCACCATAAGAGGTCCCCACCTCCCTGAGTGGAGAGAGACAGGGTGCTGGCTGGGCAGGGATCCTGACCCTCACTTCCCAGAATCCTTTCCATCCAGGGCCTCTTCCTTTCACACCAGCTGCGATGATGCAAGGGGCTACCAGGCCTGATCGGGCGTGTGCCACTGTGTCTCCTGCTGCCGGGACAGGCACACAGGGCACAGCTCCACAGGACCCCAGAAAAGAGGCTCCATCCTTTCCTCATCTCCCCTTTCACAGCACTGCTGAGGCTGCCTCTTAAATCCCCTCTCTTTAATCTAAATTAATTTGCAGTCTCCATCTCCCTGATTAAAACCAGCTTAGCAGGCAGGCAGGTTCCTCGGGGACAGCTCTAGTCCCAAACAGGGACAAAGGGACAAGAGGTGGCCCCAATCCCTGCACTGCCATCACTGACAGACCCTTCTCCATGTCTCTGCTCTGCTGCATGTCCACCGCTGGCATCCCAGGGCGTCCAGAGATGCTTTGAGCAGAGGCATCACTGCCCAGGGGAGCAGTGTTCCTGTGTCCCCATGATGAAACCCCTCGCGGGGTCATGCTGTGCCTCTCTTTCCCCATCCCGCCTGCACTCTCGCCCTGCTGGAGTCACGCTGAAGTGGGGGGCTGACCCCCGGGGACGTGTGACACCTGTGCAGGGATGTCACAGGGCCAACAGAGCAATGGAATGGGGCTCTGCACGGTGCACAAACGGCAGGCAGGTGAGCTGCAGATGACAGCCAGCACACACTGCTGTGTCTGGCATCGTGCCCACCCAGCTAGGGTCTCTGGAAACTCCCTGGATGTTGGGTACCCCTGGGCCAAGCTGGGGGCTGGAGGCTGCTTCCCCTGCAGGGACCCCAGGCAGGATGAGGCTGGGTGTCAGAGCCCCAGGGCTGAGTCAGCAGGATGGAGCCCACAACCTCCACCCGCTTCGGCCACTTCCCCACAACCATCTGGGACTGCTCAAGGGCCAGTGGCAGCTGCAGGACCCGGCCTGGACATGGCCAACCCCCACCTGGCCATAGCCACTCCTCGCCTGGCCACAGCCAGCCCCTGCCTGGCTACGGCCACCCCTCACCTGCCAGCACACAGAGTCTTCATAAGTATCCAGCCACCTCCCCTCAGCCCCCCACCACATCCACCAGCCCCCTGAGAGCATCATCTGGGGGTCCTCCCTTTCCCTTGTCTCTTCAAGATCCCTCAGCCTGGCTGAGGGATGCCAGGAAATGGGAATAAACATGTCCCCAAGGCCATGGCAGAAGGTTGAGGACCTCCTATGTTGTCACCCCTCTGGGTACCATCCTGGAAAGGGTGAAAGAACAGGGACAGATCCTGGTCCTGGGAGCAGTGGCAGATAGATGCTGGCTCCTTTCCACCCGGTTCCCTCCCTTGCCCCTTCCTGGGCCTGGGGACTGCTCCTCCACACACCCCCATCGACACCACAGCAGGGATGCTCCCTCCCCTCGACAGCCACTCTGCTCCCGGTGCTGTCAAATCTCTCCAAGATCATTAAACCTCTCTGTGAAAATCCTGGAAGCATTTGGCAGTGGCTGGGCAGAATTAATTAGCTGGTGGCTATATCTGGTCCCATCTGGCTGTACCCTTCCTCTTCAGATACCGCCCACCCTCAAATACCCCTTATATTTGTGTACCCTCCTCTTTGGGTACCCCATCTCAGATATCCCTCTCCTTGGATACCCCTTGTACTGGGGTACCCTTATCCTCAGATACCTCCTCTTCAGGATACCTCCTTGAGTATCCCCTGTGTCAGGTACCCCCATTCTTGGTTATGCCCCTCCTTGGACATCCCCCTCCCCAGGTACCCCTGTCCTTGGGTACTCCTCCCCTTGGATACCCTGCTCCCTGTGATACAAACAGACAATCCCCAGATTTTCCTGATGTTCTCCTTATTCACAAACGTGCTGTCACCCCACACCCCCTCCTCTGCAGCCTCTCAGTGGTCACTGCCTCAGTTTCCCCTCAGGGCCCTCCCACTTACCATAGGCAGTGCCAGCCTGGGGGTCAGCAAGCAGAAGGAAGCTGCGGGCACAGTGCTCGGAGGGCTCCAGATCCACGTCCCCAAAGGCCAGGAGCAGAGAGGTGTCTGGGGGGGCCCGCAGCCACCAGAGGCAGGCAGTGTGGTTGGGGTACGTGCCAGGGTAGTTCTTGGAGCTGAGGGTGCCACTGTGGGGTGTCAGCAGCGTGTGGCCACATCCATCCCCTGTGGAGAGACCAGGTATGGGGAGGGGGGCATCAGCCAGGCTGACCCTGCTTCATTTCCCCACTTGACATAGCCTCAAGGGACACGCCACAGGCACCTTCAACCCCTTCAAATGCTTTCTTAATCTGAAAAATCAGGTTTCGGTGGCACTGACCACCCCCCCCACATCAAGGACAGTCCCCAAGAGGATGCAGGGATGAAGGTGCTTCAGTTCCCCTGATCCTGCACAGACCTGGATCCCCAGCTCCTCTCCATTCTCCAGGCCAAGAGCACCCCAATTTTGGTTGATACAAAAGGACACAAGGAAGAAATGCCCCCCACTATGGGGCTGCATGGGACAAAGCAGTCCCTGGGAACCCCCAGCTCTAGCCTTGAACTCGAGGCTGACTTTGGGCAGCTACACCCCCACCTCCTTATGCCACAAAAGGGACTTTTCTCCAGGGTCATCACCCTTGGCAATGAAGGAATATCCTGAAAACGTGAGTGTCATGGATCAGATGGGATTTCTGGGCAGGATTGGGGTGCAAGTACCGGCAGGGAGTTGGGGGAAGCACTACTCAGCCCCTCCACATGGGCTGGGGAGATGTGGGGGTCCTTCGTTACAACAACCCCCCCATTCCCAATAAGCTGCTGCTGCCAAGTATCATCACACGCAAGTGATGGCGGACGCGGCTTCGCCCCTGCCTTGGCTCCCCTCGCTGTCGCCGGGAGACAGCACAAAGCACCGGCCAGGAAAAATCCTGCAGGGATAAAAAAAGAGGGAGGGGATCCGGAGGTGGAAGATGCCAACACCACCTCCCACACAGACCCCCCCCCCCGGGGCCTGCGGGAAGGGCTGGTGGCCAAACTGAGGGGATTCTTCCTTTGAGCATTCCCTGGGCAGGGATGCAGTACTGGGGGAATTCATAAATTTACCCATCCTGGCTGGGCAGTGCCTTCCATTATGTAAGGATCTGGGGCAATGGGGGGGCACCAGGGGCAGGCTGAATGGATGTAACAGCATGAGGCACCCTGTGGTGTCAGGAAAGCAGCTCCCAGAGGTGGGAAAATAAATTTGGGGTATTTTGAGGGAGTTTCTGTCAAGGAAAATTGTAGTCATTTGCATCTGCATGGAAAACTCTCTCTTGGCCAGGACAGCCTGGTGTGTGTGCCCAAGCTGGGGGGCTTGGACAGACCCCACCAGCTCCAGCCTCACACCACGGTGCAGAGGAGCTGTGGACACTCATCCCAGGAAAGGAAACTCTTGGAAAAAGCATCCCAAGAGTAGCCAGCACATGCCAGAGATAAGGGAAGAGCTGCAGGCTTACGCAGGGATTTGACTCCGAGGAAGATACCGAGAGACGTGTCACGCCCGCCCCCAAGAAAAAAAAATAAAAGAAAAAAAAGATAAACTGTGGAGAGCTGTGGAGAGCTGTGGAGAGCTGGGATTTCCGCCGGGAGAGGGTGACGCGGCGGCCGGGTCGTCCCTGCCAGGGATTTGTTTTCTCACAGGATGCAGGAAAGACACAACAGGGCGATGCGCGGGGGAAAGCCCGGCACGCTGCCGGCCCCGGGAGAGCTCCCCGTGTCCACTGGCATGTTTGGGATCCCCTGAAACCCTCTGTCGGGAATTCTCCCAAATCCCGCGTGGGAAGGCAGACGGGTTTTGCTCCCGCTGATCCCGTGCGTCTGTTTCCCCTCGCTGGGCGCGATGCTCAGGATGTCCCTGTTCTTGTCTCTTCGCCCCTCCTTGTACCCTCGGCATGAGGTTGGGCTCAATGTCCCCGGGAGACTTTCCCAGACCCCGGAAAGTGTAAATCCCTTCGGAGCGACGCTGCCGAGGACTGCGACATCCCCGGGATGGAGCCCGCTGCAGAGCTCTCCCGGCCATTACTGTCAGATACTCTTAAACTAGAGCAGCACCGGGGACATCGAGATTAGCGGTTCCGGAGAAAGCCCTACAAGAGGGATGGAGTCCATTCCCGGGCTCCCGGGGCAGGCGGCACCTCGGCGTCGGGAGCGGAGCGGGACAGAGAGACCGGAGGCGGGAGCTGCGAGGAGACCAGGCGGATGCGGGACTGAGGAGATGCGGAGGTGGTGGAGGTAGTGGGCAGCTCGTCCGTCCGGTAACGGAGCAGACAGATGGCGAAGGCTCCGTCCCGGATCTGTACTGGTACTGGCGGACCGCCAGGACTCCTTTTCTGGTGTGGTGTCAATCTCGGGACCGCGGAAGCCCTGTCCTGCATTAGTACTAGGACAGATGGACCGCGAGGTCTCCATCCCGGTGTGGCGTCAGCGGGGATCGGTCCCGGCTTGTCACCGAAAAGGCAATCCTGGGTCTAATCCCAGTCCAGACACAGTGAGGAGCTCGTCCTGGCTCGAACACGCCTGTCCATCCCAGATCAGTAATGGGACAGGGGGAATCCCGTTTGATCCTACTGCCTGTCCCGGTTCCCATCTCGGATATAGTCCCGCTCTCTCCCTGTTCTGGTCCCCATCTCGTACTCAGTCGCAGTCCCTGAACCTGTCACAGTCCCCATCCCAGACATAGTTCCAGCCCCGGCCCAGTCTCGGAAATGGTGTCGATCTCCATACTGGACCTAGACCCAGTCCCGGTCTCAGTTCTGTGCGCGGCTCACGGCTCATCTGAGCGAGGAAGTGGTGCCCCGAGGGTGCCGGTGGAAATGAAGTGTGCCCCGCAACCCACACTCACCGTCCTGTCCGCCGGCCGGGCGCAGCCCCAGCGGGCCCAGCAGAAAGCACTGGCGGAGCAGCGCCATCACCAGCGCCCCCCGAGCCGCCCCGCCACCCGTCCGCATCCTGCCGCTACCGTCGCCGCCGCCGGTCCCGCTGCGGCCCCGCCGATCCAGCTGCCCCGCGCCCGCCCCCGTGCCAATCTGCCGCTCCCATTGGCTACGGCTTCTCGGCCCCGTGCCGCTATTGGACCATCTTGCTGCCACTCAGACGGCACAGTAGGCAGCAGGGGGCTCGGCCGGGGTGTGTGGGGGGGTCAGGGCACCGCGAGGGGGGACCGCGCTCTGAGATGCGGGATTGGGATCCCCAAGGCCGGGCCGGGGAACGGCCCCAGATACTCCCTGGAGAGGGGAATGTGAAGGCAACCCTCCCCATGACCAAGACAGAGACTGTCCCCCTGCACTGGGCACTGCTGAGGCCACACCTCGAATCCTGGGGTCAGTTTTGGGCCCCTCACCCCAAGAAGGACATTGAGGGACTGGACCAGATCCAGAGAAGGGCAAACAAAGCTGAAGAAGCGTCTGGAGAACAGGGCTGGGGAGAAGCAGCTGAGAGAGCTGGGGGTGTTCAAGACCTCATTGCTTTCTATAGGTCCCCGAGAGGAGGCTAGAGCCAGGTGGGAGTTAGTCTCTTCTCCCGAGGAACAACTGACAGGAGGAGAGGAAATGGCTTCAAGTTGCCCCAGGACACGTGTAGGCTGAACATCGGAAGAATCTTCTTGACTGAGAAGTTTCTCAAAGCCTGAATCTCCATCCTTGGAGGTGTTTCCAAGAGGCAGAGATGTGGTGCTGAGGACCGTGGTTTGTCACCAGCTTCGGCAGAGTTAGAGACTGACTGGACTCAATGATCTCGAAGTTCTTTTCCAACTAATCCGATTCCACCACACTGCGCTCTCCCCACCGCCGCCGTCCTTCGTGAACTGGCCTGCCAGGGCTATGCCTCCGGACGCCGCCAGGGGACAGCAGAGCGCCAACGGTCTGTCGAAGCAGGCGGTGGCCGGAAGTGCTGGCGGCAGAGGCCGCGGCGGTTACTGCGCATGCTCGCTCCTGCCCGGCCCGCTTCCCCTCCCCCCCTCCTCCCCTCCTCCTCCTCCCCCTTCTCTCAATCTCCGGACTCTGGCGCTCGGCGACGGTAAGTGCCGGCCAGCGCCGCGCTATGGGAGCCGGGAGGGGCCAGGCGGCGGCGGNCCCCCGGGCAGCCCCGCCCCGCCGCCGCCGCGCGCCGTTGGGAAGCGCCGCCGCCGTCTCCCCGCTGTTGACCTCCGACCCCCGGCGGGGGGACCGTGGACTCTGGCCTCTCGGCTTCTTGTCCTCCCTAAACCGCGTTCGGCGCTGCCCGCCGCGGGAGTCGCGGTCTCCCCGAGGGGCCTCGGGATTCTTGGGGTGGAGGGGAGACCTGGGGGCTCCGCCGGCCCTTCACCCTGCCGTCATCAGCAGCGTATACTCCGGTGTGGCTGGAGCTGGTCATTGGTGGGGTTCCTCCTTCCACCCATGCTGGAAGTCCTGAGGAAGCCGCGGTTCCGCCATCCCACGGTGGGGTCCCGGACGAGCAGCACTGGGAAGCGCTGCCACCGGCCGAGTCTGGCCTGCCCGGGGGTGTCTGAAGCCCTGAGCAGTTCAGTATACGGCAGAGGTGCGGTGACCCCTCAGGGTGCATGGCCTGGACCCCCTGTGCCACCAGCTCTCCTCATTTGTCCCACTGTGTGCCAGCCGTGGGCCACCGTCCCTGCTGTCGCCTGCCCTGAGGTCTTCCTGGCACAAGTGCTTTCCCAGAAGATGTAATCCCCGCGGAGGGGCTCCTGGCCCACAGCAGTAGCAGAACCACCTTGGTGCCTCCCTGCGCAGCAGCAGGTGTAGCCCGTGCGGGAGCAGCGCAGCTCCCTGACCGCTGTTCTGGTCTCCTGTGGCATAACTCCTGCCACCGCGAGTGTCAGATGCTGCGCACCCGCTGTGTGGTGGGGAGGGTCAGTCCCTGGCATGTGCCTGGTGGCGAGGGATCAGAGGATCCCAAGGACAGCTAGAGGTGCTGCCAGCTCCGGGAAGAAGCTCTCTGGGAAATGCTCTTGCCAGAACCCATTGTGAGGCTTTGTGGGACTCAGGACCTGTGGACCCAGGGAAGTTAGGAGTGGGATGGCACAGGGGGGCACTGCCTCTGTTGAGCCTGTGTCATCAGATAAAATTTTCCCAGCAGAGGAGGAGAAAGGCGTGCGTGTGTTGGCAGGCTCTTGCCACCTCTCCGGTGGTGGAGTTGAAATGCTTGGTCCCCTCTTTGGAGCTGGAGCTTTGCTCTGCCAGCCCCGCAGCCCTTGCTAGCCTGGCCCTTGCTGCGGCGGAACTGGGCGACGATGCTTACACCCTGCTGCCTGTCCCTCTGCCCGCACAAGCAACGGTGCAGCCGCGGCACGGACCTGCCTCCTCTTTGCCCTCTACAGCACCGCGGCACCGCCAGCGCCGGGCTTCATGTGAGAGATGGCGAACGCCGAGGTGAGCGTCCCTGTGGGCGATGTGGTGGTCGTACCAAGTGACGGCAACGAAGGGGAGAGCCCGGAGGATACCAAAACCCAAGTGATTTTGCAGCTCCAACCGGTGCAGCAGGGGTGAGTTGGATGGTACTGGTGTGTGGGGGAGATGTGGGGTGGGACTGGAGGGTGTGGGGGTGTCCCTGTAGATTTTTGTGGTGCAGGGAGTATCACTGCATTTTCCAGGTCTGCATCCATTCTGTGTCACACACAGTAGAGAGAAAAATACAAGGAAAAACAGCTTTTGTGTGTGTCTGTCATGGGACCTCTGAGGACTGAAATTGTCCTCTGGGGACATGTCCACACGCTGCTGTATCTGGATCACAATGGCTGTGTCAGTGGGGAAGCAGTGAGGTGGTTGCGCTGCTGCCCGAACCACACATCCTCCTACTCCCCTTCTTCCCTCTTTGGCCCCGGGGTGGGATTTTGTCACACGGCAGCTGCTGTGGGTGGTGGTCTGTGCTGGTGTGCCCTGACCCACACGTGTCTGTGTGCCAGTGTTCCCCTAAAATAACTCTGCTGTAAAGCACAATGAAGCTGGAATGTCAGAGGAGATTTTGTAGCAGCACTGGCAGCCACTGCGCAGAGCTGCCTGCCACCAGGCATTTCATCTTCACTCTGAATCAATCAAGATGTGAATCTGCTGCCTCCAGTTTGATCATATTCACAGAGCCAGGTGGCTGCAGGCCTGACAGTGACTCTTCCCTGAATGCTGCAGTGCCACACAGGGCTGGAAGGGAAATCCTGAGAACTGCTTCCTGTGGCAGTGGGTAACTGTCAGAAACCAGAGGAGAAGGCGCAGGGAGCTGCAGAGCAGCTCCAGTGGCACTGACAGTCACGGGGAGCACAGTGGCAGGACTGGAAGCACCTCTGTGTGTTTCAGTCATTGGGATTTTTATCTTCTTTGGTCAACAGCAGCTGAACATGAGCTCACCTGTGCCCAGGTGGACAAGAAGGCCAACAGTATCCTGTCTAGGATCAGCCAGAGTGTGGCCAGTGGGACCAGGGCAGGGATTGTCCCCCTGTACTCAGCAGTGTTGAGGCCACACCTCGAATACTAGGGTCAAATTTGGGCCACTCACTCCAAGGACAGAGAAGGGCAACAAAGCTGAGGAAGGGTCTGGAGAACAAGGCTGGGGAGGAGCAGCTGAGGGAGCTCCCTGAAAGGAGGCTGAAGCCAGGTGAGGGTGGGCTCTTCTCCCTAGTAACACTTGATAGAACAAGAGGAAATAACCTCAAGCTGCTCCAGAGGGGCTTTAGGTTGGACCTGAGGAACAATTTCTTCCACAAAAGGGTCGTCGAGGCGTAGCCCAGGCTGCCCAGGGCAGCGGTGGAGTTCGCATTTTTGTGGGGGCAGGGAATTAATGTGGCCGAGTCAGGAATATATAAAAAAATATTTTATTTTCCTGAAACCCACCCCCAAAACTACCTACAGAAATTAATTGAGTTTTAATTAGCAGGTTCAGTTTGATTGAGAAGATCTTAGAAGGATACCATAGATAAATCTGACTATTTTAGAAGTCAGGAGATGGAAGGGCTAAGCTACTAAACATAGCATTCCCCACTATAAGTCAGGCTGAGCCAGAGTTTACTCACAGGTGAGCCATGCTGTCTGAGAGAAAGAGCCTCCAGATGCCTGTCAGCTCTCTCTCTGTCAAAGGACATCCGAGGCTCCTTAGCGTGCACAAAGGATGCATACAGCGGGGCCAGAGCAGGGACGGTCCTGTCCCTCAGGAGCTTGTCCTTGGCAGCGCCAGGGAACTCTCTGCAGGAACTATCCAGGCGGGGGAGAACTCTAAGGCGGGAACCCCAAGGTGGGAAGCACCCCAATATTTATCCCTTTCCTAGACAAAGAATCGAGTTACCACTGCCTAGGTGCGAAGACCACAGCCAATCCCCAGCCCGATCCCAGCGCGGGCACTGCTTGGGCACCCCTTGTGCTGGAAGGGCCCTTTGCTGCCCACCTTTGTGCCTGCAGGGCAAGGGGGGAAAACAGGCTTTTCACACCTTTCTTCTCCCATTCAAACCACGGAGGTAGAGGAATTCTGGGGTATACAGGACTTCAGTGCACCCATCCCTGGAAGAGTTTCAAAGCTGTGAAGATGTGCGGAGGGCCATGGTTTGGTGGTTCCCTGGCAGTGCTGGATGCATGGCTGGATTCAATCTTTAAAGTCGTTTACAACCTAAATGATTCTCTCTTCCACATGCCAAAAAATGATGTCTGTGATTGAAACTGTTGAACAAACTCCACGCTGCTGGGCACAGGCAAGACAGAAACAAACCAAAGCTGTAACCCTGTGCTGTGATCTGCTTTGTTTATTGCTGGCCACTTTCTCAACAGCATTTACCAGGAGGGCTCCGAGGCTGGGACCGCCGTGGTGGCCGTTGAGACCCACACCCTGCACAAGCTGGAGGAAGGGTTGGGTGAGTTCCTGCTGATGTGGGCAGGGTCCCCTCTGCAGGGCTGGGCACTGCTGCGCTGGGCTCTCCAGTTCGCTGGGCTCCCTTCTGGCTCTGCCCCTGCAGATGCTGTTTCCCAGGCATGGATGTGGGTGCAGGGTCTGGGCATACTCTGGAATAAGAGTCTGCTGGTACTGCTTGGGCTCAAAGTGCTGGAACTGAGATCCTGGCTCTCCTGCAGTCACTGGTAAGGGCTCCCATGGGGTCCAGGGCAGCTGAGACTTCACCTCAGTTGTACTGTGCGACACCGGCAGGCAGGAGTGAGGGTGATGAGGATATGGTTGTGTCTCTGCTGGCTGAGGCGTCTGACTCTGAGTCTGGTTCTTTGCTGAACAAACAGCCTGACAGTTGGGGCTGGATGTTCAGGAGAACCCAGAAGTTATCTCTGAGTGCTCCCTGCCATCATGAGGAGTGTGTGGGAACAGGCTCCTGTCGTTGTGTGCTGTCAATGGTAACTGATGTTCTTCCTCCTGTGTGGGCCTTCTGGCAGCACCAGCGAAACTCTGCATGTGAAGAGAAGAGGTAATCAGTAAATATCTGATAGTGCTGATAAAGAGATACCAGAGTTCCAAGGCATCTGAGAGCTATCTGCTTTCCACAAAGGTTGTTCTCACCGCACCCCCTTTACAGCTCTGGTGGGTTTCTGACCCCATGTTCTCCTCACAGATGAGCTTGCTCTTGAGTGTTGCTCTATGAAAATGCAAATGTCACTTGCTGTCAGAGCTAGCAATTGGAGAAGACCAAGAGAGGGCTGATCCTGAACTGGGAGTGGCCCTTTCTTTTGGTTTCCTGAGTGTAGGTCTCACAACCTGTGAGACTGTGGGATGTGAAAGTTTCATTTTCAGCCATTTCTCTCTCAGACGCCAGCACCATTGAAACGAACGAGGAGATCGAGATTGCCTATCCCATCACCTGTGGGGAGAGCAAAGCCATCCTGCTCTGGAAGAAGTTTGTCTGTCCAGGAATTAATGTCAAGTGTGTAAAGGTAGGGGAAATGTCATAGCTGATTCCTCCTCTGCTCTCAAGGTCTGCTGTTTGACCTTAACAGGACTTCTTTTTGCTTTTCATCTGAGCCTTGTCCTGGAGCTGAGTGGCTTTGCCTTTGCAGTGTGCTGGTTCATTAGTGCTGTAGTTGATTTTGGTATGAGGAGGAGCCAAGGAGGAGTGGGTTAGGACTGAAGTTCTATCACCCACTGTAGATTTCAGCACTGCTCTTTCTTACTGCTCAGGGTCATATCTAGCACTTGACTTGGAGCTGAGGGCAGGCAGGGGATGCGTACTGAGATCTGCCAGAGCTTGCTTCCTTCTCCCTTTCCCTTGGTGTCCTGATGCTCTGCTGCTGTCACCTCCTCAGTGAGCAGGCTGCACTGAGCAGAGAAATCTTACTGTTGTGTTTTCCAGTTGGCAGTGTTCATGAACCACTGGGTGTGCTGAGGCTGTGCTGCTGTATTCCTGCTGTCTCTCAGCAGGAGCCAGTCACGGGAGCAGGGCAGGTGCCCAAGTGAATGCCTGTGTCAGTGAGCTGTTGCACAGGAGTCTCCCATAGGGTCTCCAAGCTGACTGTTGATGTTCAGAGAAGGAGCTCATTTGGGTCATGCCTTCAGGGCTACTTCTGGCTGGAGCTGTGTGGTTTGGGTGCTGGTGGCTGGCAGGTCACCCCTGCAATCAGATCCACTTTGGAGATAGAAGTAATGCTGTGGGATTCACAGACATTTAGGATTTGGGAAGCAGCTCCTCTTTCTGGGTAGAAGTGGGGGCTTAGCTGAGCTGCGGACAGCCTGTGTTGCATGCCCTGCTACTCTGAATGTTACCCTGTGTTCGCTGAGCCTTTGTTTGTCTCCTTGTCAGTTCAATGACCAACTGATCAGCCCCAAGCATTTTGTTCACTTGGCTGGGAAGTCTACCCTGAAGGACTGGAAGAGAGCCATTCGCCTGGGAGGAATCATGCTGAGGTATTTGTCTTGCCTCCTGCTGTGTCCAGCTTCAGGGTGTCATGGCTGCAGCTGCAGGATCCTGAGCAGGGTTTTGTCTGCTTTGTAGTTGCCAGGGGACCTCCTCGAATCTCACATTACCTGGCCAGCAGCCTGCAGAGATCTGAGGAGCAGAATTCCTTGTTCTGGCCTTACATGGGAGACTTGCTGCTCGGTGTGGGTGGAACAGGGCTTGTATGTGAAGCTGGGGAGTGTATTTGCCATTTGGAAGCCCTGCAGGAGATGTTTTGTGTGCAGAGCAGTGCTGGTTCTCCCTTTCTCCACCCTCCACCCTGTGGCAGCCCTACGTGGAACACTGCCTTTTGTCTCCAGGCTGATTTGAGCTGAGCCTGCTTCTTTCCCCACCCCTGCACAGGAAGATGATGGACTCGGGGCAGATCGACTTCTACCAGCATGACAAGGTTTGCACCAACACCTGCAGGAGCACCAAGTTTGACCTCCTCATCAGCAGTGCCAGGGCACCAGTGCCAGGCCAGCAGAGCGTCGTGCAGACTCCTACATCTGCTGATGGTAGGAAACCAGTTGGCAATGCCAAGAGGGCTTCCCTCTGGCACTCATCTGCCCTGCCTGGGCTGACCAGACCAAATCAACTCTGCACACACTTTACACTTTCTGCTGGGGCAGTGAGGGAATCATACAATGGTTTGGGTGGAAGGGACCTTTAAAGCTCATCCAGTCGAAACCTGTCTAGAGCAGGTTGCTGATCTGACCTGCAATAATGCCAGGCATGGGGCATCTGTCACCTCTCTGGACAGCCTGGGACAGGCTCTCCCCACCCTCAGTGTCAAACATTTCTCCCCACTCTCCAGTCTCAATCTCCCTCTTTCAGTTCAAACCATCACCCCTTGTCTTGTCACAACAGGCCCTGCTCATGTCTGTCCCCAGCTTTCTGATCACCTCTTTAAGCACCGAAAGGCCACCAGAAGGACTCCCTGGAGCCTTCTCCAGACTGAACACCCCTAACTCTCCTAGCCTGTCTGCACAGCAGAGCCCTTCCAGCCTGCAGTCCCACCATTGGAGACCACTCTATTTTTTGGGGAGGAAAATGCTAAACTGCCTCTGTTCACTCAGAAATGTCTTAGCAGCACTGGTCAGGGAGCTCTGCTCCACAGTAGCATGAGGGCTGGAAAGCAGCCATGACTGAGAACAGCCTTGGGAGCTGGGGCAGGCTGACCTTGAAGGAATCCCTGTGCTGAGGTCATCATGGGAGGAAGCATTTGAGAGAGCTCATCTCTGTCCTGTTCCAAAGCAGGAGATGGCCTGATGCTCAGGAATGGATTTAGGGTGGCAGTCTCCTCTGGGGCAGCCTGCTTCATGTCACTTGGTCAGCCATGAACAGGATAGGATGGCAGGACCTGATTTGATTGCCACTCTAGCTGCAAATTCTCAGTGAATGGTGTGCAGAAGGTGACCTTTCTGCTGAGGTCCAGTGGCAAGACTTCTCCCAGCCAAAGCATGTTGTTCCCCTGGGCAGGTTACATGTCCTTGAGGCCCTGGCACAGCTGGCAGAGTTGTCCACAGGCTGTGGAGACTCCTGGAAAGCACATGACAAAACCCTACAGTGACTGCAGCTTGGCTTTGTCCCAGTTTTGACCCAGAAACTTAGGATCGAGTCAGATCTGTTTCCCTTCTGTGAACCAGCTGAGGCCTTGGCCCTGTCATTTCCCAAGAGCTTTGGGCATCTCTGAGGTGCAGAGCTCACTGCTGATGATGACAGAGGAGAAGTGCACCCAGGCAGAGACTTATTTGTTCCTATCTTCATTCTGATCCCTCTCTGCCCCTTTTGTGCCAAGACCCCAGTCTGCTTGCTGAAGGTTTTCCTTCCAGGAAGCCCCAGAGCTTTCCATAGTCACAGCTCCAGTGAGGAGCAGCAATATTTGCTGTGAGACGATTTGTTGAAGAGAAGCCAGGCACAAACAACCTGACCGTGAGAGGGTTAAAAAGAGCCTGGGAGGGAAAGCAAAGCAGGGATCCAGGGCTGCCACTCTGGGTGCTACAGAAGGAGCTGAGGTTGACTGTCTGGCAGGGAGCATCACCCAGATCGCACTGTCGGAGGAGAGCATGGAGGAGGGCATTGAGTGGAACTCAGCTCTGACAGCTGCTGTCACCATGGCCACTGACGAGGGCATGAAAAGGGACACGGAGGAGATCTCAGGTAAGCTCAGGCTGCTTGTTGGTGTTTTCTTCCACTCTCCTTGTGTGGAGACTGAAAACAAGGAGAGTTTAGGCAAGGGCAGAGCTGTCCCCCAGCCCCTTGGCTCTCTCAGTGCTGCTCAGGGTCCTGGCCAAGTGGATCTCACTGCTGCTGCAGGCAAAGGGGGACTGTAGCCCTGGCCACGTGGCTGGAGGATGATCCCCAGGTCAGCTGCTGTGAGTTGCAGTGAGGGCCTTTTGTGTGTTCATTCTGAAGATGTAGAATGAACATTCTGGAGCTAGGAGGTCCATCTGCTAGCCTGGAACTAGACTGAAACCACCACTGCTTGGTGCTCTGACAGCTCTCCTGGCCATGTCTCTGGCTGCAGTACCTTGCATTCCTTCTCAGGATCAGTTCAGAAGCTTAGGCAGAATTCTCCCAAAGATTTTTAAGCTCTACATCTTGTGAAGATGGGCAGAGGCAGTGAAACATTGCCTTGGAAGTCCTGGTGCTGCTTGAAACCACATCGCTGATTTGCTGCCTGGGTCTGTTTTTGCTTCTTCCCTGACTTTTTTTTTTTTTTTTTGCATGTCTTATCCAGCCCAGTGGTATCCTACACTGGAGAGAACAAAGTTATTCAGTCCTGAAAGTTCAGAGGTAGCCTTGTGGGAAGGATGTCAAATGCTTGTAAATGGTGACTTCTCTTTCCCTCTGTTGTGCCAGAGGACACACTGATGTTCTGGAAAGGAATAGCTGATGTGGGGCTGATGGAAGAGGTGGTGTGCAACATCCAGAAAGAGATTGAAGAAGTCCTAAGGGGTGTCCAACAGAGGCTGGGTCAGTCTCCCTTCCAGATGACAGGTAGGTAGTGAGCCACAACCTCTGGCTTTGTGGTGGGAAGGATACTGAGAAGAGCGGCTGCAGGCAGAAGTGACAAGTATCTGTCCCTGGCATTTAAAGCATTTGAGTCAGGATGGTGAGTGAGTTGCTGCTCATTAGCTGAGGCTGGGTGTGAGCTCAACCTGCCCAGGTGTGAAGTCCTTTTGATTCAAGGCACAAGGACTCCACATGCCACCCTGTGCCCTGAGCAAAAGAATTCTGGCAGCTTGCTGAGCCCACAGTGAGTCTCCAGCTCCCAGCCTGTGTGAAGGCCTGCCCAGATGCACTCCTCGGACCAGAGTTAGCCAAACACTTTTCTCTGAAAGCGCAGGCTTCAACAGGTCCTGGCCCACTCAGTTCTGTCTTCACTAGTGCCAGAAAACCTGTTTTAGGGGCTGGACCAGCTGAGGGAACTAATCCGGGTTAAAAATAACTCCCCTCTTTAGGGTTATTTTTCACTTGGCTCAGTTCCCTAATCCAGTTCAGCACATGCCCCAGTGAGCACCGGCAGAGAGCTGCTCCGGCTGATGCTCTTGCCGAGAGCACCTATGCAGCCGAGGCCTGCATTCCACCCGAGAGCTCTGCTCCACATTCACTTTGCCTTGGGGCTGATGCATCTTTCTCTCTGGTAGGTGGCAGCTTTTGGAAGCTGTGATTTGAGTCGGTGCACTAGAACCGGCATTTTTGCACAGCTCTTAGTGGAGCTGGCACGGTAGTGCCACTGTCAGCAGCACGGGGGATGGTCTGTAGGTGGAGAGCTCATTTGTGTCTCTGCCTGCAGATGATGCTTTCATCTGCAGCAGTTTGACACATCTCTGTTTTCCTTTCTCCTGAAAATGGAATTATTTTGCCCATGGATGTCAGAAGGGTGCAGGAGCTGGGTCTGCCCTTGTCAGCCAGCCCTTGTGAGAGAACTGAGAAAGAATCACAGGACAATTTGGTTGGAAAAGCCCTTTAAGATTTTCCAGTGCAACCAGTCTCTGATTCTACCAAGGCATGGGGGTAACCCATGGCTTCAGCACTGCCTCTCTGCCCCTTTTAAGTTCCTTCAGGGATGAGGATTCAGCCACCTCCCCGGGCAGCCAGCAGAGAGTTTTACCAAAAGCAACAGAAATGTTTGGTTTCACAGGATCATCTTCTGAGCTCTCACCCATGGGACAAGGCACTCAGCCCCATGCCCTTTCCTTGCAGATGCTGCAGTCTTGAACAACGTCGCCCACACTTTTGGCCTGATGGATACAGTCAAGAAGGTTCTGGCCAACAGGAAAAACCGGACAGAGCAAGGAGAGGAGCAGTTTCTCTACACATTGGCAGGTACAGTCAGCACCTGGTAAGGCCTCTCATGCTGCTGCTTCTGGGAGCAGATGTGACTTTCCTTCAGCATATGACCCACGTTGGCATTAGTGTTCAATACACCTGCCTCAAAACAAAGCCTCCCTGATCCCTTTCCATCCCAGGCCTTCCATGGAGTTTCTCCTCTCCCTTGCCTTGCAGTGAGCAGTTGCTTTGGGCATTCAGCAACTCAAAGATAACATTTGTTGCAGCCATGGTGCTGGGGGTGGATTGGGAAATAGATGCTGCTAGCTCAGAGCTGTGCTGTAGTGACCCAAGCTGTGGGCAGTGGCCCTGATGTGCCCAAGCTAAGCAGCTGCTCTGTGTGTGGGGTGCTGAGTTGTATCCTTGATTTGGCATGGAGCTGTCTCATGTCTTGAATGGCTTCTCCTGTGCTGAGGCCAAGAACCTGACCTGGAATTCCCAGAGCCCCTTCCTGGATGTGTCTCCCTCCTTGCTGTGTTCTGTAGGACCTGTTCTTATCTGGGATGTCCTAGTCCCCTACTGCCCTGTATAAAAGAGGTTACTGTGCTGTGCCTGGCTGCCCTTGCCCATACAGACAGGGTGAGGAGGATGTTCCACTGACCTGGGCAAGTCCTGTGCTCTTTCTCCCCTGAAGAGGGGACCCAGCCAAGCTGAGGAAGCCCTTCCTACTGTCCAAACTCCTTGTAGGTGGGTCTAGCTTGGGGAGAGAAATACATTGCCTACTGTTTGTCCTGTACTGACATCCAGACAAAGCAGGTGGAGCTCATGCAGAACATGGGCCAGGTCTGTATGGGTGACAGGAGAGGAGAAGCTTCTTTGTTGTGAGGGTGCTGGAGCCCTGGAGCAGGCTGCCTAGAGAGGTTGTGGAGTCTATTTCTCTGGAGAGCTTCCAGCCCCACCTGGCCATTCTGATCCCAGGCAAGCTGCTGTGGGTGCCCTGCTGGAGCAAGGGGTTGGACTGAGTGAGCTCCAGAGGTCTCTTCCAGCCTCACTGTGCTGGGCTCTCTAAGAATCTGGCCTTTCCTTCAGTGCAGTTTGACCTTGAGTGAAATGCTAATATCATGCTCCACTGGGTGTTTTGGAGCCCTCCTGCTGAAAGCATGAGGTGTAATGGAGTCCTCCTGAGCTCTCGCCTTGTGCTGGCCCCAGCCCAGTGTGCTGCTGCACTTCTTTTTGCAGACCTGGAGCGGCAGCTGGAAGAGCAGAAGAAATTGGCCAAGGATCAGAAGGCCAAGTCCCAAACCATCCAGAACGTGGTGCTGATGCCTGTCAGTGCTCCTAAGCCCCCCAAGAGACCTCGCCTGCAGCGCCCAGCCTCTGCCACTGTCCTCAGCCCCTCCACCCCCATCCAACAGCCGCAGTTCACTGTTATCTCCCCCATCACTATTGCCCCTGTCGGGCAGCAGTTCTCCGTGGGCAACATCCCTGTGGCAACCATTAGCCAGGGCTCTAGCCCGGTGACTGTTCACACCTTGCCCTCTGGCTCCCAGCTCTTCCGATATGCCACTGTGGTGTCCTCCTCCAAGACCAGCTCCTCCGACACCGTCACCCTGCACCCATCCTCCAGCCTGGCACTGCTGAGCTCAGCAGCCATGCAGGACAGCAGTGCCCTGGCAAACATGGCAACTGTGGTCAACCCCGTGGAACTGGTGGCCATGGAATCTGGCCTCACTTCCACCATCCAGGCTGTGGAGGGCACCTCGGATGATGGGCAGACCATCATCGAGATCGACCCAGCACCAGATCCCGAAGCAGACACAGACGAGGCAGAGGGCAAAGCTGTGATCCTGGAGACGGAGCTGAGGACTGAGGAAAAAGTGGTGGGGGATGTGGAGGATCATCAGCACCAGGTCCATAATGTGGAGATTGTGGTCTTGGAGGACTAGTGGGGAAGGCAAGCATCAGTCTGGGGAAGAGTTGGGAAGTTATTTTATTTTGGGCTGTTTTGTTAAGCGTCTTTTCCAGCCACCCCAGTTGTGCCATGGATATTTTCATTGGACTGCACAGAACGGGGAGAGAATTTGGGGTTTTTAAACAAACAAAGCTGGAGAAACACAGGAGACCTGGAGAAGGCTCCAGCTATGTGGAGCACTGAACAATACCACCTGTTGGCAGGGCGACGGAGGGACTGGATCTCTGCTAACAACCCAACTGGGAGGAACTGGACGAGGGCTCCCAGCACCCAGAGTCCTCGTGGTGCTGCTGCTCCCACCTGCCCTGGCCTCCATCGTTTGTTTCAGAGGGACAGTCAGCAGTGGCTGGAGTGCTGTTGTCACTGTGGGAGGGGTGATGGCTGTGGGGTGGAACAGGTACCTCATGTCTGGTTTGGTTTTCCCCCAAGGAGGGGGGTTCTGTCGGACTCTTCGCTATAACCTCAACCAGGATATTTTAACGATGATTATTTTAGTCTGGGGGAAGGCAGCAGTAACCCTGCCTTTGCTGTCCTCATTCTCCTCCTCCACACAGATTTGGTTTATAGCTCTGGGGTTTTTTGTACTTGTTCGCTCTCACCCTTTTCATGTCCAGATTTCCCAGCTGCAAAGCCCTGGAACTGCTCTGCCCAGTCTCAGGGTCACTCTTTCCCAATCCCACCTCTGCCTGTGGCACTTTTCCCCCATCCCTTTCCTGGCCCGGCTGGGCTCGGTGCTGCACATGCAGCTTGGAGCCTCCGAGATCACTTTTGAGCCTTTTGTATATAAAGCAAAACACCTATGGAGCTGCAGCTCCAGCAGCTGTCCCGGGGCTGGGTGCCGTGGGGCTGCACAGAGCATGTTGTGCTGCTGCTGTCTGGGAGAACTGGGCTCCTGATCGGGGCAGCTCCTGTTTACACGGTGTGCTGGGACTGCTCCTTGCTTATTGCTACTTGTTTCTTGTTTGGTGGTTTAGTTTTTGTATTTTTGGTTTATTTCTTCTTTCTTCCTGTAATCTCTTGGCAGGATTGAAACTGGCACGTTGCTGAAATGTCTGCCCTGATGTTTGCTGCCTTTTGGTTTGGTTTGTGTTTTTGCCCCGTGGCTGGTGGTCCCTTTGCGTTTGGCCACGGTGGGAAAATGGAAGGGGGGAAGCAACAGCATCGGAGGTTTGGGAGGGCTGGGAGCAGGGGAGCGTCTTGGCTGGAAATAATAAGCAAAACAACAGCAAAGGAAACACACTTGGGGAGGGGAAGAGGGACAGATGTGTTCGGCTATTTTTTTGCATTAAAATTTAAAATCCATCTACACTTGTATGGTTTAATTGTGGGAAGGTGAAAGGAGGTGGCAGAGGCAGCCTGGATCAGGCAGGCCCCACTCTGCCCACAGCTGTGCTGGATGGTTGGATCCCCACATTGCCAGGGAAGTATTCTGATGCCGTTCCACTGGCATTCTGATTGTTGGAGCAGTGGAGCAGAGCTGGCCCATGGTACCAGCTTGTAGCAAGTTGGACCCACCTCGTGCAGATGTTGGGATGCAGACACAGAAACCAGACTGCATGGATTTGGGGTCAGGGAACCATCCCTCAAAGTTCAGCAGCCTTCACTCTCTTCCTCTTTGGCATGCCCCATGCAAACAGCCCTTAGACTGGGAAGGGACAGTGCCCTTTAGGGGACCCTCCACAGTCTGGGCTTATTACAGGCCTTTTTCTGCACCATTGCTGCCTGAGCGGAGCCCCTCTCATGGCTGGGAAAAGGTCAAGAGCTGGACGGGCTTTGCTTTCCCCTCGGGTTTTGGGGTTGGCATTTAGGAAGCCTCTTGTCTGGGGGATCTCAGAGGGCTGTGATGGCCTCTGGTCCTCCTGTACCTTGGGCTGGAAGCTGTGCCCAGGGGACAGGAGGAGCTCAAGTATCGGGATGTGACACAGCAGAGTTCTGGGAGCTGCAGCCTTGCCTCAAATTTGCCATATTTTGGCTAGAAAAGCGAAGCCGGGCAATGGGGCGCCTGGCCCTTTAAGAGCAGCCACTCTCACCACTCTCAACTCTGCCTGCGCTGCCTCGCCCGGCCGAGCGGGGGCGCCTGGCCCTCGCGGTCCTCCACCGGCCCGGCATGCACCGCGCCCCCCTTTCCCCGCCATTGTGCCTGGGAGCGTGGGGCGCGCGCGCGCGCTGTGCCGCGTGACGCCCGGGGCGCGCGGATGTGTGTGTGGGCGCGAGGCGGCAGGCCCGAGCCATAGACGCTGGGCCGGAAGGAGAGGCGAGAGGGGCTTGGCTAGAGCGGCTTGGCTAGAGCGTCGCCCCAGCAGCCGCGGGCGAGTCCGAGTCCGCCAGGCAGCCGCGCCCGCACCCGCGCCCGGACAAAGCCGCCGCCGTCGCCTCCCGCTGTCCCGCCCCGCCCTGCCCTGCCCTGCCCCGCCCCGACAGCAGACCCGCCGCGGAGCCATGTCGGCCAGCAGCCTCCTGGAGCAGGTAGGGAACTCACCGTCACCGTTCGGCCTGTTCTTCCCAGCCGAGCCTGGCCCGCTAAGCGAGATCGAGGCTCAGGGCCTACCGGTGGGGGCGCGAGCCGGGCGGCGACTGCGGCCTTTCCCTGCCGCCACCCCCGTTCCCCTCTTTCAGGGCCGCGCCTCCATTGTACTGCGGCGCGGCCGGGTCCGGCCTTCCCCGGCCGGGACGGGCCTTCCTCCTCCGGGCCGCGCTTTGCCGGGCTCCCCGCGCGCTCCAGGGCCGCTTCGCCCTCCTGACTCAGTGCTTTCCCTCTCTCTTTCCATGCCGCGCCAGAGACCCAAAGGCCAAGGCAACAAAGGTGAGAGCTTCGTCTGGGAAATGGGGGATCCTGCGGGGAGAGATGGGAAGAGTCGCCCCCAAAATCTGCTGGGCTTGTCCTGGGGTCTGTCTGCCTGCATGCAACAGAGTGGCTAGGAGGAAAACAAACCCTGGGATGTGGCTTCTAGGGCTGGGGAAAGTTTGCAGTTCAGGACTGTTTGTATGGTGGTGAATTGTCTTTCTGTTGGGTTAAGCGTGGCATAGTGCAACTAGTGAGAAGTTACAAGATTGGTCCTGAAGTACTTTAAGTTAGCAGACGTTTGAGTTTATGAGCAGAGTTTCTTTTAACGCCCTTCATCCCTTCCTCAGTGCAAAACGGATCTGTGCACCAGAAGGATGGGTTAAATGATGATGACTTTGAACCCTACTTGAGTCCGCAGGCCCGGCCGGTGAGTAACAACCTGCACAGAGCCCCAGGGGCTTCCCGCTGCTCTCTGGCAAAGGTGAATTTGTTGTCTTGGTGTTTCCCCATCCCCACAGATTGCGTTTTGATGTTTGGTTTCCTTACCATGTTGTTTTATTTTTTGTGTGTGTTTGTCCAGGCAGAAAGCACTGAGTGTCATTAGGTTGTGGTGGGCCAGCATTGAGGATTCAGTAGCTTTTTGAGGGTATAAAGATTTCCTGCAGTTGGTGTTGAGCTCATTTTTAATATGGAACTGCCTGAAGTTAGCAGTTCAGCTCTTTCAGTTTTACTGTGCTGACCTCTCTCTGTCTCTTGGCACCATCTAAGGGGGTGTGCTGCCCTGCTGCGTGAAATCTCTTCACAGTTACACTCTGGGGGCTTCTGGTGGGTGCTCAACCTTCTTATCTCTTCCCCGTGAAAATGAAAATGCCTCTCATAGAGTTTTTTGTACATCTCACTCAAACTCCCCACAGAACACAGATGTGATGAGGGCTTCTGAGACTTCCTGAGAATTTGAGGTAAAGTGGAGCTGCTGCTCAGCTCATGGAAGTCAGAACTTCCCCAATACTTCTCCTAGCTCCCTGTTTAAGGTTAGCTCTGCTGCTAACTGGGTTGTGTTTGTTTTTCCTAATGAGTGGTAGGAGAGTGACAGAGAACAGATGGAGTTCAGCTGATTAGATGGGACGAGCAAGCCTTGCAGATAAACATCTGCAGTAGCACTGCAGCAGTTAGTTCATTCTCCTGCCTTCTCCTTCCCTTCCAGTTGTGGTTAGTGTTGGGGCTTTTTTCCCCTCTAGTTCTTGATCGTTTTTACTATTCCTTTTTTCCACCTGTTCAACTGATGCATGTTTTGCTGGAACACAAGGACAGGTTTCTGTTTCAGTTACACTTTCAACAAGTATTCTCCTAGCTTGATCTAAATGAGGCCAAGCACCGTGTTAGGTCCTGGCAGCCGTTCTTACTCCTCAGGATTTAACCTGTTAAAATCACTGCTCAGCTGCCTTAGAAGTTAGACCCCTAAACTCAACCTGCACGAGATGAGAGTGTGATGCTCTCTCAAGTATTGAGTAGCACCATCTTGTTTTCATTTAATGCTGGAGTTTACTATCCTAGAAACTACCATCACCAATTTCCAGCTTCCTTCTGAGCGTGGAGCCCTGCAAAGCGTAGTTGTATTTCAATCTCTTAAAGATAATGAAGGGGCCACCATAATGGTAGAAGCACCTCAGAATTTTGCCCTATTTTGCATCTTTTCTGAAGAACTGAATATTTTAGCTTCTTTTTTGCATGTGATAAGAATATGTTTTTAAAACAAAGAAATGATGGGAGCATGTCCCAGGAGGTGGAGCAGAGCTGCTGCTCTGGAAATACTGCAGCAGTGAGGTAAAACTACAGTGTGATCTTGGAGTAGGATCTTTGGGGAGACTTGGTCTTTGTTTCTCACCACTTTGTGTTGCTCCCCAGCTTTTCTGTGTTGTGACACTTGATAGAATAGAAAGCAACCCCCTCGAGCCCGGTCTGGAGAGGGCCATGGCTCTGCTGACCCAACCAGCCGGCCTCAAAATACAGAAGTATCAAAGTGGGGTCCTTTTTCTGGAGATGGGAAGGGGAATTATGGATGTGGCTCTGAAAAATGACCTAAACACAGCTCACTGCCACAGGGGAGCACGACTGCTTTCCAGAGTCATCTTCTGAGCTCTCTGCACAAGTGTGAGGGAAACAGGCTGTAAAGTTTCATGGCTCTTCATTCAGGAGCTGTTGTTTCAGTATGACTCCCTGGCTTGTCAGCCTGGTGAAGGAGGTTCCTGGGTGTTTAAAGCTCCCAGCGATTCTTCCAATGCTCAATGGCAGCAACGTCCGTTTCAGTCCCACTGAGCTTTGGTGAGGAGGGATGGTGAATTTGAGGAACTAACTGTGCAGAAAGCCTGAGTCATTAGAGGATTAAAAGCTGTTGGAGCTTTATTTGCATTTTAATGAGGAGCTTCGTCAGTTGTACGAGTGCAGGGCAGCAGAGCAAGGAGTAGCTGGGGATGTTCTGGTAGTGAACAGGGGTGAGCCCTGAGCTGAGAGTGCTCAACTGCTGCTGAGCTCCTGTGCTCCCTCCTTGCCACTTGAATGTGGCTGGTAAGAGCTTACTACAGAGTTGGTTAAAATATCTCAAGTTTAACGTGAGTAAGGAAATATTTTGAGGGGACAAGGGGAGAGGTTTTATTTGGCAGCGATGTGCTCCATGGACTTTGAGGAAGAGGCCTGCAGGAAGAGAATAGTTGCTCTGCCTGCTGGGCTCAAGTCTTAGCTGTGTTTGTGTTGTGTTAGAGCTCTCTTCCAGGAGAGCTTGTTATTACTCCTGTAACTGAGGGGATCAGCTCCTGAAGAGCCTTTGCTGGTTAAAAATGCTGTATTTTAAAAGTTCATTTGCTCACAAATTGTCACTGTTTGTGCTTCTGGACAGATCAAGCCCTCAAGACTCTTCCTTGGTTTTGATTTAGCAGCATTGAGCTGCTCAATCCATACAACTTGCCTGGACTGCAATTAGTTGTGTGATTCATTTGCTTTTGGGACCCTTCTCTGGAAAGACCAAGGCTGGAGAGTATATCTCAGAGCTGTCCTACATTCACACCATGAAGTACCACAGAAGGCTTCTTGGTTATACACAGCAAAGCAAACCTCGAGCACCTGGTGTTAAATAATTCCTCTTGATTTTTGTCTAGTTGGGGCTGGCTCAGGCCCCAACCTGTTGCTTTCCTTTAACTCAGCAGAAGGTACAGAGGCAAACCAGCTGCTTCTGGAGGGTGCCAGAACCATCTCAAGAGCCTCCATAGATTGCAGTGTGGCCTGAAGTCCTCTGGGAGCTGTGCTTGGCACGTGAAGAACATGATTCAACGAAAAATGAAGTGGAGCCTGCTGCCAGACAAGCCTTTAAAGGGGAACTGAACCTGGCTTTCATCTGGTGTGTGCCAGGCTGACATGTGAGCAGCTCTCCAGCAGGAGCTGGCTGCACCTAGGTTCCAGTTCCTGGGTGTTGGTGTCTGTTGGCAAGGCTTCAGCCACTCTGCAGGGGTGCTGGGGGTGCTCAGGGACAGATGTTTGTCATGTTTGAAGTCTCAGGCTGTAGAATGAGGCATTTATTACTGCAACCTGAAGGCTGCTTGGGTGTTAAAAGGGAGACTGCAGCTGCTGCTTGGTTTTACTCCCTAGATTTGCAGCCTGCTTTCTCCTGCTATGCTGTCACCGTGCTGTAGAAGGCTTCTCCTTCAGACTCTGTTGGTGACTCCAAGCTTTCAGGTAGTTTTTTGGTACCTGCCCACAGCACTGGAACAGTTTTGTGTTTAAATCCTCCTTGTATGAGGGTTCTTGGAATATCATAAGCTCTGGAAATGAAGCCATTTTCCCAGGTGATAAGTTGAAGGAAGGTAATTTGGGACATTGATTTTTGGTAGTGCATTTCCACTGAACCCTTTCCATTTTCCTCCGTATCCTAATTCTCTCTGCATCCTTCCTTTAACCCTTCCCTCAGACAGCAGAAAAAGGGCTGAAAAAGGCAAGAGAAGCCCTGTGTGGTGGTAACTACAAAGTGGCTGCTTTGGTAAGGTCCTGGGTTTGTAGCCTGTGCCCAGGCCCACATCAGGAGCTCAGTGGGCTTCACCTGAGCGTGGGGAGCTTGCTGGGCCTTTGTGTTTAATCTTCTTGGTGCTGAAGCAGTTCTCAGCAGTTCTAACAAAGGAGGTGTTTGAAGGCCTCTTTATCTGCCCAGCCCTAAGGTAGGGAGGGGTGGGGCACAGGCAGCCCCAGTGGCTTTTTCTTCCTGCTCCCTGCAGCCCTCTCTGCTCCTGCAGCTGCTCACGCTGTGGTTTGTGTCTTTCAGAACAATGCCTACACTGCCATGTCCGACTCCTACCTGCCCAACTACTACAGCCCCTCCATCGGCTTCTCCTACTCCTTGGGGGAAGCTGCCTGGTCTACAGGGGGGGACCCCCCCATGCCCTACCTAACCTCCTACGGACAGCTGAGCAACGGGGAGCCTCACTTCCTCCCCGATGCCATGTTTGGGCAGCCAGGGGCCCTTGGCAGCACTCCCTTCCTCGGACAGCATGGCTTTAACTTCTTTCCCAGCGGGATCGACTTCTCGGCGTGGGGCAGTAACAGCTCTCAGGGACAATCCACCCAAAGCTCGGGCTACAGCAGCAGCTACGCCTACGCACCCAGCTCACTGGGAGGGGCCATGATCGATGGGCAGTCTGCCTTCACCAGCGAGACCCTGAACAAGGCTCCTGGCATGAATGCCATCGACCAAGGCATGGCTGCTCTCAAGCTGAGCAGCACAGATGTGGCCAGCAGCATGCCGAAGGTTGTGGGGTCGGCTGTGGGTAGTGGATCCATCACCAGTAACATTGTGGCCTCCAACAGCTTGCCTCCAGCCACCATCGCTCCTCCGAAGCCAACCTCCTGGGCCGACATTGCCAGCAAACCTGCCAAGCAGCAGCCCAAGCTGAAGACCAAGAACGGCATTGCAGGCTCGGCGCTGCCGCCACCTCCCATCAAGCACAACATGGACATAGGCACGTGGGACAACAAAGGGCCCATGGCAAAGGCCCCGGTGCAGGCCTTGGTTCCTAACATGGCACAGCAGCCAGCTCAGGTGTCCTCCCAGCCGGTGGCTCAGCAGATCAACAGCAGCCCACCTGTGGTACAGGCCTCGAGTGGGCCACAGCCCCAGGTGCTGCCACCTCAGCCAAGCCAGCTGCCAGTGCCACCGCCAGCCCAGCCCTCCCGCTGGGTCGCCCCCCGCAACCGGGGCAGTGGCTTCGGCCAGAACGGGGCGGACAGCAACGGAGCAGGGCCGGCTCAGGCGGCACCTGGTGCTGCTCCCTCAGAGCCGCACCCAGTGCTGGAGAAGCTGAGGTCCATCAACAACTACAACCCCAAGGATTTCGACTGGAACCCAAAGCACGGCCGTGTGTTCATCATCAAGAGCTACTCGGAGGACGACATCCACCGGTCCATCAAGTACAACATCTGGTGCAGCACAGAGCATGGCAACAAGAGACTGGACGCTGCCTACCGCTCCATGAACGCCAAGGGCCCTGTCTACCTTCTCTTCAGCGTCAACGGCAGCGGCCACTTCTGCGGGGTAGCAGAGATGAAATCTGCTGTGGACTACAACACGTGCGCGGGGGTCTGGTCCCAGGACAAGTGGAAGGGGCGGTTTGATGTCAGGTGGATTTTTGTGAAGGACGTTCCCAATAGCCAGCTGCGGCACATCCGCCTAGAGAACAACGAGAACAAACCAGTGACCAACTCCAGGGACACTCAGGAGGTGCCTCTGGAAAAGGCTAAGCAGGTGTTGAAAATCATTGCCACCTACAAGCACACCACCTCCATCTTTGATGACTTCTCACACTATGAGAAACGCCAAGAGGAGGAGGAAAATGTTAAAAAGGTAACAGTCATTTGTCTGGACGAGGTCCTCCAGGGCAGGAGAGGGAAGAAATCATTAGGAAAATGATTATCAGAAATTGTTGTTACTAGAAATCAGTAGGAAATAAATCGTTGCAAAGAAATCCTTTACAAGGAGAGGGGGGAGCCACTGGCACAGGTTGCCCAGGCAGTTTGTGGATGTCCCCTCCCTGGAGATGTTGAAGGCAAGGCTGGATGAGGCCTTGAGCAGCCTGGGCTGGTGCAGGTGTCCCTGCCCATGGCAGGGGGCTGGAACTGGATGAGCTTTAAGGTCTCTCCCAACCCAAACCACCATTCCATGAGTCTATGGAAGAGGGTCTAAATCCAGGGTGTGAAGGCTTAAGGGCCAGCTTGGTGGGCATCAGGTTGCCTTTTGGCTGGCTGCATGCTCATCTGTGAAGCTCTCTACACTGTGTCCACCCTGTTTGGGGCGGGATGGATGCCAGCACTCTGTTATGAAGAGGTCCTGCCTGCAGTCCATGCCCCTTGGTTGCTGTGTGTTGCAGCCTTCCCCAGGGGCTGTGCTCTAAGCAAAATTTATTGTCAGCTCCTAAGCTGGAGCAGTTTCAAGTAGGAGGAGACCTACTTGAGTGGGGGGTTCAAGGAACCAGGTTTTTGAATGGCCACCAAATCCACCCCTGCACAAAGCAGGGTCAGCATGACAGATGTTAGCCACCGCCTGTAAGACCTGGAGAAGCAGCAGTTCCTGTCCCTCCCCAGGCAATCCTTTCCTGTGCTTAATTATCCCTCTGTTAGGCTTTGTCTGATGCCCAGCTAAATCTCCCTTGCAACAGTTGGTGACTCCTTGTCCTCTCCTGGCTGGACGTGGAGCAGGTCTTTCTGTTCCTCTTTGCTGGATGTGAAGCCAGTGGGTGGGCAGTGCCCAGCAGCCTGGCACCTGAGCTGTGCTCGACGCCTGCTGGCTTGCTGTGCAAAGACGTGGCTCAGAGCCTGCTGGCAGTGTTGACTTGTTAACAAAAGCATTGCTAATTGACAGATCTGCCCGATGTTCTGCCACACCTCGAGTCCTGGGGTCACCTGTGGGCCCCTCACTCCAAGAAGGATGTTGATGGGCTGCAGCAGGGTCAGAGAAGGGCAGTGGAGCTGAGGAAGGGGCTGGAAAACAGGGCTGGGGAAGAGCAGCTGAGGGACCTGGGGGTGTTGAGCCTGGAGAAGAGGAGGCTGAGGGGAGACCTGGGTCTTTACAACTGGCTGATATGAGGCTGGGGCTGAGTGGGAGTTGGACTCTTCTCCCAAGGAACAAGTGACAGGAGGAGAGGAAACAGCCTCATGTTGTCCCAGGGCAGGTTTAGTTGGACCTGATGATCGTAAAGGGCTTTTCCAGCCAAAGTGATTCCATGGTCCTTTGAAAATTCAGTGACCAGTGGCCTTGAATTGTTCTTGCCTCCATCTGGATTTGTCACCTGGGGCTGACCTTCCCCACAGCAGGACTCTGACTTCAATTTGATCCAACTAGTAATTACGAATAAGCATTAGCACCAATTCCAGGGGGGTTGCCAAGGCTTCTGCTGATCTCCTTAGTTTCAGCCGTTGGGAATTTTCCACCTAGCTGCTGAAGAACAAGATCAGGAGGTGCAGCTGCTGAGCATGACAGTGAGTGCAGCTTTCTTTCATCTGTTTGACTTGGAGCATTGCCTGTAAATGGCATCACCTGCACACACGAGTGGGCACCCAGCTCTTGGGGCGCTGGAGAAAAATCTCTAGAGAAGCAAATGCACTGCTGGCTGTGGAGCTGTGAGCTTGGCTTGTGTGAGAGCCTGGAGAGGTTTGATGACTTCATATCCCCAGCCTGGGGTATCAGGTTGCCATCAGGTACCCAGCCTGTGCCAAAGTGCTGATCTCTACTAACTAAGGGTTTAAATACTGTCAAAAATTGGCCTGTGCAGGGCAACTTAGGAAGTGGGACTTCTCCAAACCTGACTTTATGGAGCACCAATTTGTGGTGAGAGGGACAGACCTTGGCAGAGTCGGGAAGATGAGGAAGGCATGTGTGTGATGTTGCTGTAAGGCAGATGGGAGATAGATGGAAGAGTTACTTCTGGGTGAGTGTAGGCAGGGAGTGAGCAGGTCGGCAGAGTGGGGAATGCTGGCAGAGAAGTGGCATCTAAGGATGCCCCACCTTGGAATCATTCCAGGTCAGGTTCGTTGAGCTTCTGAGCAACCTGCTCTATCTGCAGATGTCTCTGCTGACTGGAGTGGGCTTGGACTGGATGAGCTTTAAAGGTCTTTTCCCACTCAGAAAGCTTCATGTTTCTGTGGACAGGTTGGTGGTCTCTGTTCTGGACAGCTGCTGTGCTTATAGGTGGTATCTGAAAATCAGTAAGATCTAAAAATGTGGCTTAGCAGTGTCCCGAAGCCTGTGACCCTCCTTCACCCATTCCTCCAGCTGCATCTGGAAGTCTCCTGCCCTGTTTGCTCAGGTTGCTCTGGGCTGTGGCTGTATGTGAGGGTCAGGAGCAGAGCAGCAGCGGATGGATGCTCAGCACACCAGCACCTCCTCTCTAAATCATGTTGGCTGGGCTGTATGGCACTGCACTGCAGAGGCAGTTGAGGAAGGTTTGTCTTAGAGAACTTATGTGTCTCTGGAGTTCATGAGCAAGAAGGTACCTTTGCAGCTCTCCACGTGCTGTTTGCTTTGCACCATTGTCTCAGTCTGTGCTGCATGCCCAAGGCCCTGCCCTGGAACATCCAGCAGGGAGGAAGTGACTTGCTTTTTCAGCAACAGTTGGATCTCCGTGATTGCTCCCTGACACAGCCCTGAGGAGGTTGAGGTTTCTCTAGCTGCTGTCTCATGGCTTTATGGAGAAGCAGGAAGCGTTGGTGTGGTTTCTATCCTGGAGTGAATGCTGATGGTTACCTGGGGACTGTGGGTGGCAGGAAAACCCTGAGCCATGCTGTGTGTGCCTTGGAGCATCTCAAGTAGTCACCTGGATAAAAACGTGTATCTGAGGGCAAAGCTGAAGCACTGGAGAGGTGAAGTGCCCAGTGGCACAGCTCCCTGCCTGCAGGCTCCTTTTGCTGCTCTTGCATTGGGGAAGTTCAGTTGCCAACAGCCCTTTGTCTCTGCCGCCCCTCTTGGTGTGGCAGTGATCTGTTCTGTGTTCCTGGGCCTTGAAGCTTCAAAGTCTCAAGGGCTGGCTTATGCTCAGCTTCCATCAAGCCAGAGTTGTTTCACTTGGCTTTAGCTTGCCTACACCTTGGTCTGATTTGCAGTTTGGTTCCTCTTGCTCCCCAGGGAGATGGGTGAACTCTTATGAAAGGTGAGGAACTCTTGAGTGTTGTTCTCTGCTTCTTACTGCTAGAGTCACTTCTTCAGAGCTCCAGGGAACAGTTCCAACCATTGCATGAAAAAATGCTTTGCTTCATGCTGGTGCTGAGGGGGGAGGACAGACCAGCATTCACAGCAGTGGAGCTTGCTTGTCCCTTGCTGTTGTCCGTGCCCATCTTGTCCTCAAGCTCATCTGCCTTGCCTTCCAGTGTCTGCCCCTGCCAGTTCTTCAAAAGCTCTGTGTTCTCCTGACCCAGAATGGTAAAGTTGACTCCCAGTATGATCCTAGCTGAAGCAATTTAAGACTTCTTGAAGCCTGTAACAACTGCTTTTGTGGTTGAGCAGGTCACCAGCTTCTTTCCTGTAAGAATTTGATCCTTATTTTTGAAACACCCAGAACAACAAAACTGAAGTGACCTCAGCACAGCAATTTGCCTGCACAGAACCCAGCATGGTTGGGTTGGAAGGGACCTCTGGAGTCCATAGAATCAACAAGGTTGGAAGAGACCTCGAAAATCATCCAGTCCAACCACCTGTGTTCCAGCAGGGCACCCACAGCAGCTTGCCCAGGAGCACAATGGCTGGAGGGGTTGGAAGCTCTGCAGAGAAGGAGACTCCACAACCTCTCTGGGTAGCCTGTTCCAGGCTCCAGCACCCTCACACCAAAGCAGTTTCTTCTCTTGTTCAGAGCAGTCTCTTCTCTTGTTCAGGTAGAACCTCCTGGATTTCAATTTGCCCCTTGTCCTGTCCCTGGGGCACCACTGAGCAGAGTCTGGCCTCATCCTCTTGCCTCCCATCTTTAGCTCTTGCTGAGCACTGATCAGATCCCCTCTGGGCTGCTCTTTTCCAGGCTCTCAGCCTTTGTTCCTCACAGAGCAGGCCCCTCGGCAGCTTTGGAGCCTCTCCTGGACTCCAAGTGTCAGTGAATCTGGCTGGTGCTGTCTCTGCTCTGGCTTTACCGCAGCCACCAAAGCACTGCTGCTGGTTAAGCTTAAGCTCCCAGCCATGGCATGCTGAGATGCTGCCAGCCGCTGCCTGTGACAGCAAAGGGACCCAGCTCGTGCTCGCTCCCATCCCATGATCCTGAGGCTGTTCTGCTCTTGGTGCACTAAATCCTGGTGCAGTGAAGCTCAGTGACAGGCACCATGACAGAGCTGCCTCGCTGTGACACACTGCTGCTTAGCAGCACAGGAAGTTTCTCTCGGTCTCTTTCCAGACTGTTTAAAACCTGTGCTGCTGTTGCCCAGTGGAAGAGACAGAAACCAGGCTGCTTACTGCAGAAGTCTGGGACTGGCTCTTTGACACAAGGGGTGCCCTGTTCTCAGGGTGGCTTGACTCCACCAAGCACTTAGGTCTTTCTGCATCTTCGGGGGTGCTCTGGCTTTCAGAGGCCAGAGAAAACTGGAGCAGGTAGAAGGCTTCATCTATCTGGTGCTGTGATTGTGTTGCCTGCTGTGAAACAGGGAACTGTTTCCTCTCCTGTAAAATGGGAGCAACTGGGACTTCTTTCACTGCAAAACATGGAATCATGGAGTTATTTCAGCTGGAAAAGTGCAAACCAGCACAGGTGGCTTCTTGCTTTCCAGGCATTCTGGGTGACACTGAGGTTGGCAGCTCTTGACATACATGTTGTATTTCAGGTTTCTTAACAGCCACTCTTCCACAGAGGGGAGATGAGCATTTGCCAGCCCCTTTGTCAGAGGAAGTGCTAAGACAAGGTTGTGTCCAGGTCTGGTGCAGAAGGGCAGTGGGTCTCAAGATGCTGCTGAAAGTTGATTAGTATCTCGGGAAAGCTGCCCAAGTGCTGCTGTGTGAGCCTGATCTGTGTTCAATGCGTACATCACTCCCTCTGTCTTGATGCTGCTTTTGCAGAGGGCTTTGTTGGGAGGAAGTCACTTTGTGTCTGCTGTCAGGTGTGATGTGGCAGGGCTGCACTTAGGACCTTCTTGTTTTGTGCTGTGTTCACTTTCAACACAGTTCCTGGAGTCCCCATTTTCCTGAGTGTTTCTGTTCATACCTGGCAGGAATTGCTCTGTCTTAGAGCCTTGGGAGTTAATAAACCAGTTCCTCAGTGGTGCAGAACTGGACTCTTGCCAGGCAGAGCAGTGCCACCCTGCTTGCACTGCAGCAAAGTAAGCCCCTGGGAACAGGGATTGTCATTACCTAGGCTGCAGGCTGGGATGGAGCAGGGATTGTTGCTCCTTCAAGGACTGGCTGCCCCATGTGAGGCCTCCACATTGGGCTGTCAGCGATGCAATGCCTGTGAGCAGCTGGCAGTGAAGTGTCTGCATTTTGTGAGCTCTCTTCAGCAGGAGCCTGGAAGGGAAGATATCTGCTTCCATCTCATTAGAGTTTCATTACTACAGGGACACTGAGCTGCCTGCCTGTGTGGTTCACTTGGAGCCATTTCTTGTATGACCTGTTCAGGAGGCCCAGAGAAACTCCATAAAACTCTTGTTTCTAACCTGGGGGTGAGGGGAAGAAACCACCCAAGTTTCCTTCCTTATGCGCATCTGCATAGGGGGGGAAGGCTCTGCCCTCCCAGCTTTTCTGTTTTTGAGGTGATGCCATCTCCTGGAAGATGGCTCCAGAGAATTTCCCATCCTCAGCTTCAAACTCATAGGAAATCCTGGAGTCCTGATGGTCACCTCCTGCAAGCCAGGCCAAGACAGGGTTCAGCTGAAGCAGCTGCTGTGAGCTTGATGCATTTAAAGGAGGCGGAGAAATAGCTGGAATGGAAACCTGTGCCCCAGTGAATGCTGCTTTGTGCTGTCTCTCACATGGCACTAAAATGAGGGTGCTCACAGCAGCTCTAGGGAGTGCTGCCTCTTTCACTTGAGCCTCTGAATTCAGCTCTTCATGGTTGGCAGAAAAGGGTAAATGGATCTCTTGTGCTCTCAGAACACAGGATATTGCCTGGTTTGCTTGGAGCATGGAGCCTTCCTTCTGCCTTTCTTGGTATGGAGGTGGTATTTTGGCCTCAAACACAGCTGCAGTTTGGTTCTTCTCCAGGCCCTGCCTTTGCTGACCATCCTGTGCTTCCCCCTCTGTAGTGGCAGCAGCACTCCTGCCTCTGGAGAGCTGAGCCTTGGCTGTGATGGAGGTAACCCCATTGTGCCCCTCAGGCAGGAGGCTGCAGGGCCTTGCCTGTGCTGGGAGCAGCATCAGCCAGAAGCCCTTGAGCTGTGGGAGGGTTTTGTTTTGGAAGTGGTGTCACAGGATCTGGAAAAGGTGCTGGGCAGTGCCACGACCCCCGTGGACAGTACAGAGCTGCCTGTGTGCAGAGCTGCCGGGCTCTGGCTTTGACATAGGACAGGATGTTGTAGCCCCTCAGTACCTGGCTGTGTTTGGTGCTCTGTTGCCTCTTCAGCTTGCAGATGTTTGTCTGACAAATGTATGCCTTCAGTGCTGCAGGACAGATGTGGGTGAACACCCAGGGGCTAGTGGCAGTGGCTGGTGGAAGCCCCTGTGAACCTGTTAGCTCAAGTATGAAGCACTCAGCAGGTTTCAGAGTTGGAAGGGGAAGGGTTTTGCTGGTAGCTGTGGGCTGTGCCAGTCCCTGCAGACCAACGCAGACATTGAGGTGTGAGCTGCAGGCTTCTTGGAGGCCCACAGGGAGCTCAGGCAGGCCACAGATCTGCAGAGCCATGCTACGGCCGCACTCTTGGTTCCTTGCCTCCTTTCCTCACTGATACAGGAACTGCCTGAACCCTGCAGCACTGCTCACAAAGTGCCCCCCACCTTCTCCAGCCCAGACCTCTGCTGTGCCCTGCTGCTGCTCCCTAACCTGGAGATGGCCAAGGTGTCTCAGGAGTGCTGCAGGTCCATGCAGTCACCCTGCTCCCTTCCCACTCTGGCAGCAGCTGTGACTTTCAGTACTGATCTGGACTCACTTTTTTTTCAGCAATTTTTCCTTGATTTGCCCTTCTTGGCTGGTTTGGGCTGTTTCTTCCTGTTCGTCCTATAAACCTCTAGCTTGTAGCAGTCTGGTGATGTCTATCCCTGTAACTGCTAAAGGACACTGCTGTGAGCAGAGCAGTGGTGCTGATCAGCAACGTTTTTAAAGGAGATCTGATCGATGCTCAACAAGAGCTGAAGGGGTTGTGGGGGGCAAGAGGATGGGGTCAGACTCTGCTCCATGGTGCCCAGGGACAGGACAAGAGCCAAAGGGCACAAACTGAAACCCAGGAGGCTCTACCTGAACAGGAGGAGAAACATATTTGGTGTGGGGGTGCTGGAGCCTGGAGCAGGCTACCCAGAGAGGTTGTGGAGTTTCCTTCTCTGCAGAGCTTCCAACCCCTCCAGCCATTGTGCTCCTGGGCAAGCTGCTGTAGGTGCCCTGCTGGAGCAGGGGTGGTTGGACTGGATGCTCTCCAGAGGTCCCTTCCAGCCCCCCACCATGCTGGGTTCTGTGAGATGAGATGAGCTGGTGGACCCAGGTGGTGGCACCACCATGATAGCCATGCAGCACTGCAGGGCTCCTGTGCCAAGAGCCATTCTCAGGTGGGACAGATCCTGGTCGCAGCCCTGCATGTGGCTGTGGGCTGCTCTGCCTGACCTATTCTTCTCTCTCTTGCAGGAACGCCAAGGCCGTGTCAAGTAAAAGGCCTCTCCTGCCCCAGAGACTGCAGCAGTGATTGCATCCCAGCTGTCCTTCAGAGAGAGAAAAGAAGAGCGAAAGCATCCCAGAGAGAATTAGGACTTTTTTTCCCCCCCCTTAATTTCATTGACTTCAGAAAGACTCTGGCAAACAGTTAAAAAAAGGAAAGGAACATCCAGAACCAACCCAAGAACCAACAAATAGGGGAATCTGACACGGCACAGGACTGAGCAAAACAAGCAGTGAGACCCCGAGAGAAAGGAATCCCCTCTAGGTAGAATAGAGGCAAAGCTGTCCCCTTCCTCTGGCTTCGGTTGTGGTTTCAGAGCAGAGCTTTGGTTTCTTTGTCTTTTTACTAAGTTCTTTGGATTTCCAGGTCTGTACTGGCAGATGCCTTCTTTGTTTTTTTAGGTATTCTCTTATTTTTAAACCCTGCTGCTCTTCTCCCTGCCCCCTGCCCCTCTTCCCCCCAGATCAGACATTTGCACTTGGGAGACACTGAGTTGTGACATCCCCACAGGGAGTGGGGGATCTTCTGGATTTTCTTTCACTCCCTGCTTCCCACCCACCTCTGGCCTGGAAGGGGAGGAATTCCATGAGGAAATGGAGGGTTGGCCTGGGAAGAATTGAACAGAAATTGTCCACCAGGTTGTGTCTAAAGGTGGCTCATTTTTCTCTGACATTTTTGTTACTCAGTCGAGTCCATGTTCTGTTCTCATGCCTCACACAAAGGAGGTCTGGGTTCAGTTGAGTGTTGGCAGCTGAGAGCAATGGTTCAAACTTGTTTTGTTTACAGGAAAATGAATTTTGGACACAAGAAAAAAAAGACTCTTGTAAGCTGTGTAGTGAATCTGTTCTTCAATTTCTTGTTCAGCCAGCGAGGACTGGGCCTTGCCTTTCTTTTCACCATTAATCGCTCTCAGTAATAAACGTGAGATCCTGTTGAGCATCACTGGTCTCTGCTGGCTCCCTTCCCAGGACTGAACACAGCAAGGACATGAGGGCCCAAGAGGGCCAGTGGCATCCTGGGGTGCATTGTGGCCAGCAGGTCTAGGGAGGTTCTCCTGCTCTCCTGCTCTGCCCTGGTGAGACCTCACTCACGTGAGGAAAGGCTGAGAGACCTGGGGCTGATGACTCTTGAGAAGGCCCAGAGGGGATCTTGGTCTGTAAATGGGGGGTGGGTGTCAGGGTGAAGGGGCCAGGCTCTTTTTGGTGGTGCCCAGTGACAGCACAAGGACTGACAGGATGCCACCTCAACAGGAGGAGAAACATCTCCGCTGGGAGGGTGCTGGAGCAGGCTGCCCAGAGAGGCTGTGGAGTCTCCTCCTCTGGAGAGCTTCCAACCCCAGCTGGGTGTGTTTCTGTGTGAACTGCCCTGGGTGATCCTCCTCTGGCAGAAGGTTGGACTGGATGGTGCCCGAAGGTCCCTTTTGACCCCTAGCGTTCTGTGACTCTGTCACACCTTCACAGTATCACCAAGATTGGAAGAGACCTCATAGATCAAGTCCAACACCTTGTTCTGCTCTGCAGCAGCTCTGGGCTTTGCTGCCCTGTTAACAGGCACCTGATGAGCCCTGGGTGGGGAGGAGGGGCTGAGATCTCCCAACCCACAGCTTCCTCAGCCTGGGGGTGCTGCCCTGGGGACCAATGCAGCAAAGGCTGGAGGGATCCAGAACGTTGCTCCTGGGGAGCTTTGGTAGAACTCACACCGGGGACTGCTGGAGGGTCCTGGAGTGACTTTGGCCCCGGTGCTTGTTAACGATTGACTGGGAGGTGACACTGTGGGACTTGGCCCATCCCTTGAGGCCACCTCTTGTCACCTCGGTCGAGGTTCATTGCCCCTGCCTCATCCGTCCCCCAGGACAGGAAATTACACCCCTGGGGGTCCCATGAAGGAGGGGAATTTTCCCCCTGGGGCCGAGTACCCTGTCTGCCTGTCCCTCTGTGAGGGTGACATGTCCTGCTGTACCCCCTGCAGTGGCCCCATTCCTGGAGCCAGGCTCTGCCTCTCCTGCCCTCCAGCCTCCCAGTGTCCCTCCCAGCACCTGCAGTTCTCTTCCAGTCCGCAGGGGCAGAGGGGCTCGGCAGGACCTACTATCTCTGCGGAGGCCATGCTGGGTGGCAGGGAGCTTCCCAGCCCCACCGAGGCTCTGCCGGGCAGGGCCCAGAGGCTGACAGTGGCAGGTACCAGCACTGGGCATCAGGCTGGGGGCAGCGAAGGGGGTCCCTGAGGACAAGGGGAGGGGTAGTACTCTTCTGACCCCCACTCAGCACTTTTGGGGTAGCTGTTCCAGGGTGTTGGGATGTTAATGGCCTTGTCCCCAGAGTGAGGTGACAGGGAAAGGTCCAAGGCAGAGTGCTCTACATACTGGAACAGCCCTGGGAAAGATGACAGTGCTGGGACACCTCAGGGGCCAGGTTAGGGTCAGGGTGACCAAAAAAGGGCAGAGGCCAGGTGGGCAAAGGAGCTGGAGGGGATGGGGATAGAGTCAGTGGCTACTTCTGGTCGGGGGAGATAGGGTAGAGAAGCTATGAGGTCCTCACCTTGTGTCGTCCCCCCCACAGCCACTCACGCAGTCAGTGGGAACCCCACGGTCCCACCGTTCCCAGCGGAGATGCAGGCAGCGATTTTTGGTGAGTGGTGCCAGGGAAGGGAGGTCCCAGAAGCCCAGCTCACCCCCTCCTGGAACAAGGGTGACCCACAGCCCCCTCCCCTCCTGTGCCCCCAGGTATGGGCTGTTTCTGGGGAGTGGAGCAACTCTTTTGGGAGCTGCCAGGGGTCTTCTCCACCCAGGTGGGCTATGCAGGAGGCTTCACCCCAAACCCCACCTATGAAGAAGTGCGCACAGGTAATAGGGAGCTGTGACCCTTAGCGTCCCGTGTATCTCTCCAGCCTGGGCTCCCATGGAATGCTCTCTGTCATCCATTTGGATGCTGATTTGCCCCCCAAACTCCCTAACACCCCCCAAAGCCCAGCCACTGCCCAGCTTAGCTAGGAGGCCTTGTGTGAAGGATTACCCTGTCTGCAGGAAAGATCCTGCCTGCTGGCTCCAGACATGGATTTATCCCCATGCAGGGGGAGAGTGAGGTCCCATCCCCACCTGGTACCTGGGAAAGGGGTTTGGGGGATCCTGGGGAATCCATCTCCCTTCCTCCAGTCCTGCCAGTGCTTCTGCTTTGCACAAGTGTCACGAATCTGCTGGATCTCAGCTCTTTGTGCATCAGTCGGTGGCTGCCCCCCACCCAGTATGGTGGGGGGGCTGAGGCCACAGCGAGGGGCTGCCCCAGGTAGTGCTGCCGGGTTGGGTCTCGTGCAGGGCTGACGGGGCACGTGGAGGTGGTGAGGGTCATCTTCGACCCCCAGAAGATCAGCTATGAGAAGCTGCTCAAGGTCTTCTGGGAGAACCATGACCCCACTCAAGGTAGGGACAAGCTACAGTGGCCATGGTCCTGCTACAGCTGTGGGGCAGCTCCGGTCTTGGGGATTAACCCCAGACTGGCCCCATCAGGTGTCCTTGGTATCTCCATCCCTTGGTGTTGGGGGCAGAGGCTCATAGTCTTCCCTCAGTGACCCCTTTAGTAGGACCCTTCCAGCCAAGTCTGCATCCATGCCTTGCCCCTCCCATGCCCTTGCCCCCTCTATGCAGGCAGTGCCTGATGGGACCAGGGGGTACCCATAACTCCCTCCTGGGTGCTGTCCTGCCCCAGGCATGCGGCAGCAGGAGGATGTGGGTACCCAGTACCGCTCTGTCATCTACACGCTGGGGCCTCAGCAACAGGCAGCTGCCCTCCACAGCAGGGACGTGTACCAGCAGGTAGGTGGGAACACCAGGACCCCCGTGGGGGCAGCAAGACCCCCTCTGGGGACACTGACCAACCTCCCCAGCCCTGGGGCGTGGGGCAAACCCCTGCTCTGGCTATGCCCCAAGGGGGCAGTGGGTGTCCATCCAGGTTCCCTCTCACCATGGGACTGTCCTAGGAGCTAAGGGAACAGCAGCGTGGGGACATCACCACAGTCGTTGAGCCAGCTGCTGACTTCTACTACGCCGAGGACTACCACCAGCAGTACCTGCACAAGGTGCCCGGGGGCTACTGTGGCCTGAAGGGCACTGGTGTCACCTGCCCCATTGCCTCCTGAAGGGCTACCTCATGTCCCTTAGCTTGTCCCCGTGTCCCTGGCATTGCAGGCAGGGTGGGCACAGCAGCAGCCTCACACACTGCAGACCCCCACTCCCCATTGCCCCTCAGGATTAAAGCTGTGTGCCCCCCACCTGTCCTGTACCTATCTGTCTTTGGACTTGGGGGGAGCTCACGGGGATGGAGAGCGACCCGCATGGGCCGTGCCTGGGGGTGGCTGTGCTCATGGCTCTGCCCCTTGGTGGAGTGTTAGGGCATGGCAGCATGGCCAGAGGTGGGCTGCAGGATCCATGGGGCTGCTGGGCAAAGAGAAGCTGATGGTGCGAGGCGCGGGGAGGAGGGTAGGGGTTCAGGGACTGTGAGGCTCAGTAGTCTGTGTGGACGTGTCCGCAGGGATGTGTACTCTGTGGGGGTGACGGTCCGCGTCGGACCGTGTCCGTGGAGTTGTGCCTGAGGGAATATGTGGTATCTCTGGGACGTGTCCCTAGGTCCAGGTCAGGGCCCGCGGCGAGCTTTGCAGTCCGGAAGGGACTGGGGCGGGGGTTGTCAGGGTCCGTGGATCCGCGTCCTTGGGTTCCCAGTTCAAAGAGAGCTGCAGTCCGGCGCTTTCCCGCCAGGGGGCAGAGCCGGGCCGCGGCCGCTCCCGCCCGCCAGGGGGCAGCAGCGGCTCAGGCAGGTGGGTCCCTGTGCAGTGCTTGCGCTAGGTGCGTGCGCAGCGCAAGCAGGTGCTCTGGGCTGGGTCTAGCTGGGAACACCTCATTGTCCCCAGGGAGGACCTGTGGCTGGGAACTGTCCCACGGGGGATGTTTTGGGAGTGTCCTGATGTCCACTCCCTCGGCATGGGGGTGCTGTCTTGGTGTCCTCAGCACTCGCCTTGCCGCTTTGAATTTGGGGGCTGGATTTGGTGGATTTATAGCAAAAGAGGTGATGAGAAGATGAAATAAAGCTGAAAGCCCCCCCCGAACCTACCGGGGGGAGTGAAAGCAGAGAAGCAAGACACAGCTTTCAGGGACAGGTGACTGGGGAGGGTGACGAGGCCCAAGGGAGTCTCTGGCTGATACAGGCGTCACACGCTGGGGACCTGAACTGCTCCTTGAGTGGTGCTGGCTGTCCCGCTCTGCTTTGGGAACGGACGCACGACTGCAGCCATCACCTTCCCGTGCCGTGGGAGTGGTGTGGGGCTTGCTCCCCAGCTCCAGGAGGCTGGGGACACGTGGGGACAGTCGTGTCAGAAGCGAAGCTCTGCGGGTTGAGAGCGAAAGGATCAGAGCAGCGTCCAGAAAGGAAGTGCAGAGCAGCTTCCGGCACCTGCCCCGCAGCTGCTGCTTTGAGGAGGAGGCAGAGAGGAGCCAAAGCTGGGGACAGGCAACCTTGGCCTGCAGCCTCAGCCCTGGCATCTTCCTTATCCCAAGGCAGGTCGAGGGCAGCCCCAGTGTAGGGAGAGAGCTGGGGTGGGATTGCTCAGACCTGAGGAGTTGCCAGGTGGTGTTTTTCATGTCTGCAAACCACCAGCTGCTGGAGCCAGGGGATGGACCACAGGATGGGCAGTCTCCACAGCAGGATGTCCCTTGGGATGATGTGACACCCCCCACACCCTGCTGCCAGGACACCCTGCCCAGGGGATGGGAGATGACATCCACATCTCCCCAGGGTTTATCACTTACACTGTAGCAGGGTTGGGATGTCCCAGCAGACAGGTCCTGCCCCTATGTCTCCAGCCTCACTGCCTGAGAGTGGGTACAAAGCTAGGATGGCACTCACCAGCTGCTGCTTCAGAACACCTTGGGGCTCTGCCACACCACTCCAGGATTTATTTCCCCTCCTCAGCCATGGAGGGACAGTCCCACAGGGATGGGGCAGGACCGAGATGCTTGAGGAGAGGAGATGGGGGGGCACTCCTCATCCCCCCCCCCCAGCTGCGCCTCACCTGGCACCTTCTCCAAGTGGGTGGAAACTCTGTCAGAGGAAGTGGGGAGGGGACATGCTCTCATTTGTAACCCCAGCAGTGCCTGTGCTGAGGGACTGAGCTGCCCTGACCACCCCACCCCCCAAGGCCGGTACAGCTGTGATGAGTTGTGAGGTCTCAGGCCATCCCCATTAGAGGGGTTCTCAGCAGAGAGTGAGTACAAACCTTAATCCCTGCTCTGTCCCCCAGCTTTGCTGCCTGAACATCTTCCCTCCTGTTTAGACCCAGCCTGGCCACTTAAGCTAAGGACTCCCATGGGGGCCAAGATGGGGCTCCCCATTCCCAAACTCCAGCACTGAACCCATGCCTGCTTCAGCGTCTGACAATCAGCTGCTTCCCCACCACGGGGCTGGAAAACTGGGATTCAGGGATGGAAAGAGATGGAAAAGAGTTGGACAAGGATGGACCAGAGCTGGAAAGGGGTAGAATGCGGCTGGAAAATGTGGCCCAGCCCCAACGCTTCAGCAGCATCCACATCCTGCGGGCATGCTCAGATCCCATTCAGAGAAAGGGTGTTGGAGGGGGTGGGTGGGCAGGGAGGCCGAGGAGAGGACACTCCAGCGTTACTTGTACCTGTTGGGGATGAAGTGTCTGCAGGGCACTTGACTGAGACAATAAAACAATTCTGTCAAGGCTGAAAACACCAAAACCGCCACAGGAAACCTGAATTGTACCAATGCAGATGTGAGTGGAAAAAGCTCCCGAGTTGCCTGCTCTGGCTTTCACCTGCGCTAAAAATAAAGCTTCTCATTAGCGGCCGATGGGGCCGAGATAAAGCAGCTTCTCCCCATCCCCTCCCCCGTGTTTTTCCATGGCAGAGGGGGGCTGTTCTGCACAGTGCCCTGGGATGTGGCTTTCTGGCCATGTTGGGGGTGATGGGGATGGATGGCTGGGCTGGGGGCTTGTGGTGGCCTGGGGGGAGGATCTGAGGTGGTTTAGGACGCTGGGAGGGGCTGTCGGGTTGTCTAGTAGGGGGTAGCTGAGGATGGTGTGATTTGGGCTGGGCAGTGCAGGGTGGGGGTGTGATGAGTTGCAACGGTCTCTCTGGGTGTAACGAGGCAGCCTGGCAAAGCCACATCCTGCAGCAAGGCAGGAGCTAGGGGAGAGGAATCGAGGCGGGGGGGCAGGACTGAGAAAAGGAGGGATTTGGGGAAGGCTGAAGGGGAGCAGCAAAGCCCCTCCTGGGACCTGACCAATCCCACAAATCCCAAGCTGGACTCCCTTCCCCATGCCTCAGTTTGCCCTCTCCGGACCATCTCAGGGCTGGAGCAGCTCAACTTTGGGGGGTGTGGTGAAGGCAGTGCCAGCTTTGGGTGCCTTTCAGCCCCCCCTCCCTGCCACCACACCCTGGCCCTGGGAGGATATCGTGGGAGGCCTTTTGCTTGCCACCAGGGTGATGGTGGCAGCAGGGCCCAGGCTGCTGTGAGTCACCAGTGTCCCCACACCTGCAGTGCCCGGAGGCTGCAGGGAAGGATGCTCACACCTGCGGCCTTGGTGCCCCCTCCCCCCCAGCTCCATCCTCCTTCTTTCTCAGTGATGGATTCAGTGCTGGAGGAGTCAAAAGGATGGAGGAAGAATGAGGCAAAGGAAGGTGGGGGCTGAGTGTCAAATTGTGAGTGCACCCACAGCACCCTGGCACCCATCGTGCTGAGGACACCCACATGGGCTCATGGACTGCCATCACCCCACCTCACCTATGTAGGTAGGTAGGGGGGTCGCATGGCACATGCCAGCCTTACCCCATGGTTGCCCTTGGCCGTGCTGGGGTGATGTGGAGGTGTGATGCTCCAGCCCCTCCCGAGTGCTGAGGATGCCCCAAAATCATTGAGAGAGGGTGATACAGACCCCCAGGGCTGCACATGGGGCATGGGGACTGCTGTGGAGCCAGGCCTAGGGAGGACATTGTGGTGTGGAGCTCCAGCTGGCCCTGGGGGAAGGTCATGAGAACAGTGGCTGGGGAGTGGGGGGCAGTGCAGGAAGTGCTGGGGGGGGCCCACTCCCAGCTCCCCCAGATGTGCCCGTGAGATAGGGCGGCAGGAAGCAGCTGCAGGGAATCCCGATGCTGGGAACAGCTGCTGCCTCCTGCCTGACGTGCCCCAGGCCTGTGGGACCCCCCCAGCCACACTGCCTCCCCCCATGGCTGGGGACTATCCAGGAATGCTCCAAGTCTCCCAGCCTGTCCCCTCCAGGGGCCTGGAGGTGCCCAGGATTTGCCCCGGAGAAAGAGCTCTGCTTCCCCGAAGGAAGCTTTGGTTCCTTTTGACTGTGCTGATGCCACAGGCTTTGGAGTTGGAGCCACAACCCTGCTGCCAGCTAGGATTTGGAGGGGAGGAGGGGGCTGTGGGGAAACTGAGGCACAGCTGCTGGCCACTGACCAGGCTGGTCATGGATCCCTTCTGCGGAGCTGCCTCAGGTGTTCTGGAACAAGCTGATACCTCCCTGTGTTTCCTCTGGCCCCTAATGACAGCAGCAGGGAGTGCCCATCCTGGGCACTGCCTGCAGGCTCAGGCCAGGCTCATCACAGGCGGCTGCGGGGTGGGAGGCTCAGTCCCTGCCTTGGGCATGGGGGCTGAGGGGGGTCCCTGGGGATAATCCCCTGCAAAAACAGCTGCACATTCCCCAGGGCTGGATCCAGTCTCCTAGTGACAGGCTCAGGGCGGGCTGGGGCTCGCTGCCCCTTTTTGGGCGCCTGCTCCCAGCTGTGCTGCTCCTTCATGCCCTCCCCCGGGTCTCCCCACATTTCCCTGCACATCCAGCCCCACGCACGGCCCAGCCCGGAGCCTCCAGCACTGTTGGGCTCCAGCAGCCTGTCCTTGCAGTGGGTGAAGATGTAAAACTGAGGCATGGGGCAAGGCAAAGGGCCAGGGCCAGGCACTTGTCACCCTCATGTCACTGTACATCCATCCCAGCTGTGCAGCTCCGATTTATAATCCACATTTATCCCAAAACACCCCAAATCTAGGACATCATGGCCCAGGAAGGGGCTGTTGGTGCTGCCACTGGGACCCCCCAGGGAGGCTGGGTGTGCCAAACCGTGCTGGGGCCTTTTGCCACATCCTTCGTGAGACCAATAGCTGGAGTGGGACCACAGTGCCTGTCCTGGACCACTGCATGTCTGGGAGCGCTCAGTCCTGGCACAACCTGGGGCACTGGGAGAGTGAGCACCCCGAGGAGAAGCATGGTCACCAAACCTCACCATGTGTTACAGCCCTGGGGACCAAGTGGGAAGAGATTTCAGAACTGGTGCAAGACATCAGAATCCATTTTCCCCTTGAGCAGCCATCTGGATTTCTTCTCTAGCACCACAACTCCCTTGGATTGCTGCCGTGCTGTGCTGTGCCATGCCACATGGGTACCCAGACTGGGTGGTTGGCTTGAAGCTCTGCCACATCTCTGTTCCTCTCCTCTCCCATCCAAATCTCTTCTCTGCAGCCAGCACTTCCAGGCAGCCTCTCATTTCCAAAAGACAAGAAATTCCCCCCCAAAACGCCAGTGCTGTGCTCTCCTCCACTACCGCCTGGGAACACCGGGACCCCCGGGACCCCCACGCTCTCCTTTACTGCCCCGCGGTCGCCAGGGCTGAACCAGCCCTTCCACCCGGTGCTCGTCCTTCACATCCTACCACCTGTACTGACTTACCTCAGGGGAAAAAAAAAAAAAATATATCCAGCCAAGCCTGGGCCCGGGGGGGGGGGATTTTTTTATTAGGGGGGCGGTTGTCAGCTGCTTGGACCCCCACACCCTAGAGCAAGACCTCCACAGACATTTGCAGTGTGAACTAATCACTTGGGATTAGCGATTCATCCCTGGGAGAGTTATGGGGAGCGATGTTGAGCTGTGACAGGGGACACACAATGCCCCCTCCCCCCGGGACATAGGGAGCTTCGTGTGCCTTTGGGGGGGCTTACTGAGCTGGGTATCCCCCAGCTCTGGCTCCTTCTCCTCCTTTTTGTGTTTTTCCTTCTAACAAACCCCCAGCGTGGGCCCTTTTCCCGATGAACACACGGCACTCCGCAGCATTCCCGCTCCTCTCCTCCCCCCCTTCTCCACGCCAACGAATCCACTCTCCTGTCTCCGAGGACACCCCAAATCCAGAGCTGGCAGCGGCACAGCACCCTAACAGCACTCAACCCACCCCGGTCCTGGGAGGTGGCACTGGATGGGGTGGCAGCTGGATAAGGCCGCCTCCACACTCCCCCTTGACTCTACAACTTGAACCCCCAAACTCCCAACTATACCCCCCCCAAAATCCCAATTCTCCCACCTCGATCCCACGGGAAATGGCTCAGCACCCTAAAAACTCTCAGCCCCTTCCCTCCCAAGGATGGGGTGACCGCTGGACAGGGCTCCCACTTTNGGGGTGCTGCCGGGGGTGCGGTGCCGGAGCAGGGGGGGGTTGCCGTGGCCACGCCGCTGTGTGAATGCAGTGACGTACGCGGCGCTGGCGCCGGCCTGTCTGGGGCCGGCAGTTAGATCAACACAGCTGGAGGGCCCGCGCCACAGCTGGGCAAAGGCAGCGGGACCGCCGCGCAGGCTGCGCCTGTGGGAACCAGCAACCCCCCCTGCGAACAAAAGCTTCGCCCCCCTCTTCTCCTCCTCCTCCCCGCCCCTGCGCTACACCCCCGTGAGCCAGCTTTCAGCCCCCCGAATCCCATCCCCCTCTTTGGGAAAGGAGGGTGACGGACGGGGGGGTATGGGAAGGAGCGGAGAGGGGGAGATTTGGGGGGGGGGGGGCGAATTTGGGCGAAAAGGCGATTTGGGGTGGAGGAAAAGAGGGGTTTGGTGTTTTGTTGGGTTGGATTTTTTTTGTTAGGGTTTTAAGATGTTTTTCAGGCTGCTGATTTTTTATTATTGTTTTTCAGATTTTTTTTCGTTAGGTTCTTAACTCCTTTTAGTTTTGTTTATTTGCTTTAGTTTCTGTAACGTTTCTTAATATTTTTAACATAATTTTAGGTTTATAACTTCAAAGTTTGAGAGCTGCTTTAACTTTTTAATTTTTAATTTTTCTCATTTACAGTTTACAAATACTATTTTTCCGTTTTCCTCGTTTTTTTGTTACTTTAAATTTATTTACACTTTTTATCCTCGTTTTTATTTAGACTTTTTAATTATCATTTTAAAATTAATTTTTTTCTTATATTTTTTTTCTTATTTTACTTTTCACTCTTTTATCCTCTTAAAAAATATTTTAATATTTTACTTTAAACTTTTTTTCTTCTCCTTTTTAACTATTTTATTTTTCCTTTTTCACTTTCTTTTTTTTTTTTTAATCGGGGGTGTGCCCTCTTACCACCCCTCGCTCCCTGAGCAGGTTACCGAGGGTGATGGCACTTCCCTTCACACCGAGGCGACTCCCCACGAAATTCGGGAGGGGGGAGGTTGAAATGGGGGGGGCAGCGTGTAAAAAAATGGCACGACAAAAAATAATACCCTCTCCCACCCCCCACCGTCTGGACGGCGCTTTAAGGGAGTTTTGGGAGGGCCATGAAAACAGCTCGCGAGCTGGGGGAGAAAATGGTCTGCCCCCGGGTTGAGGAGGGACGGGAGGGGTTAAAAGGGGGAACCAAACCCCAGCGTCAGCGAACTGCGAATTGAGCAGCTCTGGAATGAATCGCGGCTGTGGGCAGGAGTAATTCGGTCCAGGTGCCTCTGCTCCCCACGCCTTGCACCCCACCTTAGCTGAGACCCTCAGGCTAGAGTGGGGTCCTGGGGCGCTCCCCGCTCTCTTGGCTGTAACATCTTCTTCCTGCGCTCACCTCGCGTAACCAAGAGCTGTGTAATCACCCCAGAACGAGCTGGGGGAGGGGGGTGTGCTTTAACAGGGGACTGGGGGGCGCTATCCCTAGATTTTAAGAGGGGATACAGTAAGGGGGAGGGCAGCGGCGTTATCCCTGGAGTTTCACAGGGAAAATGGGGGGACGTTAGCCTTGGATTTTAAGGGTGGGGAAGCATTACCTGTGGATTTAACGGGGATTCACCATGTGGGGGGCGTTGCGGGACTGTCTCACACACTCCCCATCCCCGGGACCCCTCCACGTGCCGGTGACACCCGTGGGCCCAGATCCGCCCAGCTTTGGGCTTTTCCAGGCGGCGAGGTTTTGGGGAGGCGGTGTTGCCTTCCCCCCCCACTCCTCACTTCATTGCAGTCCTCCTTTTTTGACTACAAATTTCCTCTCCCCACTCTCCCCAAAAACTCACCCCCCCCGCCCCGCGCAGCCTCTCGCAGGCGCTGACCTAAATCTGGTTTCTACATCGTAACCTCAGTTTTACCGCAATTATTTTTTTTTTCTGCTGGTCACAAGATAATTCCTGACGCCAGGAAGTCTGGAGGTCAGCCGGGGAGGGACTGGGGAGCGGGCGGCACTGGTTCCATACGGGATCACCCGGTAAAACCCGAGGGGGGCGAGAAAACACACGCCAGTCCCGTGCTAAAAATAGGGGGAGGGGTCCCACTGGGATGAAGGGAACCCACTGGAATGGGGAGGCAGTTTGGGGGAATACGATTGGGGTGTTTGGAGGGTTCAGGAGGGAATTCCCCCCCGCAAAGGAGGTGGACTGGGGCGGAGGGCTGGTTCAGCGGTGGGGAACGACGTAGTTTTATGTCCTCTCCGTTCCTTGCTACAAGGCCACCAAGGGTCATTTTTTGGGGGTGTGAAGGGGTGTGGGGGGGTGTCTGGCGCTGTATTGAGATGCAAGGGTGGGATTTAACGATTAATTTACATTAAAAGGGGTGGGGGCGGGAGCTAATTAGCATTTAGGGGGGTGGGGTCGCCGTGCTGCCGATATAAGGAGAGGTGTGGAGCGCTGCCCTCCCCAGAGCACCAGCGAGCTGCTACGCTTGGGCATCCGAGGGGAGAGGTAGTGACAATCTGAGCGCTTCAGGGCATCGAGGCTGTGGTGGTCACGGTACCCGCAGGGGCCGACGGAGAGCTGACCGACTTCCCCTCGCTAGGTTTCCGCCACCACAATGAAAGCTATCAGCCCAGTGCGGTCCGTCCGGAGCTGTTACGAGGCCGTTTGCTGTCTCTCGGAGCAGAGTTTGGCCATCGCCCGAGGGGGCAACAACAAGAGCCCCTCCCTGGAGGAGCCCATGAACTTGCTGTATGATATGAACGATTGTTACTCCAAACTTCGGGAGTTGGTGCCGGGCATTCCGCAGGGCACCAAAGTGAGCCAGGTGGAGATCCTCCAGCATGTCATCGACTACATCTTCGATCTCCAGATCGTGCTGGAGGAGGGGGGAGGCAAGGGTCGCGACAACTCCTCGGAAGCCACTCTGTTGTCCCTCAAGGTAAGCGCTATTTTGAGCGCGGGGGGTGAGTGGTGCGGGGTGTGTGTGTATAATGGAGACGTTGGCTTGGGGCCGGGCTGGCGATGTCTCTCTGGGATGGTTGAGAATTTGTCCTGGTGCGGTGGGGAAGGGGGATGAAGGGATGAGGGGACCCGCCCCTCCAACCCTACTGCCGGGGTGACCCCTGAGCCTTGTCCCGCTCTGTCCTCAGGCGGCCGGGCTGGCATCGGAACTCTGTGCCAAAGACGAGAGAAGTTTGTGTCACTGACGGCTGGTCCTGCAGGTGAGTGTCCCCCAGCCCCCACCTCCGATCTCTAGCCCTTGCGCGGACCCGCACTCCGGTCCCCCACCACTCAGCTCCAGCATCCCGAAGGGGCCGATGCTGCCCCAATGCAACCCCATCAGCTCCTCAATCCCCAGTTACCCCAGCATTAGTTAATGCTTTTTCTCTCTTCCCCCACTTCCTTCCTTATTCTCCCCCTCCCCTTGTTTTTCTACACGCCTTCTCCTTTGCTTTTTCTTTACTCCTCTCTTTCCTCCTTAACTTCTTCACCTCTCCTTTGTTACTCCCCCCCTTGTTTTTTTAACACCCCCTTCTATTTTTCTTTTTTTCCCCCCTCTCCTCTCTCCCCCACCCCTCTCTGCTCTGCCCTCCCGGTGCCAATTAGCAAACAGCAGCGAGCGGCGGTTCCTGGTTCGTTATCAGCCGGAGGTAAATAGCAGCTTCCTCCGCGGCGCCGGGCTGTCTGCGACCTACCGGCCCCGGCTTCGGCTCCCCCGGGCGCGGGGAGCGGCTGGTCCCGACCCCCCCCGCATCCCTCCACCGCCAACATCTCCTTCTCTCCATGGAGAGCAGCGGCCCGGCTTCAGCAGGACTTTGGACCCGAAGCTGCGGGAGCTCTCTCCCGACAGACTGATGAAGAGGCGGTTGTCTGTATATGTTTGGATTTGATAAGGTGTTTGAAGGGGATTTGGGAGGGGTGGGTGGATTTCAGGGGGGTTTTGGGGAGGGAGGGGTCCATCGTCGAGTATGAACCGAACTCTCTGGGGCCATGGCCTCGTTGTATTGTGGAGCTCTATACTAGAGTATAACGTTTGTGTACCTTTTGTGCAGGAAGGTGAATTTCTGCCAACAGGCCTCGTACTTGTCCTTGCTTTATAAACTTTTTATAAAAGTTACGTTTTTACAGAAGAATAATAAAACCTGGCTGCTTGGACTGCTTGAACTCGGGCCGGGAGGAGCTGGGAATGGGATCCATGGGTTGGGAGAACAGCACCGTCAGGGGGTGGTGGAAGCCCCCCAGAACCCCCCTCTGGATGGTAACTTCTAGGGTTACAGGAGGAATCTCATTAATTGTTCGATGGCTTTGAAATGTCAGCTCAGGTATGGGAGGAATTAACCCTGGGCTGCCGGCTCCTGACTTAGGTGTCTGCCAGCTTTTTTGGGTGCTGCTCCCCTTATCTGATATGGAAGGAGTGAAGAGAAGGTGGAAAGGTGGTGGTGAGCCCCGGGGACCAGCTGGAGATGAAGCTGCAGTCCTGGAGGGGGGTGGGGAAATGCCTCTTTTATTTTTTTTTTTCCCAGCACCTTCCACTCTGCCATACCAAAATAAAGGAGAAAAAAAAAAAAAGGCTTTGGGGCTGGGTTTGAGCTCTGCTCCCGGCTGGCAGGGGGATGCTGCTTCCTCAGGATTCCCCCTACCAATAGAAAGGGAGTTTCTCGGCTGCAGTTGCCCTAAGCTTTGCAATCCCCCAGGTACTATCCACACTCCCCCCTCCCCTGCCTGGCCTGGATTCCTCCCGGGGGGGGAAGGGGGAGCAGCACCCCAGGGAAGGGGCGTTGGGAGCAGAAATGTCTTTCCCTTCCCTTGGATGAATGCTGTGGTTTCCCTTTGGCCATGCAGCAGATGGGACCCGTGGCTGCAGCACAGCTGGGCCGGATCCTGCTCCCTTGGGAGCGTGCTGGCCTCTGCTTGTGAGCAGGGTCAGACCTGGCTGCTCTCCTCGGGGTTGAAATCCCTCACTTGTAGAATCATCTTCATGCCATGGGTTTGGCTGGCCATAGTGGGTGCTCACTACATGGCATCAGGGTGTCCCCAGTGTGCTGCACTCTCCAGGTGAGTTCAGGGGCTTCAAGATGAGAAGAGGAGGAACAGGAGGAAGGTAGGAAGAGGTTTGTAGTACAGGGTCATGCAAACCTTCCTCCACAGGCAATGACTTCAGCCTCCATCTCAGTGGTGGCCGACATGGGCTTGGGGCACAGCTGGCACCTCCCAAGTGCCCCTTGTCCGTGGGCATCTCCATGGGGTGAAAGCAGCATGTGGGTCATCCAGAAAGCTTCCAGCTGGTCCAATGGGATTGTGAACCCCTGGGAACATCTCTCCCTGCTGTCTCCCAACTTCATATCCCTGTGCTCCCTGAGCATTGGTTACTCCCTGGCACGCTGGGATGGGTGATACCAGGTGGGACAGGGTGACACAGGGGTGTCCCAGCGTGGTGGGAGGTAGGTGAGGGTGTCAGGCTGGAAACCACCGCTGCTGGGGGTGGAGCTTCTGGTACTTTAATGGCTGAAATTGGCTTCTGCCATCTCTACTGCTTTCAGCTGGGGAGGAAAACTCGAGGTGAGTGCTAAGGGTGAGTGTACCCATGCTTGCCCTGCTGTTGTGGTCTTCCAGCTGCACACTGCTGGTGTGCCAAAGGGATTTAATCGGGATGGGTGGGAAAAGCACCCTGGGAGTGAGCCAGGGGACGGCGATGGGCTTTGGGAGCTGAAAAATTTGACTCCCTGTGGTGTGAGCATCCGACCTTGTCATGGGTCCCTCAGCTGAGATGATGGTGGTGCAGATCCCCGTGCAAACAGTTAACGAGCATAGCCTGGGGCTGGGCTGAGTGGGAGCAGCTAGAACAGGCACTGGAGAGACGGGGAGAAACCAGCCCTACAGGGGCTTGTGATAGAAGCAGTGCTGGGGAGGTGGATTGGGATTCCCAGCCTGCGAGAGAAGAGGTGGCTCCTGTCCCTGTCCCCTCAGCGGAGTCAGGGCAGGGGATTCCTTCAGTGAAGACGGGGAGCAGGGGTCGCCTGGGGGCTCCCCTCGGCTTGTCAGGGCAAGGGTTTGGCGACGGCTCCTGGGGAGCCTCCCAAGGGCCATCGCCTCCTCCCAGGTGGTGGCTGGATCCAGACGCCTTTCCTGGAGCAGCATTTCCCAGGCCCTGGAGATGGTTGGAGGATCCGGGGGGGACGGGACGAGGGATGGAGGGACGGACACGGGGGAGCACAAACCATGCCTGCAACCCCCCGAGCCTGGGCTGTGGTGGGATGCTGAGGCTTTCCTTGGGAAAATAAAAATACAGAGAAAAAAAAAAAAAAGGCGGGCGGGGGGGCGGAAGGACTACAAATAGTCACTGCTGTCCTGCTGGAGCCGAGATCTCCTGGCGGGGGGCTGTGTAGATCTAGCACGACAAATAACCCCAGCCCCCACCCTTTGCTGTCCTCGTCCCATTTTATGGGTGCAAAACCCGGAGAAGAAGAGCAAAACTAAACCCCAGGGAGGTGAAGGCCAAGCAGGGGCCAGGCCGGTGGCCAGCTGGGCTGGTGGCCAGCGGGGCCGGTTCGTTGGCCAAGATTTTGGCAAGAGCTGGGGCTGATGCAATCGCTGCGCTGCCGGCGGCCGATCCCCACCTGTATTTGCCATTGTGTGCCCGGAGCTGTTTGCAGGTGTTTGCTGGCGCCGCACTGTCTGAGCCGCACTTCCCGCCTCCTCCTCCTCCTGCTGCTGCCCCGGCCAAGGCCTGCCCCTTCCCGACCCCCCCGCGCTCACACGCCTGGCCTTGGAGGGCGTGTTCGTGTGTGCGAGCGGGGACACGCGTGTGTGCTTGGGGGGTGTGGGGTGGGAGCCCAGCCTGGGTGCACACGCAGCTAGTGTCTGTGTGCTCTTACACCCCCGTGTGTGCTGCCACACGTGTCTGTGTGTGTTTACACCCCCGTGTGTGCTGCCACATGTGTCCGTGTGTGCTTACACCTCCATGTGTGCTCACACACGTGTCCGTGTGTGCTTACACCCCCGTGTGTGCGCACACACACCTGCACACACATGTACACACACACACACCCCCCCCTGCACAGTCCGATGCAGCCCACAGGGACACACATCCACACATGCGCACGTGCACAGCACCCCAAATCCACACAGCCAGACCCCCTTCCATCTCACCCCACACCTCTGGGTGATGTGGGTTTGCTCCCAGCCCTGTCCCTCCTCAGCGGGGACCCCTTGGCTCCTATAATTCCTCCCAGCCAAGGGATGGGGCTCAGCCTGACCTCGTGGGTTGGGATGAGTCAGGGCCATGGGTGTATTTTGGGCTGTGCTGGGGATGGCACCCAAACCAGCCAAGTATGTGCCATGGGCCCCATCCTGCCTGGCACAAGTAGTTCCCAGCACCCTTAACACCCTTCTAGTGCCTTGCCCTGCTCCACTTTCCACACCAGCACTCACTGGGGACACTGAGGCATGCCTGGGATTTCCAGCATGGGGAGAGTGAACAAAACTGCTCCCTGTGCACCATTCTGCTGGGTCCTGCTCACTGGCTTAGAGCTTTCTGTCTGTACTGGAAGGTGGAAGCTGTGGTGAGCTGGAGACCTTCATCCTCTCTTTGTCCTTGTGTCCCTGCCTTCCTCCATCCTCATTTTCTGCATCCTTCCATCCCTAATTATCTCTGTGTCACTCTGTCTCTCCATCTCTGCGTCCCTCCAAACGTCTGTCCTTGCATCCTTGAGTCTCTCCTTTCGTCTGTTCTTGGGTCCCTCCATCCCTCTGTCCTTGTGCTCCCGTGTCTCTTTATCTGTCTATCCCTGCTTCCCCGTGTCCTTCCATCCCTCCATCTCTCCACCCCTCCATCCCGCGCTCCGCGGCTTGGGATGCAGATGCCGTGGAGTACCGGGGCGCAGCGGGACCGGCTCCATGGCTCGCTGCTGCCATCTCCAGGGCAGAGATGGGAGAGCCCCCGGGGGGACCAGGCCCTCCTCCGGCGTGTCTGTTTCGTGCAGCCGCTAGAGGAGAGGACACACTCATATCGCCGAGTCAAGAGCTCCGTCTGGACAGTGGTGAAACCAACAGGGACCCTTAGCTCAGCCCCGAGGTGGTGAGGAGTGGGGGTCTCCACGTACATGTCCAAGGACTTCTTCACGTACATCAAGTTGGGCGAGCAAGAGGAGACCTTGCGTGGAGTACAAACAGATCCGTGACATGTAAGACCTACTGTAAACCTTCTTCCTCTGTGCTGCCTTGGTTGTTGGGTAGATGGGGTGGGATTAGCAAAGGCAAAACCTCTCCAGAGCCATCTGTCCCTCTTGGGTTGTAGTGTGGAAGCTGGTGCCTGTCACACATCCAGAGGCATTGGTGACACAGGGACACACCAGCCTGTGGCTTCTGGCATGGGAGAGAACATTGCTGGTGGAGAGCCATGGCTGGAAAACCTGTACAGGTCCTAGCAAAGAAGGATTAGATGGTGAGTGTGAAGGATGTTTCTAACTCCTCCCTTGGCTGACTCAGAAGCTTTTCTACACTACCTTTGCGGACAGGCCTTACCTTGGCAAAGGCACACTGATGATGTGTGGGGACCTATCTCCTCTGTGTTCAAACTGCAGGAGGTAGGGGCACGACCTGCCAGCCCGAGCTCCCAGAACCTGCCCAAGGCAGACAAGTGACAGGGCACAGCCTTGTTTTTCTGAGCTGAAACTCAGCAGTTGCCTTCTCCTTGTAGGGGGAAAGATGTAGGGGTTGAGCTGCCAAGCTCAGCCATGCTGCTGGCAGAGGGACATTGGTACCCAGCTGCACGGTGGCTTTACCCAGCTGTGTTGTGGCTTTGCTGCTGTCAAGGTTTTTGTTCTGCCTCAAAGCCCTCGTGGGGTGAGAGGTAAAGTTCTAGAGATCCTGGCAAATTTGTGTGTGTCCTCCCCAAGTTGAGTTGTAGTTTGGAGGTCTGTGTCCAGCCTCACCTACAGCAGAGGGCATGGTGCTGGGTGTGCCCATCTGACAGCCTTCAAAGGAGCCTTCTTTGCACCCAAGTCCATCTCTGCACCTGAGCATCCCCAGCCCTAGGTGTGAGGTTGCCTCATGCTGGAGTGGAGAAAGATGGAGAGGAGAATAGTGAAGAAGAAGGAAGAGATGGAGAGGAGAGAATGGACAGAGGGCAACTAGGTGCTGGAGAGGGACCAACCACAGAGGCTCGCTGACCTCCACTTCCTTCGCCAGCGAACCCGATGCGGCCCAGGAACGTGTGCCGGGTGGCCAATGGCTGCACCGGGGACACTGCGTGGAGTGAACCAACCCGGGGGGGGGCACATCTGCTCCCGCTGAGTTTCTCTGAGGTTCTTGCTCCCCGAAGCAGTGCTGACACCTGCCCGTGGTGGGGGATTGCTGCCAGATGGCTTCTGGCCGGAGGACATCAAAACGTTTTGTTTCTCAACCCACCAGATCTGGGCTTGGGTTCATTCTGTAATTAATAAATAATTAATAACGCCCAGCGGCAGTGCCCGCCCCAACCATGCCCACAAGAGGTGGTCCCATTGAGGGCACGCCCGTGTGATTTGCGTATTACCCACCCCTGCTGCCCCTTCAAGGCCCCTCCCGGGGCGGTGCCGCCAGCTGAGGGGGGAGGGGGAGGAGGCATGGCCTTGACGGCAGCAGCAGCCAATCAGCGCGCTGCATTTTCCGCGGGAAATCCGAATTTCGCGGGAGGGCGGTTGGGGCTTGGGGGGGAAAAAAAACCAAACAAACAAAAAACTAAACCACCAAAGCGAAAGGAAAGGACCGAGCGGAGCGGGGCGGGAGCGGGGAGGCCCCGACCCCACCAGGGGTCATTCTGGGGGCTAGGAGAGCCTCCTTTTTCCCCCACCCGGGTTTTGGTGGCGCAGCAGCCGCGCCTCTTCTCTGCAGCTTGCTTTTTGCGTGGGGGAGGGTGCGGCGATCCGGAGAGCGGCCGGTGCCAGAGCCCGGCAGGCCCCCCCACCCCAGCCCCATTCCCTGCTTCCCTAAAATGCCGCGGCTGAGATTGTGACACTGCCCTCCCCCTCCCGCTGTAAAATCGCGGGGTGCGCCTATCTCCCCTCCCCCCGGCTCCTCGGAAAGGACTTTGCAATGCTGCGGCTCCCCAGAGGAGTGTCCCCCGCCCCCGGGAGAGGGGGCACCGCCCTCCCGCACCCCCCTCCTCCCCGTCACCCGAAGAAGGTCGTGTCGGTGATGGGCTCCGTGGAACTGGGGGCTTCCAGCCTCGGTAGCCTCCCGTTATCCACCGGCTGCTTCAGCCAGACCTATGCACCGGCGGCTGTCAGCGTCCCCCCTCCCAGGGGTGGGGGGCTTTATGCCACCCCTCAGGGACCTCAGGTCCGGACTCTCCGCTCGACCTCGGCGGGACGGCTGCCGGTAAGGTGTCTACACTCCCTTCCCGCTTCGGGAATCGTTTCGGTCGGGCCTGGGGGGGAGCGGGGGTGGGTGACTCCAGGAGGCACAGCACACCCTCGCACACTTCCCAAACTGTGCAGCTCCTCTCGGGGTGCGGAACCCCCGGCACGACCCCTCGGGGTGGGCGGATGGCAGCCGAGACGCCCTGCGCTGGCCCAGCTTGCTCAACTTCCCCCCGGCCCTGCCTTCCGCCGCTCGCCGTCTTTCGACCTCCTCCTTGTGCCCTCGGGTCACGGCTCAGTGTCAGCCACAGTGTGACAGCAGGAGCGGGGCAGGGATTGTCCCCCAGGACTGGGCGCTGCTGAGGCCACACCTTGAGTCCTGGGTTCAGTTTTGGGCTCCTCACTCCAGGAAAGACATTGAGGGGCAAAGAAGCCGGGGAAGTGTCTGTAGAGTAGGGCTGGTGAGGGGCATCTGAGGGAGCTGGGGGGATTCAGCCTGGGGAAGAAGAGGCTGAAGGAGACCTCATTGCTCTTTGCAGCTCCCCGAGTGGAGCTGGAGCCAGGTGGGGGTTGGGCTCTGTTCCCAGGGAACAAGGGACAGGACAGGAGGAAACGGCCTGAAGTGGCACCAAGGGAGGATTAGGTTGGGGATGAGGAATAATTTCTGCCCCTTGAAGGTTGTCAAACCCTGGAGGGGTTTCAAAGCCGTGGAGGTGTGGTGCTGAGGGCGGTGGTTTGGTGGTGCTCTGGCAGTGCTGGTTCATGCTTGGCTGGACTCGGTGTTCAAAGCTATTTTCCCTACCAGAATGGTTCTGGAGCTCTATGCAACCTCTTTCATGTGAAGGAAGTGAGGGCTGGGCGCTGCTGCGTGTTTGGGGGGCACCCAACCTGCCCACTATCTCTCTCTGCTTTGGGGCTAGGACGCCCGAGGTCACCCAGGGAGGTGGGGGCACGGTGGGCTGGGATAGCTCAACAGCACTGCCCCAGCTGAGTTCCTGCCTGTAGTCACAGTGGGGTTTGCAATGTGGCTTTTTTTTTGGGGTGTGTGAATCTGAGGCAATCCTCATCTTCCATGTGACACCCCAGGGCTTTGAAGCAAGGACCCTGATGGGAGTTACCACGGGGATGGAGTTTCTGGCCCTGCCTGTGCCTCTGTCACGCAGCCTGGGGTCAGGGCTTGCAAAGCTCAGCAACAGGAATATGAGCCTCAGGTTTGGTGCTGGTCCCTTGTCCATCATTGGGGTGCATGAGAAGCTCTGCCCAGCTCAGCTCTCCTCCAGGAGAGCCCCTAGCGAGCCCCTGGCTGCTCAGCCGCGCTGGCAGCTGGCATTTAATTCCTGCCCACCCCAGCCCGGGCACATGTCCAGCCCTTACTGTGAGCCTCTGTTCTCCCCCAGATCCTGGGAGGGATCCCAGACCCTGCTAGCTTCCATTCCAACTTTTTCAAGCCTTGATTTGGTTATTTATTCCCCTCCCTTTCCCCAGTCCCTGATGCTTGGTGCCAGCTGGGGGTATTGCCATGTCTGGAGGAGAGGGGGGCTCTTTGCTCCCTGCATCATGCCGTGGCTGTGGTGCTGGCTGGGGCTGCTGCAAGCCCTGTCCCTGGGGGCTCCGGGACCACCTGTCTCCTCTTTGGTCCCTTTGTCTTCAACCCATGTGAGGTGCTGCAGCCTCTGCTGCCAGGGGCTGCTCTTTAAGGAGCTTTGCTGCCCCCTCCCCGGGTGACACCCCAGAAATTCACAGCCCCATTTCCATGTGTCACTGTGGAGCTGGTTTGGGGCTAACAGCCTCTTTGGCAACACCATCATCACCCATGCCAGGAGCTGCTCAGGATGCTCTTGCCCTGAATGAGGTGTGGGGAGGCTCATGTTACTCTTGGGGATGTGATGCTTGGGGCTGACAGATTTTTGTCTGATGGCCTCTGTGTCATCACCACTGCCATCATTGTCACTTGCTCCAGGAGATGCTCAGGGTGATGCTGCTCATGACTGTCCCCTAAATGGGATTTGGGGTGGGGCTCATATGACACTTGGAGACAAGAAGCCCTCCGACTGTTGTCTGAACAGGATCTTGGAGGGGCTTGTGTGACACTTGGGGACATAAAGTGCTCCTGTGTCCCCCTTGGTAGCTTGCAAGTGGTGTTGCTCTGTCTCCATCCTGTTCCCTGATGCCGTGATCCAGTTCCCAGCCCCAGCAGGTCCCGCAGCAGCTGCTGTTCCCCACCCCCCGTTTCTGGGCACAGCCTTTGTGTGCAGATCCGGGGCGATCAGGTGAGGAGCACTTCCCAGCAGGGCAGCTGTGGCTGCTCCCAGCTGCTTTATGGGTCTGTGCCCCATACCTGCTCTGGGTTCCCCTGGCCCACTGGAGGTAGCGGTGGAGCCGCGTGGGCCCAGGCAGCCTCAGGAGTTCCTTCAGCCTCTTGCCTGAGAGTTCTGCAGCAGCTAAAGTTGTTTGCCCCACGAGAAATGAATCGTTTGGAGCAAGTTTTAGGCTTACCAGTCCCACCCTCGGTAGACCCCTACAGAGTCCCCAGAGGGCTACCAGCCTGCTGCTGGCCCTGTGGGGTCTCTGCAGGGTGTTGGGATGCCTACAGAGCTCAGTGGGCTCGGGGCAGTCCCTGCCCACTCAGTGCCAAGAGGAGGTTAGAGTCCGCTGTGGTTTCGGTTCGAGCTGGCAGGGCTGAGCTGCCTGTGCAAAGAGCACCCAGGGTGGCAGCCCCTGTGGGTGCTGGGATGGAGCCCATCCCTAGGGTGGGGAACTGCTTGGCAGCACCCCAGGTTCTGCTGGGGTGACTCAGGGTGATTCTGTGCCCCCTTGATCCCATCAGAGTTTGTTCTACATGGGCAGGAGGAGGGGATCTGAGGGGTGCAGGAGGTCCTTTCACCCTTGGAGGGGCTTTTTCTAGCATCCAGTTCCTCTGACCTGGAGACTGTCTTCACCTAGGCCTTCCCCCTCCAGCAGTGCTAGGACTGCTTGGAGGTGGGAGGCACAGCCTTCCTCCCCACTGCAGGGTGGTCTCTCCATCCTGGGGCCAGACCTGGGGTCAGCCTTCCTCCTCTGCCCATGGTGGTGCAGAAAGCCCCATGACTGCCCCATATCTGGGGGCTTTGCACTCCCTCCTGTCCCCCAGTCTGTTCCCCCTAGCCCTCAGTCATCCCAAAGGCTTGGGGGGGCTGATCCAGCATCCCTTTGGTGTAAGCCGTGTCCCCAGTGCAGGGGCATGATCCCAGGGTGCCCTGTGCCCCCCCTGCCAGCTCTGAGTGCCTGTCCCTGGGTTCTGCTTTCTCATACCCAGGGGCAGGCAGTGGGGCTGTGGCACAGGGCGGGGGGACTGGGGGGGCTCGGGCAAGCCCAGAGAAGGCAGTGAGTGCTGTTGAAAGGCAGTGCTGGCAGGAGGAACCTGCCATGCCCACCCCGGGGAAAAGGGGTGCTCTGATGCTTGGGCTGGGCACAGGGTGTAGCTGCTTGGGCTGCTTCAGGCAGAGCTGGCAGGGGGCCCAGCCTGCCCCCTTCCCAGTGCCTTACCCCCTCCTCAGCTGGCTTCTGCCCTTGCCCAGGACATGATCAAGCCTCCTGTCCCACCCCCAGCAGCACACTGGGGTGTAACTGCTGTGTCCTCCACCCTGGGTAGCAGTGGCTAGTATGTGGAGTTGGGCAGGTCTTGAGGTTTGGTCCCTCACCCCCTCCCTCCACTGCTCTGGTTCATCCCAACCCCCCCAGCCCTGGCAGGGTGCTAGGAGCCCCTCGCTGTGCCCCGCTCAGCTGTTGTATGCCTAATCCTGCCTGGCTGGGGAGTGGGCAGCAGCTGGGACACAGCAGAGACCCCCTTGCCCATTGTCCTTCTGGTGTGTCCCAGCACTGCCTGAGCCTGCCAAGGTGTACTCCCCAACCCCAAACTGCACGTGGGGGAGCAGAGGGTCCCCTTCTGTCCCCTCCTGCACCTGCGGAGGAGGGAGACCACCTTAGTGAATGTAGTCCTGGCGGCTCAGGGATGGCTGGAGACATCACGTTGCTTCTGTGCCTCAGTTTCCCCATTGCTTGGGCAGATGGGATGCAGCCAACGCCCCCACCCCCCCTAAATCTGCCATGAGAACACACAGGTGAGCACGGCCGTGGGTGTCTGGAGAAGCAAGGGTTTGTGTGCCAGCAGAATGGAGGGGCTCAGGCTGATACTCCCCCTCCACATCCCAAGTGGTGCTGGTGAATGTGTGGGGTCTGATCCGGGGCAGGTGGTTCCCATGGGCTCGGCGGGAGCCGTCAGGGTGCCGGGAGCTCGGGGGCAGATCCGGGGGCGCGGGGGCCAAGGATGGGGGAGCGTTCGTTGGGGAAAACCTGCTCGGGGAGAGAGGGAGCAGATTCCCACAGGAGCTTGGGATCAACCTGGTTCCCTGGGGGGGAGGAAAACAGCCCCCGGCACCGCTCCCGCCGGCCCCCTCGGGTGGGAACAAAGCCGAGGTGCCCAACCCTTCCCTTCTCAAAAAAAAGTGGGGGGTGTGCCCAGCCCTTCCCCAAAACGTGGGGTGCGCCCCGCGGAGCCGCCGTGTGAGCCGGAGCAGGGACCTGGGCACCATGAGGGACGTGCTGGGGGGCGCTGTGTGGGACAGCCTGGCCTGGGAGCAGGTACTGGGTGAGCTGGGAGGCTGCTCTTGGCTGCTGAGCCTAATTGTCCCCCCGAAGTCCTCCTGCTTGGTTGTGGGGGTGTGGGGGGATGCTGGGGCTTGTGCGTGTGTGTGTGTGTGTGTATGGTTCTGTGACGCTCCCCAGGCTCCCTCTGACCCGGCTCTGCTTCACCCCTTTTCCTGCTTTCTTCTCCCAAGTAGTGCTGGGGTGGGGGTGTCACCTGGGGGTGATTTCGAGGAGCTGCTTGCCCTGGCAAGGGGCAGCTTATGCAAGAAAGTGTCCCTGCACCTGGAACCCCCCCCACCTCATCCCCCCACCCTGCCTCATCCCAGTTTCCCTCCAGCTGGGTGCAGGTGTCTGGGGCACCCACAGGTCCCTGGAGAGGGCTGAGCCTCGCTGGTCCCAGGTGTGCCAGTGGCAGCTGGGTGCCCTTGGCTGCCTAAAAACATGATGGGGGCTATTGGGTGAAACTCTGCACCCCAGAGAGCCAGCTGGCAGGGTGGGATCCAGCCTTGGAGCTGCCACCGTTCCCAGTGCCCACACAGCTGTGCCTGGAGCTGGGGGTGAGAGGAGAGCTCAGTGGGTGCCTCACAGATGCTGAGTGGGGCTGAGGCACAGGCAGAAGCAGGCAGGAAGCCATGGGGGGTGCTTGCTGGGACCCCCATCTCCTCACCCAGCTCTCTCAGTGGATGCTGCAGGAGCCCATCCCAGAAGAGGTTTTGCAACTGAATCGTCTCTTGCAAGATCCTCCCCCAGGCTGTGGCACCCGGGGCTCAGCTGAAGGCCCTGGGGATGCTCAGGGGTCTCTGTCTGGTCATGATGTGAGGTTTTCTCTCCCGCTCCAGGCCAAGAGGAAGCTGGACCTGGAGGGCCCTGAGTTCCACACGCCCAAGGGGAAGGGCAGGACGCTGGTGCAGGTCCCCAGCCCCAGGAGTAAGTGGTGCTGGGTGAGACTGGGAGGGGGGACAGACCCCATTTCCCCTCTCAGAGCTGCTGCGGTGTCCCCTCTGATCCCACCCAGAGGGACCTGAGCTGGCATCGTGGGAGCAGTACTCAGCCCTTCCTTGCCCTCGAGCCGATTCAGCTCCCTGGGCTGACAGAGACCCCCTGGGGGGTCTTTCTGCCAGGTTAGGGTTATACAGAGTTCAATGTCCCCAGCATGTCCAGCACTGTGTCACCTCCATCCCCTGTCCCAACTTAGGGAGAGGATGGGAGGGTCTCTTGTCCAGCACCACATCACCTCCATCCCACATCCCATGCCAAGGAGAGGACAAGGGTCTCGTGGTCAGTGCTGTCACCTCTATCCCACGTCCCACACCAGGGAGGGGATGGAGCAGTGTCCTGTGCCCAGCATTGTGTCACCTCCACCCCACGCTAAGGAGGAGGTGGCTGGGGGCCGTTTCCTTGCAGCTCCCAGGTCCCCCGGGGAGAGAACTCGCTACGACACGTCCCTGGGGCTGCTCACCAAGAAGTTCCTGCGCCTGCTGAGCGACTCCCCCGACGGTGTGGTGGACCTAAACCGTGCGGCTGAGGTGCTGGAGGTGCAGAAGCGACGCATCTATGACATCACCAACGTGCTGGAGGGCATCCAGCTGATCTGCAAGAAGTCCAAGAACCATATCCAGTGGATGTGAGCTGGGGCTGGGACACGGCATCCGGGGACAGGCTGGGGACAGCTGCCTCGGGGAGCTGTAGGTTGGGCTGTCACTCAGGTGCCGTCTGCTCTGGCAGGGGGACAGGCATGTTCGAGGATGCGGCAGTGGCGGCCAAGCAGCAGGCACTGCGGGGGGAGCTGGCACAGCTGGCCAGGGGTGAAAGGAGTTTGGACCAGCTCCTGCGGGACACCACCCGGCAGCTCCGGCAGCTGTTCGACGACGAAGCCAACCAGAGATATCCTTGCTGGGCAGACATAGAGTGCAGGGGGAGGACAAGGTCTTGGGGACAGGGAATATGGCCTTGGGGGAACCTTCTGAGCCCCTTCCTCAGGCGGGAGGGGGGATGTCCAGCGGCTGGTGCTGGGGTGGTTGAGCCATCCCCCTTGCAGCCCCTCCTTTTCCTATACCATGGCCGTGCCCACGCTGGCGTATGTCACCTACCAGGACCTCCGTGCCATCAGCCACTTCCAGGAGCAGACACTGATCGCTGTGAAGGCTCCTCCAGAGACACAACTGGAGGTGCCAGATTTCAGCCAGGTGTGTATGAGGCTGGCCTGGGGGCCAGGAGCCACTGCCCTCCTTGCTGCAGGGTCGGAGTGTGGGGGCTGCTGCATCTACACCATCCTTGGGTTCATCTGGAGCCTCCCAGGGGCACAGCCCAGCATGGCCCTGGGTAGTTTGCAGTTGTCTCCACAGGACTGTTTGACCCTGGCTGGTCTTTCTGGGGTTGCAAAGCCCTACTTGGACCCCACGTGGATTTGGGGCAGTTGGATGAGATATGGGTGCCCTCCTTGGTGCCCCTGATGAGCCTTGTTTTCCCCAACCAGGACAACTTCCAGCTCTACCTGAAGAGCACCAATGGCCCCATCGAGGTGTACCTCTGCCCAGAGGAGATCACAGAGGAGAGCCCCACCAAGGATCATGGTGGCCCCTCCACTGCCACCCCACTACAGGACCATGCCTTGTCCCATTCCCCACCAAATAGCCTTGGTCCAGCCCCAGAAACACTCCACAGCAACCCCCCGAGTTGGGGGGGCACAGGAATGCCCTCCTCACCCTCCTCTCTGCCTCTCACCATCCTGGGGGTGCCTGCCTCGCTGCTGGAGGTGGAAGCTGAGTTCCTGGGCTCACCCCAGCCCCTCCTGCAGCAGACAGAGGATCAGCTGCCCTGCACTCCTCTGCACATGGACTCAGGCCCCTTTGTCACCTTCTCGCCCCCCCTGGAGCAGGATGACTACCTCTGGGGACTGGAGGGTGAGGGTGTCAGTGACCTCTTTGAGGCATACGACCTTGGGGACCTGCTGAATGCCTGAGCCCCTCACCAGTGCCTTTGTCTCCTCCAGTCACTTGTGTCCCGAGCGCGTGGGGACTCTGCAGGGTGGCCGCAGAGTGTGAGGTGGGTTGGGGAGTGTTGGGTTTTCTGGGAGGTGGTGGTGGGCTTGTGTTGGCCACCCTGGGTGGCTTCTCCTCACTCTTCTGGATTGGCTGTCACCTGAGGGCTGAGTTTGTCACCTTGCTGGGCTCTGGCAGTGTCCCATGGAGGTGTAAACCTGTGGGAAGGATCCATTCAAGTCCAGTCCCTGCACTGGCCATAAAACCAAGGGTTGTTCCTCACCATAACCCCCCCTCCCCGTCCTGTGGCTGCTGAGTGACATTTTGGGGGTGTGTCATGTTTTGGGAGTATTCCAGTTGCTCCCCGGTTGGATTTGGTTCTTTGGGGCCACGTTGGGTGGTTGGGAGTGGTGTTTGCCCTCGATGTTGATGTCACTTTTGGGTGATGAGTTTGACGCTCATGTGTGGACACTGCACTTGTAGCCTCCAAACTCCATGGCTCCAGCAAGTCCCTGGTCGGGACGTGGAGCCATGTTTCCTGAGAAGGGGCTGTGACACCTCTTCCTCAGTCCCTGCTAGCTCCTTCCAGCCACTTGAAGCTACTGGTGCTGGACGTACCAACACGGGAGTGTACTGGAGTGTGGAGGGATGGGAAGAGAGGGGCAGGGGAAGTGGTGTGGGATGAGCCCCTGGATATGGCAGGGGGGCTGAATTTGCTGAGTTGTGCTGTTGCTCAATATGTAATTATTGCACTCTATTTATAGGGGACCCCCGCCTCAGCACGGTGCTGAGGTGGGGAGTTCGGGGTTGAGGTGAATCTATTTAAGTTGTCCTGCCTCGGGGTGGTTCTCCTGGGGCCAGAGTGGGGTTTGTTGTTTGTTGTGTTTTTTTTGTTTTGGCATGGTGAAACTTGTGGCATTTGATGTTTTCTACCTGGGAGAGGGTGGAATTAAATAAAAGTTTGGAGTTCTGAGGGGCTGTTTTTCTCTGAGCGGTGAAATACGGGGGTGGGCTGGGAGGAGGGAGGTGTCAGGCTGGTTTGGCTTCTGTTTTCAGTGTAAAAAAATGGTTTGGGGCCTTTTAACTGTGCTGGAGGAGCTGGGGGCGGGGAGCGGTTGGATGAAACCGTGTACGGAGTGGTGGAATTTAGGTTGGACATTAGGAAGTTCTTTACTCTGAGGGTGTCGCAACACTGGAAAAGGCTGCCCAGGGAGGTTGTGGATGCTTCATGCCTGAAAGTGTTTAAGACCAGGCTGGATGAGGCCCTGAGCAACCTGGGCTGGTGAGAGGTGTTCCTGCCCATGGCAGGGGATTGGAACTGGATGATCTTCAAGGTCCCTTCCAACTCAAACCATTCTGGAATTCTGTGATTCACCAAAGCTTTTGCCCCTTGAGCCAGGAGTAGGGCCAGGGGATGGGTACATGAGGAACTGGGGCACTGTGCCCTGACCATGGCAACAGTGCTGGTGCCATGGTGATGCCCAATGGTACCCGATAGTTGGTGGGGTACCTAGTGATGTCTGATGGTACCTGGTGATGCTCAATGGCACCAGGTGATGTCTGTGGTACCTAGTGATGGTCAGCGGTACCTGGGGTGGTAACATATGTTGGCATTGTAACGTTTGTCTAGTGGGACAGAGGAAGAGGAGGAGAAGCCCATATCGAGTAACCGGCTGAGGAGCACAGAGTGCTGTGGGCACGGTCCTGTCCCCATCCCCCGTGGGGCTGCGGGTCAGAGCGGCTGGGGCGGTGTCCTCGGGTCGCGACCCTACCTCCCGCAGTGCCCGGACTGGCCAGCAGGTGGCAGAGCAACCCCAGCGAAAGGCTTCCTGAGCAGGCTCAGGGTGAGGGGTTCTTCGTGTCGGGCGACTGGAGCGAAGGGTCTGGGAAGGTCTGTTAAGTAACCTCGCACCCATGATGTCGTCTCATGGTAAATCAGTCCTACGGAGCACGGCTGAGGCCTTTTGGCCCCTTCTTTGCGGTTTGCCCCCAGCACGTGGAGGGAAGAGCTCAGTGGGGATCTCTGAGCGCCCTGACCACCGTAGGAGGGTTGGAACTAGATGGTCTTGTCCCTTCCGACCCAAACCAGTCTGTGATTCTGTGTGCCCACCCCCAGTGCCTGCTGCGGGGCATCCAGGCTCCCTCATTCACTGGGAACAGCAAACAACCAGGGAATGGGACGCCAAAGACCAACTCCTTGGACGAGGTGTGGGGAGGAGACTTCAGAGTCCCCCTCCGGTGAGGCGGTGAGCGCCCTGTGAGCAGCTGCGGGCTGCAGGAATCACTGCCCAAGGAAGGACTGTGGCAGGGCAAAGGTGGCCTCCAACTCAACCAGTGGTAGGAGGCGACTGGGCTTAATCCCAAGACATCCGTGTAAGGTGGGTGCTGGGGTGTCAGGGCAAAGGTGGTACCGAAGTGCTGGCCGGTGAGGTGGGTGATGGGGTGAGGTAGCTGCAGGGTCAAGGTGGGTGCCGAGGTGTAAGGGTGAAGTGGATGCTGGAGTGAGATGGGTGCCAGGGGAGGATTGGTGTTGGAGTAAGGTGGGTGCCCGGGTGAGGTGCCAGGGCAAGGCTGGGAGGTTCCAGGCCAGCAACGGCCCGGAGCTTTTCCCTTCCTCTCCGCGCCTCATGCCGGGTACTCCGCACCCCTTCAGCTGCCGGTGCACGGGCCGAGGGTCACCGGGAGGCGGTCCCGGGGCCTCTTCTCCTTTAACGAGCGGGCGGGGTCGCCCACGTGACGGCGGCGAGCCGTGGGGATGGGGGAGCGAGCGGGCGGAGCAGGGGAGAAACCGCCCGGTACCGAGAGGAGCTCCGGGGCTGGACATGGGGCGCTGAGCCGGGCCTCACCGGCACCCCGGGGCGCTCCCGGTGCGCTCTCAGCGCGGTCCCGGTGCCATCCGCACCATGCCCGAGCAGCTCAACGTGGCCGAGTTCCTGGCCGTGACCGGTGAAGACCTCAGCTCCTCGGCTTCCGCCTTCGCTTCCAAGATGCAGAAGTGCCGGGGGGCAGTGGGGGCTCTGGAGGAGGTGAGAGGGGCTGGAGTGGGGGTTCGAGGACACCCCGCACCCCGGGGCAGCAGCTTCTGGCACCCATAGGTGCTGGTCCAACACCCCACCCCGGGGGGGCACCTGCCTTCCTTGAGGTCCTATTGAGGTCCTCCCTTCATCCCGAGGCCCCCGGGGACGAGGCTGGTGCCGGTGGTCGCCCTGATGCGGCTGCTTTGGGGCCTCCTGTCTGGGTGTCTGTGTACATCTTAGCCTCAGTGTGAGCTCTTGGGGAGCAAGGCTGCAGAAGTGGCAGAACTCCGCTGCCCGGGGCCAGGGCATCTCCTGGATGTCCATGGAATGCCAGCTGGCGCCAGGACACCCCAGTTGGTGTCAGAGCGACCCTTGCAGGACCAAAACACCCTGCTGGGGGGTAGAGCATGCCCCTTGTCTCTGGCCACCATTGAGCCCCAGCGCTGGTGCGATGTAGGCACCCCGGTGGGGGTAGAACCCCAGGAGGAGGGTCTCACCGAGGGTCATCCCCCAGGATAGGGCAGTGTTTTGTAGCAGTATTTTTCAGCCTCCTTTCCAGATCCCCAGCAGCATTGGCAGGAAGGGCAAAGGTGGGGGCTTCTCCTGCTGGCATAAAGGCATCTCCCGGCCGGTGCCGCGGCGCTGCTTGCTCCTCCTGGGGCGGGAATGGCTTTGAAGGGCAGCCAGGGCTGGCAGGAAGCGCGGGCCCCCGGGTGCCAGGAGCTCTGGGATGGGTGTCCCCGGGCTGGAAACTGGGGACACACCATGGAGTATCCTGCTCCCCACCAGCATCTGTTGGTCGCTGCCGTGGGTCTGCCACTCAGCTGGACAGAGTGAGTCAGCTCCAACCAGGAGACAGCAGCAGGAATTTTGTTTGGATGCTGGAAGAGGCTACAGTTAGGGGGAATGAGGGAGAGGCATCCCCCAGGAGTGGGGGGTGTATCTCTCTGGGGCTTGCTCAGTAAAGCTGCAGAGTGTGACTGTGAGCTGGCAGTCGTCACCACTGTCAGGTGTGCCCTGGGAGTACGGGACTGAGCCCCCCACACACCAAAGGCTGCAGGTAACAGTGTGGAGCAAACTGCTGTCAGGCTTTTGGCACCCCCCATGCACGAGGGGAAGAGGGAGAGGCACCCAAAGCAGCCCCAGCCCTATGCCTCCCTCTGAGCCCCTGTGGGGCAAGCAAAATAACCAGTGATGGCTTTGTGGTGGGCTGGGGAGCAGGAGAGACTTTGCCCCAGGCCTTGGTCTGCTCCATCACTACCTCAGCTCCAGGATGGATTGAGGCTTCCTGGGGGAGGGAGGGGGCAAGGTCCCACCAGGCCTCCAAGAGGGCGTGCTGCCACCTTCAGACATGTCCAGATGCACCCATCTGGGAGCTGACCCCAAATCATGGGAATAGGAGTGATGTGGGTGAGTGGGGTGAAGGCCAGAGGCTGGTGCTTGCATGTTGCTGTTGGCTGGAGCTCCTCTGTGCCTCAGTTTCCCTCCCAGGATTCATAGAATCATGGAATTGTGTGGGTTGGAAAAGCCCTCTGGAATCATCAAGTCCAAACTTCAGCCCAGCACCCCCATGGCCGTCAAACCACATCCCATGGCCATGGCCACACACGTCTTGATCGCCTCCAGGGCAGGTGACCACAGCTCCCTGGGCAGCCTGCTGTCCCCAGTCCTCTCCGGGGCTCCTGTGGCTCTGAGGTTCTGGGGCTGCTGCAGAGGTGGAACTTGGTGTCCCTGGAGTGAGCTGCAGGGTTGGATTCAGCCGTTGGGAGTTGGGGCTGGGTGTTGAGTGCACGTTGCAGGACTGGGCACCTCTAGGCCAGGGCAGGGTGACGTGTTAGAGGCTGCTGGCACATTTGGTGGCAGAGTTGGCAGCCAGGCTCCCAGATCACCCTGTCACCGTCACATTAACCGTGGGTCCCTGCCACATGCTGCCCTTTGCACCCAGGGTAGTGCCACGTGCTGATCCCAGCCTGGCATTGCTGTCAAGTCTGTCCCCTGGCACCTGCAGCAGATCCTTCCCCGGGCGGCACGAGCTGGCAGCAGGAGGGGGAAGGGGGGCAGAGAATGGGCCCCATTGAGCATCCTTCTGGGGTGGTGCTTGGGGTCGCCAGGCTGTGACCCCGGAAGGCTGCTGTGCAGGTGCAGATCTGTCCCTTCCTCCATCCCCTTGTGCTCGTGCCACTGCTACGCCAATGTCCTCAGCTCCCCATGTGTGGTCCCTGAGCTGGGCTGGGGGTGACAGATGCTGCGGGGGCTCCAGACATCCCTGATCCCTGCTCTTCAGGGCTGCCCCCGTGCCCCTCCCTGGGCAGCTTCTTCCGATCCCTGACCAGTCTTGCAACACAGAAATTGTTCCTCCTGCCCAACCTAACCCTCCCCAGCACAATTCCAGGCCATTTCCTCTTGTTCTGCCACCTAGGGAGAAGAGCCCAACCCCCACCTGGCTCCAGCCTCCTTTGTTCCAGGCTGAACACCCTCAGGTTCTCAGACCCTCCTCACCAGCCCTGTTCTCCAGACCCTTCCTCATCTGCGATGCATTGCAAGACCCCTCCGGGAGGGGGTTTGGCTGTTTCCTTGCCCCTGGTCCCTTCCCACCCGGCTCATGCTAGCCAAAACTCATCCACAGTCTCCGGTCCAACGAGAGGGCTTTGGAGAGTGGCACCGCAGCCAGGCTGACCCCGCAGCCAGGAAATCATCCCCAGAGCCTTCGGGGAGAGCCTGGGCGAGCCCCAGAGCCTCTTGGCTGTCGCTGCTGGGCGAGCTCAGCCCTGCCCCTCTGCTGCTCACGCTCTCTGAATATTTTCAGCCTGTTCTCATGCCTCTGGTACCTGCAGCCAAGCCGCCCTTAACCCCTTCCTGAGGGCTGTGGCTGCTGTGTCTCTGGCTGGGATGCCCTGCGGGCAGTGCCTCAGGCGGGTTGGTGTCGGAATGGCCTTGGCTTAGTACTGGATTAGCCTTTGGGTTGAGTTTGTCCTGGTCCTTGGTGTGGGTAAGCAGGGAGGGGTGGAGGAATGAGGCTGGGTCTGGGGAGAGGTTTGAGTCAGTGCAGGACGCAGCTGCTGGTGGCTGTGGGGAGGTTCACAGTGCTGGGGGCCACCACTAAGCTCCAGTGTGAGCTGGTGGGGGACAGGAGGTGTTTGTGGACAGTTGGTTGTGCGGGTTCTGCGGTTTAGGTCCCTGCTGGATGTCAGTGGGAGGTGGATCCTGTTTCTGGCTCTGCTGTGGACCCCTGCGTGGAGCTGGGCAGGTCCCTCCCAGCACGCCTGGCCTCAGGCCATGGGGATGTGAGCTGGGGCAGTGAGGACAGGCTGTTGTGTCCCTGCTGGTGGTGCCTTGTCCCCTGCTTACTTCAAACAGCCTCCGTGAGAGCCAGGCAGGCATTTTCCGTGGCTGCTGGAGGCTGCTGAGATCTGAAGTTGCACTGGGTGTGCTGGCCAAGCCTCTTGCCCCCTGCTACCTCTCAGACCCAGGCTCTGTGGGCAGCCACAGCCCTGCCTGGCAGCCAGAGCTGGGGGGACTGTAGGCCTGGCAGGCGCCTGGCTGGATGCTGAGGTTCTGGTGTCCCCGGGATGCCTCCAGCTCCTTTCCCAGCCCTGGGAATTTGGCTGCTGCCCAGCACATCTGCAGGGCAGAGCAGACACCCCTCCGGGGCAGCTGGGCTGGGGGAGCTGTGGCCGTGCTTGGCAGTGCCTGCAAGCGTTGCTTGTTTTCTGTCCTTGCCTTTTCAGAGCCTGGACGGGGACCAAGCTGTGCTCCAGAGGATCAGGAAATATGTGAAAGCCATTCACAGCTCCGGGCTCAGTGAGTTCTGCGCCCAGAGACGATGCCCAGGTCACCGGGGTCTGTGCTGCCCCCAGCCACCGACAGTGCTGGTCACCTCGTGAGCAGCGAGGTGGCCGTGGGGGGCAGTGGGTGCTGGCCACCTTGAGGGTATGTGGGTGGTTGACTGATGTCAGACAGCCTGGCAACGTGGTAGGGTGCCCAAAACTGTCTTAAAAAGATGTAAAAAAGGAAATGGATACCTTCGGGGAGGTTGTCTGGGGCACACTACTGCCATCTGCAGCAGCATCAGCCCAGCTCTGCCGTGGAGGGGCGAGGAGGGCAGTGGGTGCTGATGGGACCTCGCGATGTGACTGCTGCAAGTACTGGGTGCTGCAGGGTCACCCCGTGTCCCTCACCAGTGTCTCCTTGCACAGCCCACGTGGAGAATGAGGAGCAGTACAGCGAAGCCCTGGAGACCTTCGGCAGCAGCCATCTGGCCCAGAGCAACCATGAGCTCTCCACAGGCTTCCTCAACCTGGCCGTCTTCAGCCGCGAGGTCACTGCGCTCTTCAAGAACCTGGTGAGCTGGGGCTCAGACCTGGGTTGAGGTCGTGGGGTTCGAGGTGTCTGCAGTGCAGCCTCAGCTGCTCTCTGCACCTGGCTGTTGCCGAGCCAGGAAAAATCTCCATGACCCATCAGGAGTTGGAAAAACCACCTAGTGTGGCCCCCGCCCCCAGCGGCAGTGCCCAACTCCCGTCCTGGACTCGGGGCAGTGCTCCCAGTCTCTCCAGATCCCCTGTTGCTGGAGTGGCAGCCCAACCCTCGCCCCGGGACGCTGAGACCCGAGGGGAGCCTGGAGCTGCTCTTTCCTTTCTCTCTCTTTCTTCTCGACGTTTCCCCTCACATCAGTTCCCTCTCTGATTTTGCTTGCCAAGAAGTAAATCAAAGCCACTCGGAGCTGCACGGTGAGGCCTTGGGGAGCCCTGGAAGTGGGCAGAGGTGGCTGCAAGCCTAGCCAGCAGCTCCTTCCCCACCCTGGGAATGGCTCTGGAGGAGGAATAACTTCCTAGAGGGAGCTGGGTCCATGCACACCCAGCAGTGAAGCTCTTTGCGGGGGGTCCTGTGCTGCTGGCCCCCTCTCCAGTCCCCTTCAAATCCCTCCCCTCCCAACAAGCCATTTTTCTGGCTGCTTTTTTTTGGCTGCTTAAGAGATTTGTTTCTGCTGCCCCTCCCCCCGCAAGAATTTCAGATTTTGGCGTCTTCCTCTCCCAGTTACCCCAGTCTGGGCCTCCCTGCTCCTCCCCTTCCCCATGTCCCAGCCTGGCTGGACCCTCGTGTTCTGGGGGGGCTCTGCAGGAACCATCCCAGTGGAGTCGGACTGGTTCCCCACCTCCCACCCTGCATAGTGCTGGTGTGGGAGCAGTCACCACTGCTGCTATGCTCAGAGCAGGGGACGTGCCAGGGCCCGTGCTGCAGCCACACAGTCAGGTTCCCCCTCCCCAGCGCTGTCAGAACTGGGGTGCCCTGCCCCTGCTGTGGCTGTTGAGAGAGAGGTGGGTGCCCTGTGCCCTCTCATGGAGGGCTGGCCCTGTGCCCCAGAGTTGGGTTTCTCCTCAGAACCAAACCCCTCGGGAGCTTCTGACAGAAATGTGGGTGCACAGGTCGGTCCTACCTGGGCACTGGAGCTGCTCTCACAGCACCGTGTGGGGTGCTGCCATGTGGGTACACAGAGGGACACTGGCACTGTCCCCGTCACAGCCCCCTGCGTGGCACTGCTGGGGATGGTGGCATTTTGGGAAACCCCTTTGACTCTTTGCCATGGGGGGGCTGGTGCCACCACCACGTGCTGTGGCATGGTGGGACAAGGGGTGGGGGTGGCAGTACAGGGGAACAGCTTTGTTTTGGCAGCCAAGGTGCTAGTGTGGTTTGTGGGAAGGGCCTCACATCAGACATCTTGCAGCCAGCTCCAGCAAGCCCCAGCCTGCCCCGAGCCTGGCTCCAGCCCTGCTTCCAGACTACTTAACCCTTTCTGGGGCAGAAATAAAGCTGGAGGAGGAAGGCAGCACTGGGAAGGAACTGGGTTTCCAGCTCCTTGAGCTGCCCGGAGGTGGGAATGCCCACTGGATAACCCCATCTCTACCCTCTGCAGGTGCAGAACCTCAACAACATCATCTCCTTCCCCCTGGACAGCCTGCTGAAGGGGCAGTTGAGGGACAGCCGCCAGGTGAGTCCCTGTAGCACTGTGCCCAAGGCTGCAGGTTACCTCTTTGGGGACACATCCCCTGTAACAAGCTCTGCTCATGCCTGTGGCCAGGAGAAGGAGGGACCAAATGTCTGGGGCTGGAAGGGGCTGGAAGAAGGCTGCCCAGTGATGTGCTTGAGGCCCCATCCCTGGACACATCCAAGGTCAGTCTTGGTGCTGGGCAGCCTGATCCAGTCGGAGGTGTCCCTGCTGGACAAGATACCCTTGGAGGGTCCCTTCCAGCCTGATGCAATCTGTGAAGCTGTGAAAAGGGGTGAAGGCCCAGTGGGGATGTCCCTTGTCCCTAGGGAGCAGGGCAGGGTGCAGTGACACAGACCAAGGCCTCCAGATGCGGGATGCTGCTGTGGTGCCACCAGGTCTTTCACTTCCCCCTCTCTGCTTTTGCCACAGGAGTCCAAGAAGCAGCTCGAAAAGGCCTGGAAGGATTACGAGAGCAAAGTGTAAGGAGCCTGCTGCCCAGTCCACACAGAGCTGGTTTGTCCCTGGGCTGCAGCTGGGTACCCATCGATGCCAGTTTGCCACCAGGATGGCTCCAGCCCTGCTCGGCTGGAAGAGATGGAGATGTTTTCCTGATGCCATCCCCACCACAGCCTGCCCCCATGGGACATCTCCTGGATAGGGTTGTCCCCAGTCTGCCACCATCCCACCCCGCAGGGGGAAGCTGGAGAAGGAGAAGGAGCGAGGCCGCGGGGCTGGGGCGGCGCCGGCGGAGGCAGAGGCGACCGAGGAAGCGCAGAGGGAGCGGCGACTGCTGCAGCTCCACATGTGTGAGGTGGGGGCGGTGCTGGGGACCGGGGTGGGCATGGGAGAGCGCTGTGCTCAGAGCTGCATGGCGACAGCAGCTCAGGGCTGCCTTCCCCTCTCTTACCAGCTGCAAAGGAGCTTGCAGGGGGCAAATCTCTTTCCTCTCCTCATTTTGTGGGGGGGAGCAAGACCCTGGGTCTTTGTTGCTTGCAGCTGATGGAGGGATTTCATGCATCAAGCTGAAGTTCTCTGTCCCAGGGGACACCAGCCTAAGGCCTGCAGGGCTCCAGGGCCAGTGTGCTGCAGGCGCTGGCTGCCTCGGTCCCGATCCCGGGGTCAGGGTGGCACAGACCCCAGGCCTGCTTGGGTTCCTGTTTCTCCCTTCATGGCTTTTGGTTATTTATTAACTCAAGAAGTAACGAACAGCAGGAGAAGCCTGCTCAGCTGCCAACCCCAGAGGCCTGCCTTGGTCCTTGAACTTTTCAGGGCTTGGAGGGCTTCCAGAGCCAGGTTTTCAGGGGGTGGTCTCCAGCAAGCTGCCTTCAAATCCCAGCATTGTGACTTGGCTTCTTGAAACTCAGCCAGGCTTAGCCCTTCTCCTGGTGCTGGGGAGGAAGCTGAGGGCTGGGCAGGCTCCTGCTCTTTCCTCCAGGATGTTTTCAGCTGTGCCTGGTCTCTGTCACATAACTGAGCAGCATCTCCTTCTCTTGCAGTACCTGCTGAGAGCCAGTGAGTCTCAGATGAAGCAGGGTCCTGATTTCCTCCAGAGCCTCATCAAGTTCTTCCATGCTCAGCACAAGTAGGTGGCACCTGGGTCAATGTTCTTCCTTCCTGGGGTCTGTCAGCACCCCTGGGACATCCCATGAGAGTCTGGGGGCAGCTTCTCCCCTCCCAGCTCCACGAAGCTGTCAATGAAGGTTCTGGGCAGAGCCTGTCCCTCTTTGCTTGCACTCAGGGAGCTGAAGCCTGCTGTGTTGGCCTGAGGAGCTGCAGATGTGGCTGGGAGGGCTAGGGGGGTGCTGGTTCGGGACAGGGCTCGTCATTTGGTTTCTAGGTAAATTTCCAGGGCTGAGTTCAGCTGAGTGGCTCCAACATAAGCCCTTGGGGCTCGTAACAAGGGTGTTTGGAACAAGGATTCACAGCCCCTCACATTCCCTTACTCCATGGGGTGGCTGGAGGAGCAGCCTGTGGGGGTCGTGTTGTTACCTCCAGCTCCTGAGTGGGGAAACTGAGGCAGGGAGCAGGCAATTGTGTTGGCTGAGAGTCCCCTCAGCTAGGACTGTAACCCAGAGCCCCCCAGGATCTGGCCTCCAGCAGGGCTGGTTCCCAGTGAGCTTGGATTGACCAAAAGGCCAATCCTGCAATCTAACCCACCCCATGTACTGGGGGCCTCAGAGCCCATGGACTGGGATTGTCCTTCGGTGGGATCTCTCCAGCTTCCAAGAGCAGGGAAAGCAGAAAGCAAGAGCAGCTTCCCAGGGGGGTTGCTGTTCTTCTTTTCTCTAACTCCCCTCTCTTTTCCCCTCCATCCTCCCCATCTGCATCTCAATCACATGAAATAAATGCCCAGTTTCTTCCAAGATGGCTGGAAGGCTGCCCAGAACCTCTCCCCCTTCATCGAGAAGCTTGCTGTGTCCCTCCACGCAGTAAGTGCCCCTCTGCCATCCACTGCCACTATAAAGCGTCCCCTGAGATGCCACCCCCTGAGAACGCAGCACTGAGAGCAGCTCCCTCCCTTTCCAGCTCCACCAAGCCCAGGAGGAGGAGGTGAAGCAGCTCACCCAGACCCGAGATTCCCTCCGCAGTATCCTCCAGCTGGAGAACAAGGAGGTGAGAGCCTGGGATGGGCGCGGGAGAGCTGGGGGGTTGCTAAGGAAGGGGTGAGTGCCCCAGAGTTAGCTTGGAGATGGGGAGCAGCAGCATAAAAGGCAGCTGAGGACCAAAGGGGACATCTGTGGGAACAGAGCAGGAGACCTGGGAGATGCTGGAGGGGATGAGGGTCTCTTGGCACCCTGGTGGACACTGCGCCCACGTAAGAATGAGGTCATCTGGGGGCAGCAGCCACCCCTGCACCCCTCCCCTGGCTTTTTAATGCTTCTCTTACCCCCAATGAGCTCAGGAAAACCTGAGCAGGAAGAACTCTGGCAGTGGCTACAGCATCCACCAGCACCAGGGGAACAAGCAGCACGGGACCGAGAAGTCTGGGTTCCTGTACAAGAAGAGTGATGGGTGAGGATGGGTCCTGCCCAGGGTGCTCCCAGCCCTGCCCGGGTGATGTGCGGGCAGAGGGCACCCTGCTCATGTGTTCCAGAGCTGGGGCACCCTCAGGTGGAGCTGCTGGGTGAGGATTTGGGTGGCTGTTGGACATGTCTTCAGGTGCAGTTGGTTCTGTCTGGTGTTAAGCATCCATCCAAGCTTGGAGGGAGGGATTTTTCCACAAGCTGGAGGATACCTGGGAGCTGGTGGTCAGGGGCTGGTGGGTCCCAGATGCAGCTGAGGAAGGAGCAGGTTTGGAGGTGGTGCAGGGGACCTTCTCCATGGATATGTTTGGTGTCATCAGCCCATTTCTTCTGTGAAGGCCTCAGCAGGCTCTGATGCCCAGGATGCTTCTCCACTGTCTGGGCACAGTGGCTGCTGCTATGTGGCTGTGATGTCCTTGGATGAGGGTGTCCAGGAGCAGCTGCCTAGTGGCAAGCTTACCCTGAAGAGCTGTGAGCTCTGACAGATGGGAGAAGAAGAAATCCTTTGTTTCTTGGGTTTGGAGAGAGAAAGGATCCTGATGGGACTACCTAGGGTGAAAAAAAGCTCTTCAGAGGCCCAAAGAGGTCTTCACCTTCTCAGTGGACTTGGGGGTGATGGGCACCACGTTTTGAGGGGGTAGTTGTGTGCTAGCAAGTCTATGCTGCTGGCCAGCATGACCAGTGAGCAGCCTGCTCATCAGGACACTTTATGCTCTCTGAGTTGCAGGAAGCATCACCCCAGGTCCAGAAAGCCATCAGGCCTCTGCCGAGGGCTGCTGGGGTGGTTGGGAGGTAGATGGATGTGGGTGATCAGAGTTGGGCAACGTTTCCTGATGCCTCCTCTTCCTCCTGCTCCTCAGAATCCGCAAAGTCTGGCAGAAGAGGAAGTGTGGGGTGAAGTATGGCTGCCTGACCATCTCCCACAGCACGGTGAGGGGCAGCTTGGGGAAGCAGCCCTGCACCCGCGCCGCACACCTGTGGTGGCATCTGATGGACTTCAGGCTTAGTTTGACCAAAGTGGTCACAAATCTGCCTGGCTTAAAATGTAGAATCATGAAATTGTTTGGGTTGGAAGAGACCTTTCAGGTCATCCAGTCCAGCCCTTACCTTGGCACTGCCAGGACATCACCAACCCATGGCCCTCAGCACCACATCAACACAGCTTTGAAACCCCCTCCAGGGCTGGGAATTCCACCACTGCCCTGGGCAGCCTGGGCCAGGCCTTGACAACCCTCAAGGGGCAGAAATTGTTGCTCGTGTCTGACCTAAACATCCCTTGAGCTTCCTTGTGTCCGTTGTTTCTTGGGAACAGAGCCCAACCTCCCACCTGGCTCCAACCACCTTTCAGGGAGATGTAGAGAGCAATGAGGTTTCCCTCAGCCTCCTTTTCTCCAGGCTGAACACCCTCACCCCTACTGGGCAGTTTCCAGCCACTCTGCCCCAAGCCTGGAGCGTTCTTGGGGTTGTTGTGACCCAAGGGCAGGACTCAGCTCTTGGTCTTGCTGAACCTCATCAGTCCAGTCGGGTCCCTCTTCTCCAGCAGATCAACACTGCCACCCAGCTTGGTGTCACCTGCAGACTGACTGAAGGTGCCTCCATCCGCTGGTGCCCATGATAGACGCACTGGACGCAGTGCCCTGTACCCGCTGGGTGTCGGCGGGAGGGGCCAGTGGGCCGAGGGCACGGAGAGAGTGCTGGACCAGAGCGAGGGGTGGTGTGCGTGTACTGCCACCTGGTGGCGGCGGCCGAGAACTGCACCGAGGGCAGAGGACAGCTCGCGGCTGTCCCCCTTCCCCTGCGGGCGGCCAGGGAAGGTCCCACCCGCCCGGTTACCCCCAGGGGAACCATCTGGGGGTGGCTTTTGCCGCACCGGAGTTGCTGTTGGGGGTGTACACTTGGTGAGGTGCGTCTCACCCCTCCCCCGTCCCTTGACCACCTCCTTGCCCTCACGCCCTGCAGATAAACCGTCCCCCGGTCAAGCTGAACCTCCTCACCTGCCAGGTGCGGCCCCACGCCGAGGAGAAGAAGTGTTTTGACTTGGTGACCCGTGAGTGCCCGCAGCAGGATACTGGGGCTGGGGGGTTTATTTGACCTGGGGGTGTCCAAGCTGTGGACAGGAGCTCCTTGTTTGGAGGAGAACGTCCCAAGCCATGGCACCATTGGCCCTTTCATTCCGGCGCTGCGTGTCCTCTGCAGAGGAGGGGACCAAGCTCTCCGCGGAGATCCAGCAGGCTGAAGACGAAAAGAGTTTGCATCAGGGCTCTGGTGATGGAGCAGTGACGTGCAGTGATTTAATTCTGGTTTAAAAGGACCCCTTTGGACTAGTGTCAGCTCCTCCCACCTGTCCTGGACATCCCCAAGTCCTTCTCTTCATCTTCCCCCCTCCTGTCCCCATCTTTGCAGACAACAGGACCTATCACTTCCAGGCAGAGGATGAGCAGGAGTGCCTTGTGTAAGTGCCACAACCCATCCCCGCTCCTGCTCTGCCTTCCCTATTTTCTTCTTCCTGTTCTTCCTAATGGGGCTTCCCCATGCCCAGGTGGGTCTCGGTGCTGCAGAACAGCAAGGATGAAGCCCTGAGCAACGCCTTCAAGGGGGACCCCAGTGGCGGGGCGGCAGCGTGCAGCGGCGTGCAGGAGCTGACCAAGCTGATCATCAGCGAGGTGAAGAACATGCCAGGAAACAAGCAGTGCTGCGACTGTGGGGCCTCGGGTAGGTAAGGCCTGCCCTGCTGGCCTGGGTGCTTAGAGCCACAGAATGGTTTGGGTTGGAAGGGACCTTTCAGATCATCCAGTCCAAGCCTTACCCCAGCACTGCCAGGGTACCACCAACCCATGGACCTCAGCACCACATCTTCACAGCTCTGAAACCCCTCCAGGGATGGGACTTACACCACTGCCCTGAGCAGCCTGGGTCAGGCCTGGACAACCCTTTTGGGGAAGAAATTGTTCCTCACGTCCAACCCAAATCTTCCCTGGGGCAACTTAAAGCCATATCCTCCTGTCCTGTCCTGTCACTTGTGAGCAGAGCCCAACGCCCCCACACCTGGCTCCAGCCTCCTCGCAGGGAGCTGAAGAGGGCAGTGAGGTCTCCCTCAGCTTCCTCTTTTCCAGGCTGAACCCCCCCAGCTCCCTCAGCTGCTCCTTCCCAGCCCTGCTCTCCAGACCCTTCCCCAGCTTTGTTGTCCTTCTCTGGACCCTCTTCACCCCCTCCCTGCCATTCTTGATGTGAAGGGCCCAAAAGTGAACCCAGGATTTGATTTACAGCCTTGCCACTGCCCAGCACAGAGGACAATCCCTGCCCTGGCTATGCTGTCTCACTCTTGTTGATCCAGGCCAGGATGATGGTGCCCTTCTTGCCCACGTGGGCACACAGCTGCTGTTTTCCAACCCCCCTGGCTCCTTTTCTGCTGGACATTTTCCAGCCACTCTGCCCCAGCCTGGAGACTTCATGGGGTTGTTGTGACTCAAGGTCAGGACCCAGCAGCACTTGGCCTTGTTGAATCTCAGCCCACTGATCCCTCTGTAGAGCCTCCAGATCCCTCTGCAGAGCCTTTAGGATTGCAGTATCCCATGGGTGGTGATGCTGAGCCCCAGGTCACTCCTCACACAGACCCCACGTGGCTCTCCACCAACCTGGGCATCCTGACCTGCATCGAGTGCTCCGGGATCCACCGGGAGCTGGGTGTGCACTATTCCCGCATCCAGTCCCTCACCCTGGACGTCCTCAGCACCTCCGAGCTGCTGGTAAGCTGTTTCCCAAGCCTGGAGATCTCATGGCCACCAGGAATCGCCCTCTGCAGCTCCTGAGCCTCCTGGGACATGCAATCCAGCCCACATCTGTGCCTACTCTGCTCCACTGCTTGCAACCTTGCCCCAGTTTCCCCAGCAGCAGTTTGCAGCCCCCGCCACGTATGGACACCTGGGCGAGTGGGAGGGAGCCTTGCAAGGCCACTGCTGGGTGGGGAAGATGCTGGTGGCCCCCCAGGATTTGCTCCCTTTCAAAACAGACTCCCCTGCTCTGAAGGAGCAACAGCAGAGAGATGCTGCTGTGGGAAGATCCCGGGTGAATCCAGTGGGTTCCTTTCCTCCAGGAAAGGGATCTGGCTGGGGCTGGGGGGTTGTCTGCCAGCACCCATCTCTCACTGTAGCTGGCGGTCAGTGTTGGGAACAGTCGCTTCAATGAGATCATGGAGGCCACACTGCCCACGCAGGACTGCCCCAAGCCCTTTGCCAGCAGCGACATGTGAGTGGGGCACTGCTCATGATGATGGGGTGGGTTGGCAGGAGGAGGAAGAGTGCATGGTGCCCAGTCCTGACCCCCGTGTTGCTGCCCATCAGCTCTGAGACAGCCCAGGGATGGGAGCAGGGGGATCCTGGGGGCACTTCCTGGATTCTGTGGGGATCTGCACCTCTTTTGGCAGTTATCCTCTGACCCCTAGGCTTCAGAAGGAGGCAGGAGCCCAGGCTGGCACTGGCGGTGGTGGGGCAGGCTGAGTCTGGTCTCCGTGCCCATTCAGTGTGGTGCCATGGCACCCTTCCGCAGGGCTGCCCGCAAGGAGTTCATCGTGGCCAAGTACATGGAGCGGCGCTACGTGCAGAGGGGAGCCCGCGAGGACCCCCACCGCCTCTGGGAGGCCATTCGTGCCCGTGACCTCCTGGGCCTGCTCCAGGCCTTTGCTGAGGGCCATGACCTGTCCAGGCCCTTGTCCAGCCCTGAGGGCCAGGTGAGCCCCATGCCACCACCCAGCTTCCTCTGCTGACTTTCCCCTCTGGGTGTCCGTGCTCAGAGCTTTCCTGGTCTGTGGGGGGAGATGTGCCCTGCGGCAGATGAAGCACCCCTGGGTCCACCTCTTGTCCCTTGTGTTGGAGATGAGTGCCCTGAGGCTCAGCTCTCCTTTGCTCTCCCATGGGCTGGCAGGACCTGGGTGAGCTGGCACTGCACATGGCTGTGCGCCACGCCGACAGATCGTCCCTTCCTCTGGTGGACTTCATCATCCAGAACGGGTGTGTGCCCGGGTGCCTGGGGTGTCCCTGGCCTGGGGGGCTGGTGCTTGTGTGCTCTTGAGCCTTGAGCTTCTTGCTGGTGGCCCTGGCAGGGGGACACTGGACCGGGTGACGCAGGATGGGAACACAGCTTTGCACTATGGCGCAATCTACAACCAGCCCAACTGCCTCAAGCTGCTCCTGAAGGGCAAAGCTGCCTTCACAACGGGTATGGGGCTAAGAGGGGGATTCTGGGAGCTCTCTGGTGGGAGCAGGGTGGTTTGAGGGTGTCACCTGCGTCTGATCCCTTTTGTCCCTCGATCAGTGAATGCAGCTGGCGAGACAGCTTTGGATGTGGCCCGGAGGCTCAAGCACACCGAGTGTGAAGAGCTGGTAGGTGGGGTGGAGGAGATGCATGGGCTGGGGCAAGGGGACCAAAGCACTGGGAGGGGGCTGGCATGGAGGTGGGGGCTTCCTGGGACCTGTGCTTACCGTGCTGAGGCCTCCCTGCCCTGCCCCATCCCGCAGCTGGAGCAGGCACAGGCAGGGAAGCTCTCCCTGCAGATCCACATCGACTACGACTGGGAGGCTCCCCAGGATTTTCCGTACGACAGCGAGGATGAGCTGGAGGAGAAGGTACCTTTGGGCTGATGATGTCTCCAGGGTGGTGCTGGGGGTGCAGACCCTGGAGGGGGGCAGCACTTAAGCTGGGTGTCTGTCCCCAGGTGAGCCCCATCCAGCGCTCCTTCAAGGGCACTTCTCCACTGGCCACCAGCCCCCCGCCTGCCTGCCCCCAGACTCGCTGGAGCTGCATGGGGATGGACATCACCAACAAGACCTATGAGAGCATCCTGGTGCCCTCACGCCCTGCACCCCGCCGGGCCCATAGCGAGGAGATCCCCCCCCCACTGCCCCTCAAAAACACCATGAGGGGCAACTCCCGCCCCAAAACCAGCCACAGCCCCACTGGTGAGCTGGGTAGGAGGAGGGCACTGTGCTAGGGCTGTCTGAACAGTGGGTGATGGGACAACCTTTTTAGGATGGGGACAGAGCTTAGAGCAGGACCTGTTGTGACAGGACGAGGGGAGTAGTTTGAATTGAAAGAGGGAGATGGAGACTAGAGGGAAGGGAGAAATGTTTGACGATGAGGGTGGGGAGAGCCTGGCCCAGGTGTCCCAGAGAGGTGGCAACTGTCCCATCACTGGAACCATTCCAGGTCAGCTTGCTTGGAGCTCTGAGCAACCTGCTCTAGCTGAGGTTGTCCCTGCTGGCTGTAGGGGTTGGACTGGAGGCGCTTTGCAGGTCCCTTCCCACCCAAGCCTGTCCATGACTCTGTGGTTCGATGGCAACCAGGTTTATTGTCCCCATCCTGTACCCTCCCCAGAGCGCCCAGAGCTCCCCCGGCAGGCATCGGAGCCGCAGTTCTCCAGTCCAGTGGAGGCTTCAGCGCCCCGCAGCCTGTCCTCCACCCTGGACGGCTCCCCTGGCCCCGCAGCCCCTGGCGCCCGCAGCCCCAGCGAGAGCCGTCGGGCAGCGTACTGGGAGACTCGCTCCGAGGCGGAGGGCAGCGGCGGCCGGCGCGGGGCAGAGCTGAGCCCCTTGCCCGGGCAGCCCCAGCCCGGCGGCACAGCCCTCGACATCCCTCCTGTCAAATTCGGGTAGGACCCCCTGCAGCCTGGGGGCGTGCGGAGCGCTGTGGGGGTCATTGCATGGTGCTGGCGGCTTGAACCTGTGCTGGGTCCCCTCCAGCTACGGGGAACCCCAAATTGTCCCTGGGGGTTGTGGAGCAAAGGAGTCTCTGGCTTGATCTGGAGTCCCCAAGGGAGCTGGAGGACCCTGGGACCCAGGAGGTGATGAGGGCAGTGCGTGGGGCTGGGCTGTCCCGGGGGAAGGCGACTTGGATTATTCGAGGGTGGCAGACACCAAATTCTCCTTTGTAGGGACTGTGGTGGGATGGACTTGTTTGGGGCAGGATGGGTCTGGGGCTCTTCTCCAGCTGTGGGTGGGATCCTGGGCCCTTGGGTGGGAGCCCTAATCCCACGGAGCCCTCGCAGAGAGGGGAAGGCACCAGCAGTGAAGGGGTGACACTGTTCCCGATGTCCCCAGCAGCTCGGAGAGCACCCGCTCCTACCGGCGCATCAGCGGCGCGGTGGGCAAGGCAGGGGTGGCTGCGACCCCCCAGAGCCCTGCTGGCCCTGAGGACCCTGCCCTGAGCAAGGTGCCCCCCGTGCCCATGCCCAGGAGATTTGCTCCGGTAGGTGCCACCATTCAGGGGGTCTCAGGCTGGCTGTGATGAGAGGGCACGGGGCCACCCTCTGCATCCCCAGGCACTCTGGTTTCTTTTCCTGGGGTGGGTGGAGGGATCAGGGTGTGCCATCCCTGCACCCACCTGACAGGTGGCCTGGGAGGGTCTGTTACCCTCTTGTGCACCCCTTTGCAGGCCAAGGGGAGGCAGAAGCGGGTGAAAGCAGTGGCTGACTGCAAGGGGGACAAGGCGCGGGAGCTGACCTTCTGCAAGGGGGAGGTGATCGTGGTGACCCGAGAGGAGGATGAGCAGAGCTGGGTGAGTGCCAGCATGGCAGAGGTGGCTGCTGCAGTCCCAACCCTGGTCCCTTCCCCCTGCCCCATTCTAATCTGGATGTTCAGGAGGGGCAGGGGTGGGTACCCCATCTGAGGGTACTCCTGCTGATGTCACCATGGCTTTGCCTCTGAACATGCCTGGGAATGGGGACACAGAACGTAAAGCTTCTCCTCTGCTCCAGGTGGGACTCTCGCCCCTCCTGACCTGCCATTCTCTGTGCCCCCAGGTTGGCTTCATTGAGGGTGATGGCTCCCGCACAGGGGTCTTCCCAGCCAGCTGTGTCCACCTCTTGCAGGACTGACTGGGTGGCAGTGGCCTCTCTGTCCCTCTGCCCTGTGCCAGGACGAGGCAGCTCCCTACTGTCCAGGGAGGGCTCAGCAGAGCCAGACCAGGAGGGATGTATCCATGACCGTGTTGTGGGACCACTCAGCTGGACTGGACACTGCCCTTCAAGGGGACTCAGAGACCCCTCTTCTGGAGGAGCCATCCATGGCTGGTGGCTGGGGGGACAGGGGACAGACACTGCCCTGCTGGGATGAGCATTCTGTGTCCCCTGCTCCCCCATCCCTCCTGTGTGTTCTGCGCATCCCCGGGGCTTGTCCCTTCTCTGCAAGGACTTGGGGAGAGAGAAGCTGCACTTGGTTCCACCCACCCTCATTTGCCAAGGAGCCATGGACCCCCCTTCCTGTCCTGGGGGGAGCAGGGCTGGGAAGCAGCCAGGTACCCTCCCCTCCTTTTCTTCTCAACCCCAACTGTAAAGCCCTTTGGATGGGCAGGGAAGAGGGAATGGCTTTTAGGGATCTTGTGGGGGGGTGAGGGGGCTGGAGGGTCTCTAGGCTCCCCCATGCTCTGGTTACTGGTGGGGTTTGGGGTTGCTTCAAAGCCTTCCCCGGGTGCCAGTGAAATGCCATTCCTCCATCTGGGGGGCTTCAGGTGGCCTCACACAGCCCCTGCCACATGTCCCTGGCTGGGGTGGATGCTGGATCACTGCCCTGGACCTGGGGGGTCTTCCCAAGGGGATTTTGCAGCTTTTTGTGGGACCAATGTCCCCTTCCCATGCTGGTGTCCCTCGAGAGCCACCTGCCTTTCCCCCCACACCCCCGACCCTCCCTCCTTTTTCATCTGTGTCAAATGTTTAATCTCAAAAATGGTCTTTTGTTTTTTTAAGGTTTTCTGTCTCCTTTCTAATAAAGCCTCAAGTGTGGGAAATGCCTGGGGAGGGTCACACTCAGCCTCTCCCAGGGGCTCACAGTGCCCACCCTGGGTGCTGCTTATGTGCCCTAGAGGCTCTGTGACCTCCTGGTGCCCATTAGGGCTGTGACCCAGGGGTCTGGGGATGTGTTTTGGGGGGACCACTGTCCTGCTGAGCGCTGGGGGGGGATGTGACTGCACCAGGCTAGGGTTTGGGCAACCATGTGAGGCCTGCCTGGGGCATGGGCATCCTCTGTGTGTGCCCAGACAAATCCAGCTCCAAGTGGGGTGCTCACCCTACAGCTGTCCCTTGGTGGAGCAGGGACAAGCCAGGGTGGTACACTGGCTGTCACCCACCCCACCTGACCACGTGTGCCGCTCGAGCCGGGGGGCAGCATCTGCACCACGGTGGCCCCAACTGCTGCCCAGATCTGGGGAAGCTGCTGGCACCCACCAACAGGCTGGCATATCATGTACTGGCTGCTCCCAGTTGGCAAGTACTGGTGTAGCCTTGGCACCTGCCAGACTTAATGGGCTATTGGGGTCGGCTGAGGTGTCACTTGGCACGGCAGCTTTTGTCCCCAGGTTTGGCAGGTGCCCACAGAGCTCATATCAAGCTGTGCTGCACCCACACCCCCCAGGACTGCCGGGGAGAGCCATCTTGGTGCCAAAGCCACAACCCTGCTGAGCCATGGCAGTGGCAAAGCCACGTCCCGAGCTCTCTCCATGCCAACCCCCCGGCAGGCAGCTCCCGCAGTCCACGGGCACGCTGGCACCGCCGGGCTGCCCCGAGCCTGGCATAGGGGTGTCTCGGTGCCCCCGGCAAGCGCCTCCCCTGGTTCCCGCGGCCGGTCCCGTCCCGTCCCGTCCCGGTACTCCCGGCTATATTTAGCCCTGCCCTGTCTGGCACAGTTTGTAACTGGCCAGCACGGCCCCACCTCCTTTCTGCTTTCTCTCCTTCCCTGCCCTTCCTTCTCTTTCCCAGCGCGGGCACTACTCGCGCCCAGCTGCCCCCAGCCCCTGCCCGAGCTCCCCCTGATGCCAGCGGCTCTCAGCTCTGCCCGCTGCCGCCTTGGTTCTGCTCCAGCCCGGGGAGCCAGGAGCCGCCAGCATGGGACCCGCTGAGGAGCTGGTCCGGATCGCCAAGAAACTGGATAAGCTTGTGGCGCGGAGGAGCACGGTGAGGGCGAGCCCCGGCGTGCGTGGGGCACGGGGGCGTGCTGTGCCATATGGGCATCGTGGCACGCGTGTGCCTGCGTGTTTGGGTGCTGCATGGCTGGGGGAATGAGGGAGTCTTGTTCTTCAGCCCCCCTCCTGTTGCTTGAGGTGCTGAGCATCCACAGGTACCACCAGCACTCCAGAGTGCTGCCTACAACCCCCTGGTCAGCTTCACAATGCCAGCACCCAGGGGTGCTTCCTGGTTGAGGCTCTCTCGCACCCCATTTCTCCTGGCTGTTGGGATCTGGGGACGGGGGCGGTGTCTGTCCCGGGGGTGTCTGTCCCGGGGGTGTCGGCCGCAGGCACCCCTCGGTGGTGCAGGACCATGGGCAACTGTGGGTGACAGGTGCTTGGCAGCCAGCCCGCTGCCAACACCCGATCGGGGCCAGGGCTGGTGCCAGGGGCTCAGCCACATGCAAGGCAAAACCTCGCGGGGGGGAGGGACACAGTCCCCTCCCCCTCCCCCCCCAGGCCCTGCCTGTTGCCCGAGCGCGTGCAGGCGTGCAAGGGGAGGGGGCCGAATGGTGGCTCCTGGGGCGCTTCGGCAGTGAGGTGCTTGGGGGCAGCCAGCCTCTATCCCTGCCAACCTTCGTTCCCGGTCAGGATCCGTCGGGGATCACGCGGATCCGGTTGCGCGTGGGCAGGGCCGGGCCGGGCCCTCCGGTTAATGTTTGACTGTTCCCGAAGCCTTTGACCTGCCACGGTGCCGGCTCCTGGGTGGGGGTGGGGACAGCACTGCCACCCCCCGGGATGTGGTGGCTTTTTGAGGTGTCAGGGCTTGGGACCAAGTCCAGCTCCTATGGAAGCCACATGGATCCCGTGGAAATTATCCCGGGGTCAAGGAACTGATCTTGCCCAGCCCTCCTACCCCACAGCCCCGTGCCCGTGCTCCAGGGACTGGCACAGCGTCAGGGGCTGGCCGCAGTGTGGGGACATTGTCTGCACTCATCACGGGGGAGGGCTTCCAGCCCCTCATGGTGGCCCAGGCTGAGGTTGTGCCCCCTGCCAGGAGGACACCTGCGAGCTGCTGTCTGCTGCTGGGGCTCTAAAAATACCCGAGGGGAACAGGAGGAGGACTCCTGCTGGGACTATCTTTAGCCGTGCAGCCGCCCTGAGCCCGGGATGGGGCTGAAATCCTGGGAGCCCCCCCCACCTCCGCCACAGACCCTCACACCCCCGCGTGGGGACACTCATCTGTCCCTCAGCTATGCCCAGCTGCTGGCACACAGCTCAGGGTTTCCTCACCACAAGGTCTTTTCCCAGGCTTTACGGGAAGCTGCTGCTTCCCTGCCAGCAGAGGCGACCCCACACCAGGGGGGTTCCACGACTCCATGATCCATCAGGATTTGGGGGTGTTCCTATGGATATGTGGCTGCAGAGGATCTGCAGTTCCCTGGGAACTGGCTCAGGGCTGCTTTGTGTCCCCTGGGGATGCCTTCCCCTGTGCTGCCTGGTGCCAATGAGAGGGCAGAGGGCACATGGGCTACTTCTATGTGCCCCCCCCAATTCTCCCTGGCTTCTCAAAGGCCCCCCATGACCTCTCCCCGCTCTAGGAAGGGGCCTTGGATCTGCTCAAGTCCCTCACTGGCTACACTATGACCATCCAGCTACTCCAGGTGAGGGGTCTGGGTGGGCGGCTGGCAGCTGCCGGCAGGGTGGGAGCTGGTGGGGGAGGCTTGTCCTGTCCCTGCCGTGGCACACCCCCTGCCATGTGTCCCCAGGCCACGCGCATCGGAGTGGCTGTCAACTCCATGCGGAAGCACTGCGAGGATGAGGAGGTCGTGGCCTCGGCCAAGATCCTCATCAGGAACTGGAAGCGGCTGCTGGGTGAGCAGCACTGGGGAGACTTGGGAAGCCCCCCAGGCCCCAGCCCTCCCTCACCACCCTGGCACCCCAAACATCTGGTGGTCTCCAAGGGGCTGGAGGAGGGACTTGCTGTAGCATGGCCACCATGGACCAAGGCTGGTAGGAGCTGCAGGGACCTGGTGGCTTTTCCAGGATGATGCCACCCAGTGTGACCCTCCCCACGCCCCGCCAAGGGCTGAGCTTCTCCCCAGCCATCCTCCAGCCCTGGATGCAGCTCCTCAGGTGCTGCTCTAGGCCATAGCTGTGACGCTCAGCTCCTCTCCCCAGAGCCCTCTGGCACCCCAAAGAAGGAAAAGGATGTGGATGGGAAGAAGAGGGACACAGATGGGGAGAAGGACAAGAAGGAGAAGGTGCTGGAGCTTGCCAGCTGCCCCAGTGAAGGGGAGAAGCACCTTAGGAGTCCAGCTGAGAAGCACAAGGAGAAGCACAAGGAGAAGCACAAGGAGAGGTGGGGGCTGCTGCCCACTGTTTGTTCCCAGGGCAGGGGCTGCTGGGACGGTACCCATCTGACCCTGCCCTACTCTCTTTGGGCACAGGAAGCCCAGCATGCCCAGCTCTCATGCCTGCACGCCCCGGGGCCGACCTGCTGACTGCGTCCCAGAGAGGTACCAGCCAAAGAGCACCCTGAGCCATGCAGGGGCCTGCTGGGCACTGGGAAAGGCTTTACTCCAGTCTGGGGGCTAGGAGGGCTCGGGGGTGATGTGGCTGGGGATGGGGTGTGTGGATGGGCAGGCAGCACCCAGCTCCTGCTGAGCATACTGGAGCCAGGCTCCCTGAGAGCATCTCCCCCCTCGCTTTGGTTGCCTGTGATGAAGGAAGCCCAGCGATGGCTCATCTGCACCTTCGAAATCACCTCTAGATGGCAAGAAAGAGAGGTAGGTGCCTGGGGGAAGATGGAAGAGGTCAGACTCCAGCCCCTCCCTGGGGGTCTGGACCCACTGCTTGCTCCCCATCACCATCTTCTGACGTGGGCCTTGTCCTGCCAGGAGAGACTCTGCTGACTCGAGATCCTCCAGCACCTCTGCTGCCTCCTCCCCACAGAAGAGACCATCAGAGGACAGGTGAGGAAGGGACATGCCCAGGCAGCCTGGGTATGCTTTGAGGATGCCCTTTGGCAATGCTCTGACCACAGGACCCAGCCCTGACCCTGCCACGGGCTCCGCCTTGCTCCCCACGAGAAGCAAATCTTCCCCCAGGGAGATTCCTGCTGGCTTCCAAGCACTCACATTGATGTGCTGCTGCCTGAGGTCCTGCCCCTTGTTCTGCCTGCTCCATCTCTGGTGTCACCCCCACTGTCCCCTTGTGCCACCCCCAGGAGAGCCTCTGTGGGCACCGCTCCGTCTCCGGCTTCCTCCAGCTACCGGAGGAACTCCAGTGACAGCAAGGAGAACAGGTAGGAGATGGCCCTGGGAGATAGTTGTGGGCAGTGCCCATCCCACTGTCCTGGACAACTGGTAGGTCCCTGCCTGTCTTCTGTGTGTGCCCCTGCAGAGCCAATGGCAGCAAGGCCAAGCCAGAGGCACCACAGACCCCCACCAGCCCTACCTTCTCTCCTGGCCCCTGCCTCCTGGCCCCCTGCTACCTGACAGGGGACTCGGTGAGGGACAAATGCATCGAGATGCTGGCGGCTGCCCTGCGCGTGGATGGTGAGCAGGCCTGGGGGAGCTGCAGCTCCTGGGGGGCGCTGGAGCTCTTGGGGGGGGTGTTGGAGCTCTTGGGGGTGCTGGAGCTCTGAAGCTGCCTGAGCCAGCAGGTGCTGGAGCCCCTGAATGCCACCAAAGGAGGCTGGTGGGTGTCTCTGGGAAGGATCTGAGTGTGGGGATGGGGTCTCTGTATGGTCCAGAGTGGGGGGAGACTTGTGACTTTCTGGGGGGTTCTCAGTGTGTGGTGAGACGTGGCTGGTGCCACAGCCAAAACTTACCCTTTGGCCTCTCTGCCCTTTAGAGGACTACAAGGAGTTTGGTGTCAACTGTGAGAAGATGGCATCAGAGATTGAAGACCATATCCTTTGTGGGGCTGGGGGGGTCCCAAGCTCCAGCGGCTGAGGGACACATGCATGGGTGGAAGAGGATGGAGGGTGACTGGGAGAATGCCAGGGAGGGACAGGGACAAGGCTAGGGAGGGACAGGCTCTGCAGTCTCCATTGCCTGCAGAGGGAGCCCAGACCCTGGTTAGAGGCTGAGGCTGACGCTGAGCAGAGCTTCTCACGGGCACCTGCCTTAGTCCGGAGCTCTGTGTCCCCCCCAGGCCCCTGTGATCCCCTCTGTCCCTGGGGAAAAAAAAACAGACCCATGCAAGGTCTCTTCTCTGAGCCTGCGGTGGGTGCCCAGCTCTTTTGCCAGCCCCCATCCATGGCAGTGCCTGGGCTGTGCCACACTGGCAGGGATGGAGCCACCTCCGTTCACTCCCAGCTCAGGGACTCCCACTCCCAGGGGTCTCCTGGCAGTACCCAAGAGCAGGACCAGCCCCGGGGCCATGCCTCCTTCTGGATGCACCCCAGAGCCTGGCTGTGTGCCTGGGGCCTCATGGGATGCTGGAGCTGCCAGCTCGGCCTTGCCACCAAGCACCTATGAAGGCAAGGGATGGCTTTTGACCAGCCTGGGGGGAAGAGCACAGGATGAGTCTTCTGCAGCATGAGCTGGTGGCCCAGCACAGGGCTCGGCGAGGTCCCTGTGCTCTGGCAGCCTTTTGGTGTTGCAGCAGAGGGAGACCCTCCCCACACATGCTCCCCAGGAAGCAAAGCCCTGTTGAGCTTGGCCCCCCTGTTCATGCATGGCACCAGCTCTGCTGACAGTCAGCAGCAGGCCCAGGGTGGCAGCGGGTGCCCACGGGGCTGCCATCCCCCTGCCTCGCCCCCTGATTCCTTGACAGACCCCCACATATCTTCCAGGAGCTGAAGAGCACAGACATGAAGTATCGCAACCGGGTGCGGAGCAGGCTCAGCAACCTGAAGGACCCCAAGAACCCGAGCCTGAGGAGGAAGGTGCTGAGCGGGGCCATCTCGCCCAGCCTCATCGCCCGCATGAGCGCCGAGGTGGGGGCACCGCACTGCCCGCTGGGCCCTGCCCATGCTGCCTCTGCCGGGGGGAGGCCTTCTCCAGCCTCTGCTCTTGGGGCTGCCTGGATCTGGTGGGGTCCATGCCAGGCTTGTGCCAGCATCTGCTAGTGCTGGCCGGGATGCAGTGAGCGTTAGACACGGGGATGAAGTCGGGGAGCACTATCTGGACCCCCGATTCGTCACAGAGCTGGGTGGGGGATGTCACACTGGCAAGACTTGGCTTGAGGGCCCCTGTTGCACCTCCTCAACTGGCAGGAGACCATGGGAGCCCTGGGGCTGTGAGGAGCCCTGGGGGCTGTGTGGAGCCCTGGGCCCTCCATGGTGAGCCAGGTGCCTGCAGCTCTGTTTGAGCATTGGCGATGGTTTTCCTCCGGATGGGCCAAGCCCTCCAGCCAGCACAAGGAGCAGGATCAGTCCTGGTGCTGGCGAGGATGGGGAAGGTGCTGCACCAGGGTGGCTTGCAGCCTGTGCTGCCTGAGCTGTGAGCCCCTTGGCAGAGCCGGTGGCGTTGGCAGGAGATGGCCAGCGAGGAGCTGAAGAGGCTGCGCAGTGCCATGACCCAGGAGGCCATCCGGGAGCACCAGATGGCCAAGACGGGCGGCACCGTCACCGACCTCTTCCAGTGTGGCAAGTGCAAGAAGAAGAACTGCACCTACAACCAGGTCAGCCCCGCAGCTCCCCTGGCGGCCTCCCTGCCCCTGGCGGCCCCAGTCGTGGCAGTGTGGGGGCTGTGCTGACCCCAGCGCCCGCAGGTGCAGACGCGCAGTGCCGACGAGCCCATGACCACCTTCGTGCTGTGCAACGAGTGCGGCAACCGCTGGAAGGTCTGTGCCGGGGGGCTCTGTGCACCACCCCCTTCCCCAGCACCGGGGGCTGGCAGAGTCCCCCGGAATGCTGCCAAGCTGTGGGCTTGGCACCCACTCTCGGCTCTGCTTCTCTTGCAGTTCTGCTGATGGTGCCCAGCGGTGGGGCTGGAGGGAACGTGGGGCAGGAGAGGAAGCTGTGATGGCCACAACAGGGTGGGGAGGGAGGGTGCTGGGGCAGTGCTGGTCCCTACATCCTGGTCCCTGCGGCCCAGGTCCCTGTCTTCTTGCACTGGGCTCTCTGGAATACCCCAGAGAGCTGTGCTCTGACAGGTGGTTTGCTGAATTCAAGTGGCTCCTGCCTGTAAAGACCTGCCCTTGGCTTGGTGTGCACCACTGGGAATGGATCTCAGCAGCCTGCCCTTCCCTGGGGCAAACCTGGACGTGGATGGTTGGAGGGCAGAAAGGACTTTGCCCCATGGACCTTGGGCTGTGGCACTCAGCCTGTGCCTGAGGGTGAGGCCAGGTTTTACCTCAAACATCTTCCTCACCTAAATGCACACTGTGGGGGGACACAGGAGAGTGGGGTGCTGGTGGGGTGCCACCACGTCCTTCTGCTCTGTGGCACGTGGCCCATCCACCCTGCCTTGAAAGCGGTGTTCCCAGGGGTTGGGGGGGGGGGGAGGGGGGGGGGGGGAGAGGAGTGTGGGGAATCCTCCAGCTGGAGCATTAAAGGTGTGAGTTTCTCTGGCACTGGCTGTTTCTGAGAGCGCCTGGGGTCTGTCTTGGTTCACACAGCCTGTGCTCAAGCCTTGTGATCTTCCAAGAGCCCCCAGCCAGTTCCAACAAGTCTTGAATCCCCCAGCCTGGGCTGCAGTGGTGCCTTGCTGCCCACCACCTGCCTGCTGATTGAAGACCTTTAACGAAGGCTGGAGCAGCAGCCTGGCTGGGGTCGGAAGCTGAAGGCTGTCCCGTGGCAGGGCAGCATCTCCACTCACAGCTGTGAGGGGGTTTCCAGGGAAAGGGAGTTGGGAGCCAGCCAGGAGTCCACACCTTTGGCTACAGGAGGTGAGGAATGGAGCCATACAGCACTAAGCTGTTGCCAGCAGCCTCCCCCAGAGGCTTGGTTCAGAGGCAGCAACAGGTGACAGGGACACGGGTAAGGTGACAAGATGAGGAAGTGTCCTTAAGGTGCCCCAGAGGAGATTCAAGCTGGACATGAACAGTTTCTTCCTCAAAAGAGTTGTCCAGGCCTGGCCCAGGCAGTGGTGCAGTCCTCCCTGGAGGGATTTTGAAGCCATGGGTTGGTGGTGCTCAGGCAGTGCTGGGGTGAGGGCTGGACTGGATGATCTCGAAGCTGTCTTCCAACCAGAGGACTCTGGTTCTGAGAGGCTAACTGCTCCAAGCAATGAAGTTGCTAATTTCAACCTACAACTTGCCCCTCCCCATGCCACTGGTGGTGGGGACTGCCAGCACCCCTGACACCAGACCCCATCTCTTCCCTGAGCCTCCACCAGGCTCTGTCCTGCAGATGCAGAATCCAACAGACAGAGCCCTCATCATCTGCCTCGTCCTTTGCCATCCCAGCTTGCCCAGGGTTCCAGCCCCTGGTCCCCAGCCCCCTGGGCTTGCCCTCACCACGAGCCTTTGCTGCTGCCCTCTCCCCCTGCTTCTACCCTGCGATTTTTCCAGCCTTGACAAAAAAAATCAACTCTCATCCCTTTGCCGTTCCCTGGTTTCCTTGGCAACCTCATTTGCAAAGCCTCTCTCCTGCCTCGCTGACCCCTAGCCCCAGCTGCTGGCCCCCAAGCAGGGAGGTAGCAAGTCCTGACCTCCATGCAGCCCCCACCTCCAGGGGAGGGCTGGGCTAGGGGCACCCTCAGCCAGGACTCACCCAGCACTTGGGTTTCCTGGGGAGGGGCTGGTGGTGAATAGTGCTGGAACTGGACCCAAGTGAGGCGCTTCTGGAGCTGGCTTTGTCCATCCAGCCAGTTCCTCATTTTGTCCCTGCCCTGGGCAGCAGCACCAAGGAGGTACCAGACTTCTCCACACCCTCTCTGGGGTGATGCGGATTCTGCACAGTCCCCCAGGAGCATGGCAGTGTTTGGGGGGCTGCCTCTGGCCCATGGAAACATCTCTGGAGCTTCCAGTTAAGCCCAGTCCTGTGCCCACCCTGGACTGTGTCGTCACAACCTAGCACTTGTCAGGATGCTCCTTGCTGGCAAATCCCAGTAGTGCCCTTCCCAGTCTGGAGTGAGAAGATGGGGGTAGCAGGGGATGGGGAGGCTCACACTGACCCTCAACATCCAGTTTGGTGCTGGACTCACCCTGCACCATCAGGGCTTGGAGATGAGCCCTGCTCCCCAGACATGTCAGAGCCCTCAGTGCCAAGGTGAACCCCAGAGCTGTGTTTGGAGGGAGCATGACCCTCCTTAGAGCTGTCCCATAATTGCCAATCAAGGCCTGGTGTCCCCAGTGCCACCCTGGGCTGCCAGTGCCTGGGAGCTCCGCTGGTATTTACCCAGAACATCATCAGCTCTTTTCTTTTGCCTCTTAAATGTCAGGAGGCTCTGCCTGCTGTTCCCACTGCAGAGCCGTGGGGATTGTCCTCCCTGGTCACCAGCACCAGGGCAGAGCAGCTCGTCCAAGTGACAGCTTCCTGCTCCATCGTGATGGGAGCTAGCCAGGAGCTCAGCTTTTATCCCTGTGGATGATCCTGCTTCATCCTCCTGTGCTTCAGAGCTGCTCCAGTGCGGGAAGAAATGTCAGAGGAGCTGCCCCAGCAGCCACTTGGCAGCTGTTGTCCTGTGGGCAAGCTGCCCTGGGTGCCCTGCTGGAGCAGGGCGGTTGGAACAGGTGAGCTCCAGAGGCCACTTCTACCCCACACCATGATGGGGTTCTGTAATTATCCACCAGGCTCAGGCTCTTTTCTCCTTCCCAGACCTCAAACCCCACATGCAGGATTCATCTCCCTGCTAGCACCCTCTCCACCTGTCCCACTTTGCTGTGAGCAGAGCAATTTTCTTTCTCCATTGTTCTGCGTTGCTGTGAGTGAATCAGCTGCTCGGAGCAGCAGACAAGGTGGTTGCCCAGCCCAGCCCTGCTGCCCAGCTCAGCCCATCCCAGCCAAGGCAGAAAGCTTGGAGCAAAGACATGGATTCGGCCTAAGTGCTCAGGGGGGTGTTCCTGCAGAACAAGGAGGGAAATAATTTTTTCACCAGCAATCGATCAGCGGGAACAGATAAATCACTCCCCAGCCTCCCCCCAGGGCCTTGGATGATTAAATGCATCCAGGGAGCCCAAAGTGGACTCAAATCTTTCCATGTTGCATGGAAAATTACAGACCATGCTTTTCCTGCAGGAACTGCCCCCCATGCCCTTTTGTTTCTGGGCTGAAGAGGTTTGCTGAGTCTGCAGAGCACTTTGAGCTCAGCCCTCCTGTGATCACAGCACTCGGCAGGGACTTTTCATTTCCCTCCTGCCTTAGCTGAGCAAAGATCCCCCTTAAGGCAAACCTAATCCCCACAAATCCCAGTCTTCATGGATCTCCCATGGGAGCCACACGTGCTTTTTCCTCCTGGGGCCAGGATGGAATGAGACAGCAGGCAAAGCACCCCAAGAACTGCTGTACCCCACCACTCCACAGGCCACAGGAATTCCCATCCCCATGCCTCCCACGGCGACCTAAATGTTGTGCGGGAACCAAACCCCACCTTGGCTGCTTCTGCTGGCTGCTACTTCCCCTCCCTGCCAGAAGCTCAGGGGCGCTCAGCAATTAGGAGCAGCAGATTAATCTTGAGCAAGCTAATGAAGAGTCGAGCAGCTGTGGCACGGCAGGGCAGGGCAGCTCTGAGTGCACTGCCGCAGCACCCTGCAGCCCAGCTCTGGGTGTGGGCAGAGCACCTTGGGTGGGATGGAGGTGGGAACGGGGAGGGGGATGAGCTGGATGTTGAAGGCTTACCTCCCCCCCATCTCTTCATCCTTTGGATCAGGCACAGTTTGTACTGCAGAGGGGAAATAGTCACTGCACGTTCTCTAACCCTGCTTTGCCTGTCTGCAGTGTCCCTGAAGGATCTGGAGAAGCCTGGAGAAGAGAAGGCTTCGAGGAGACCTTGGAGTGGCCTTCCAGTATCTGAAGGGGGCTACAGGAGGTCTGGGGAGGGACTACTGACAAGATCTGGTAATGACAGGAAGAGGAGGAATGGGCTTGAACTGGCAGAGGGGAGACTGAAACTGGATGTTCAGAAGTTCTTTGCAGTGAGGGTGGTGAGACACTGGCACAGGTTGCCCAGGGAGGTTGTGGGGCACAGAAGCAGAGAATGTGATCACATTCTGTGCTTCTGTGTTCCAACCTCCCTGGAGGTGTTCAAGGCCATGTTGGATGAGGATTTGAGTGACCTGTTCTAGTGGGAGGTGTTGGGGGGTTGGCTTAGTTTTGAGGTCACTTCCAACCTAAACCATTCTATGATCTTTCCACAACTTTGCACGTCCTGGCCACGTGCAGCCCCTGGCTGGTATTTTCCTTGACCAAAAAACAGAGAACCACAGAACTGTGGAGTCCTTTGGGTTGGAAGAGACCTTCAAGTTCGCTGAGTTCTGCCATTAGCCCTGCACTGCCAGGTCACTGCTGAACTACATCCTCAGCTTAGAGCTCTTCTCTAGCTGAAAGAACTCTGTGATTCTGCACCTCTGTGGATACCTCCAGGGATGGTGACAGAGGTGAGACACTGGCACAGGTTGCCCGGGGAGGCTGTGGATGTCCCTTCCCTGAGGGTGTTCAAGGCCAGGTCGGATGAGGCCTTGGCTCGGCTTCACCCCAGCCGTCTTTGTACCTCCTTTCCCCGAGGTCACTCAAGCCTGAGGGAGTTGGGGGGGTTCAGCTTGGAGAATCGAAGCCTGCGAGGGAGACCTCATTACTCTCTGCAGCTCTTTGAATAGAGCTGGAGCCAGGTGGGGGTTGGGCTCTTTCTCCTACTATCAAGTGATAGAACAAGAGGAAACAGACGGAATTGTGCCAGGGGAGGGTTAGTTTGGATATCAGGACAAATTTCTTTGCTGCAAGAGTGGTCAGGGACTGGCACAGGCTGCCCAGGCAGGTGGTGAAGCCCCCATCCCTGGAGGTGTTCAAGAAAGGTGTGGCCATGGCACTTTGGGACATAGTTTAGTGGCCGTGGTGGAGCTGGTTGATGGTTGGATTGGATGATCTTAGAGGACTTTCCCAGATGAAGTGAGTCTGTGGTTCTGCACAGCTCCATGGCAGCTCCTGTGTTGAGCATTCAGCTGCATCCACGTGGATGTGTGCCTGTCACAGCCTCCGTGGGGACAGAAGGGTTCCCAACTCCAGGCCATCTCCAACCAGGCTTTGCTCCCTGCCATGCCATGGGAGAGGCACAGACACATTTCCATGGGAAGGGTGAATTTACATCCTCAAATCCCTTACATCAACATCACTGTCACTGAGTCCTGCAGACAAGGCTGCTCCAGACCACCGAGTGAGGAGGGATTTACAAATCAAACACAGCCTGCCCCCCAAACTGCTGCAGCCAGAGCCTTGGGGGGGAGGGGGGAAGCAAAGGCTCTTTCCAATTTGTTTTCCTCTCCTTCATCAATACACATTTCCTGCCAGCAGAGCTCTTGCTCCAGCCCAAGGCTTTCTCCAGGCACTGGCCATTTCATGTGGCTTTTAACCACTTGTCTGTGGCTCTCAGCTGCTTCACCTGGCTGGGAGCAGGGATGTTGGCATTTCGTGTTTAGACAATGAATCTCTATCTTTAGCTGGGCAGAGAGGGGGGCAGAGCTCCTCCTGGTCATTAAACCAGTGCTTTCAATTTGCCCTTATTGCTTTTCTTTATTTAACTGCAGGCTGGGCTGGCCAAGCACTCCCTGGGGACAGGCCAGCTGAGACCTGCAGGTTTGCAGCCCTAAAAGGCTTCTCCAGAAGAAAAACTCAACCCTGCAAATGTTGTCTCCAAAGGAAACAATTTAGCCCTGACCCCACAATCAGGGGAGAAATCTGCCATGAAAATGACTTCTCAAGGACAAGGACGTGGCTGGAGGGATGAGGTGGGTGGCCCAGAGCTGAGTCCATGATGGCTTCAGGGAGGAAGAGTGGGAGAGGGTGGGAGGAAGATCCTGCAGTCTGGGAGACATAGAGGCTGGGGGCGAGGGGAGGATTTTTGTGCCTTTCAGCAGAAGAAAGAAAAGAGAGAAAAGTTCCTGTCTGTGATCAGCTGTGGCAGGTTTCACAGGCTGGAGGAGGGGGAAGCTGCCGTCGGGGCTGGGAGAAGCACCAACTGAACACAGCAGCCTTCTCCAGCACTGCTCCTCTTCCTCTCACCCCTTTTCTCTGCCTTCACCCGGCCTTGGACTGTGGTTCTGGCAGCCCAGCCGTGGGATGGCCAAATTCAGAGGTGCCCAGCACCCTGGTGGTGCTCCCATGCTGTGTTCTCACATTTCCTTGGAGGAAGTCCCTTGGATCCAGCCCCTCCCAAGCTGGGACCAGTCTGGCTGTCTCCTCTCTGCTAGTAAAGGACAAAACACAGATGCCACCACCCCCAAGGACCCCCCTCCAGCCCTCACTGGCATTTCCACTCCTTTCCCCAGTGGCCCTTGCTTTTCCCTGGGTATCACCACGGCCAGGTCCATGGCATGCCCCCAGCTTCCTGAGGCTCCCAGGGCTGGCAGACCAGTAACACCACTGACACCAGTAACACCAGCAGCAGCTCTGTCCCGCAGCTCAGCATCCCTGCTGGCAGTGCTGGAGGAAGCAGGTGGCTGTCTTGGAAAAACGTGACACTGGGCAGCCACCATCTGTGCCCCTTTGGATTGAGGAGGTTCTGCCCTCCCCAGGAGCTCTCCTGAGGCCACTGGGACAAGCTGGGACAGATGGCAGTGGGCATCTGATGTTATCATGCTGGGAACTGCAGCAAAGGAAAATCCCCAGCATTGCCAAAGGGACCCCATGGCAGGGGTGGCACCACTGTGAACACTCTGCAGCTCTCTGGTGAGGATGAGGAGGTCCAGCACCTCATCTGAAGTTCTGAGGACAGGGCCTTGCCCTCTTGCTCCTCTCCGGATGCTCAGACACCTGGGAAGGTGCAGAGGTGCCTCCATGAGAAATGGGGAAAGACCTCCCCTTGCAGCTGTGGCTGATACCAGTGGGGCTGGACAACCAGTGCCAAGCACATGGAGCTGCCTGTACATCCCACTGGTAGGAGGCTGGGCACCTCCAAAGCCCTGACCTGCAGGCACAGGTAGGGCTGGCACCCATGGCCAGAAGCTTTCAGACCCAGCAGACAGCAGGGAGATGAGTAGGACACAGAGGTCCCTGTACCTGCAGGGCTCAAGGCAGACTGTGGCTGAGCTGCCTCCTGCCACAGTGGAGGTGCTGTGGAGGACACCCAACAGGTGATGTTGGTGGCTCTTGTGCTGGAGACACAGCTGGGGTGAGCTGGGTGGTGACCAAAAGGCTTCCTTTGGGCTCTAGCCAAGTCACATCCAGCCTGGCTCTGGCTGCATCCCTGACCTTCACATCTTGGTACCCTGCAGGAACAATCTGCCCTGAGAGCAAAGTGCTGGTGGGAGCCAGATGCTACCTCTGCAGCTTCTGGTGCTCTCCAGGTGACCCAAATCTTCAGCCCAAACTCAGCCTTGCCAAACCCTCCTCTGCTTTTCCCCTAGGTTTCCACCAAGAGAAGGTTTTCTCTTTTCTCCCATCCCCAAACTAACTCACCCCATGGACATCTGGAGGAGCATGAACAAGTGGAGGGAAGAGCTGAGCTTTGTGCCTGGTGCACCAAAGTGGTTCCAGGGAAGAGGAGTCTGGCACAGTTTGGGAGCAGCAGGATTGCAGCTGGATTGGTGCTGACCTGGATTCTCTAGATTAAAGGCAGCTCCCATTTCCTCCCAGCAGCTCCAGAGCCCTCAGAGGAGGTGGATCCATGGGCTCAGTGCCCATGCATCCACCCCAGCACCAGCCCCATGGTGGCTGTGCCCACGGTGACTTGGCTGTGGAAGCTATGGGTCATGGCAGGAGCAGCTTCCCTGCCCCAAGGGCTGCAGTAGAAAGACAAAAAGCTGCAGAAAAGGTAGATTTTTTTTTTTCTTCTGTGCTGAGAAAGCAAACCTCCTGCTCTGGGATCAGGGTGGTCAATGGCAGCCCAAGGGGTCTAACCTGACTCCTGTCTTGCTGGAACAGCAGCAAGTTGTGGCAAATCCCCCATCAGATCCGTGGGAGATGGATAAACGGATGTGATTCCCATGGGAAACCCAGCATAAGACTGTCTTCTGTGTCTTAGAGTGCAACACCTGTGTCTGTGCATGCACATCCCTGTGCACGGAGCCCTTGGCCCTCCACTGCATCACAACCAGCACCAGGGCACACAGTCCCCATGTCACAGCCACATCTTCCCCAGGTGTGTGTCCTGGTTCCCCACACATGGTCCCCATGTCCCAGGGAAAAGCCCAGCCACATCGGGAAGCCCGGGATCCACATTCCCATTACTTCCTTTTTCCAGCAGCTCAGAGCTTTGTTTTCCCACAGTAGCTCAGGCTGGAAGCAGCATCCCAGCCTGGATCCCCCCCCTTCCCAAGATGGTTCATTGAGGAGATGACTCACAGGTTGTTAACGCTTCCGACACGAAGCAGCAGCGATGCCACCTCCGAGAGCCAGCCGGGGAGGGGGTGCAGCTTGGGCTCACAGCTTCCCCGACACCCCGGGAGACGCTGCCCGTTCCCAATCAGTGCTCCATTGTCAGCCAAAAGCAGCACTGAGGGGGGATGGGAAGACCGAAATAAACAACAATCAGGGTAAAAAAGGCTGCTGTGGGGATTGAGTCCCCTCGGGGATGGGCTGCGTACGGCGCAGCGTCCTTTCTGCCAGCGTGACTCGAGCAGGCTGCCAGCGCCCTTGAGCCCTCTACTTGTGCTTGCTACAGGGTCAGGCACGATGGTGGCTGAGGAGAAGGGATTGGTGACCCCTCAGACAAAATTGTCAGCTTGGAGACATTTTCTGAGGGCTCAGAGTGAAGCAGACACCTACCCCGTGTCCGAGGAGCAGCCTCAGTTCACGCCCAGCCGCGGGTGGGAGCAGGGGGCTCAGGTCAGGCTGACACCATCACCAGCTCCACCCCAGAGAGGGGACAGTCTCCTTTGTGTCCCGAGAACACCGAGAACACCTTGGGGATACCAGTGTCATCATCCCTTGGGACGACATTGATCTCCAGGAATGGCTTTGACGCCTGCAAAGTCCCGAGCTGAGATATCCCAGCTCCCGCCCCAGCTCCAAGCTGGTCTTTCTGACAGCATGTCCTATGCAAATGCTCTGCCCTGGGAGACAGGCTCCCTGCACACAATGCCAAGGAAAGAATGCTGCAAGAAGCACCCCCTCTCCCCCTCTGCCCACCCAGCCAGGCAGACTGGCGAGGCAGGGAAAAATCTCATCTAATTTTAACTCCCCTGACGATGGGCTTTGTTCTTTCCCAGCAGCTGCCCTGCAAGGTATGAAAACACTCAGCTCTGTTGACGTGGGAAAACAAAACACACAAATCAGCCAATTTTCCTCTTCAAGGCCAATTTATCTAGAGCTGTCAGCAGAGGCAGGGGAAGTGATGAGCTCCAGGGAATCGAGGGGGAGCAGCTTGGACCCGCAGCTCACTGCGTACTGGTGTGGTTGGGCTGATGCTCATGGAGCATCTGGTCCATGCACTCCCTGTCTTGCAAGCCCCCAAACCTCTCAGACCTACAGAAGGAAGAGGTGACATTTCATGCTGCGGATCCCCAAGACGTGGGCCTGGACATGGCCCAGCTTAGCCCTTTAAACATCCCCCAAAGGTGGTTCACTGCAAGCTGGGCTCTGACCAGGTGTCTCCACCACACTCCAGCCACCCCACCTGGAGGGGCTGAGTGGGGATGGGGTGAATCAGGCTCTGAAGAAGGACAAATGCAGCTCAGGGAGGAACATATGGGCTGGTAAATCCTTTCTGTATTGTTACAGCTCTCCCCTGTCTCCCTGGCTTGCACCTCGACCCTATGAGCAGCAGCACAGGAGCAACCATCCTGAAGCTGGTAGAGCCCTGGTGCAAGGCTCTCTCCAACAGGACAATGGCAAGACAAGGAGAGCAGCAGACAGTTTGGGGTGCAGGCACATCCCAGCTACTTGGGCACCCCTTTTCATGGCTGGGAATTGACCAGCACCAGCAGTGGGGGTCGAGGGTTGCAGGACCCAGCACTTCACGTGCTCCTCAGGCTTCATGCATAACAACGAGGTGGTGCCTCTGATGCCTCCTCCCTGTCTCAGTTTCCCCAGTTCGGGACCTACATGCATGGTCCTGGCCTGGCTCATCAGCAGAGCAGCAGGCAGGCAGACCCTCTAAAGGTTTTCCACTTGTTTTGTGCTTCTGCTGGGTTTATTTTTAACATCCCAGCTGAAGCCTGCAGCAAACGGAGCTGAGTGGAACCTGCCAGCACGATGAGCCCTTTGCAGATAAGCCCCTGGAACAGGGTCGGTGTGGGGAGTCTGGATGTGCTGGCAGCCACAAGAAAGGATGAGGCCTCTTCTGAAGAGCTGCCCAGCCACACTGAGAGCTGCTCTGCTCTCCCTGACCCGACGTTTCCCTCCCGCCGGGAGCCATAAGCAGCCAGGCTGCGTCAGAGCCCTGCACAGCACAGCTGCACTGCTCTGCGCCGGGCCCGGCAGGCTCTTGTCACCCAGAGAAGGTGTTTAAGCCTCGTGTCCCCGAGGACAAACACGCGTGGGACGTCACTGGGACAGAGTCTTCTGCTCTGCCCTGGCTTTTGGTGCCTCTTTGCAAAACCATCACAGCCCTGGGAAGTGCCTGCAGGCAGCAGGCTGGTGCATGGCTTGATGAGACAGAGTGCAGGACCCAAGGCAGCTACAGCCCACTAAAGCCATCTCTGTGCTCCCAGTTTCTGCCCACATTTGTCCCACCAATCCTCTGGGACACAGACAGAATTGATGAAACCCTCAGTGCCTGACAGCAGAAACATATCACATATCCTTGGTCAGTGGCCCAGGAGCTCCTTGCACCAGAAGCAGTGGATGAATGAGGAGCTGCTAATTCCCTGCTTGGCTCCTGCTGAAGTGTCTGGATGCTTCCACACGGCAGGTGCGGGGTGCTGGCAGTGCTGTGCCGACTGAAACCCTCATCTGTGGGGCTGAAACAGCTCCTGGCCTGTCCTCCAGGTCCTCTGTCCTCTGCTCTATCCCTCCTGAGCCCAAAGCATCCCAAACTGCAGCAAACCACCCCCACTCTGTTCCAGGGCACAGGGTAGTGAGTGAATCCATCCCCAAAGTGAAGAGGTGATGGACACCCCCGAAATGTGTCCCTGCAGCCCCCACACCCAATGGGTATCCAGGAAAAATAAAGCTCCTGCTTTGTAGACCCTAAAGAGGGAGGAGACCTGCAAATGGGGGGCCCTGCCCTACGGAGGGTGAGGGTGACCCTCAGCATCCCACAAGACCAGCTCTGCCGAGCAGACAGTGCTGATGGGCATGACTTTTTGCACCCCCACCCTGAAACATTCCTCCCGACGCCCCCAGCATCCCTCTTAGCTCCTCAGTGCTCCCTCAACTCGCTCTTAATTCTCCCAGAATCTCTCCAACCTCCCCAGCCTCTCTCTTGAATCCCCCTGCAACACTTCACAACCTCCTCAGCACCTCCCAAATCCGCCCAGCACCTCACGGTATATGGGGTGGGGAGAGAAGGAGGGGGAGAAAAAGCACAGCGCAGAGGTGGACAGCAGGTGGTGGCTTTGCTTTGGGGACAAAGGGGCTGTTTGTCCCCACCCCTGCTTCTTCCAGACAAAGGAAAACCAAACCAGCCATAGCGCCAGGACACATCGAACCCTCCTTCAAGCTGGGTTCCTCCCGGGATGTTCAGGGCTGTCCCCACATCCCTCGATGGCTGCAGGGAAAGGCGACAGGTAGGGATGGGGACAGGCAGAGAGCGATGAAAGGGTGAGAGGGACACAAGCAGGGATAGGGGGACACAGGAGTTGGGGGCACACAGAGATCAGGAGACGGAGTAAAGGACCTGCCGGAGGGTGGAGAGTGCTGAAGGGCAGAAACGGCCCAAGGAGAGAGGAGAGCAGGAAGGGAGCAGAGGTGTGTGTGGGGACAGCCAGGGAGCAGGGTGGGAGGGAGCAGGCAGGAGAAGGCAGCTCGGTTCTGGCGGGCGGCGGGAGGCTGTCAGAGGGGCAGGCTGTCAGAGGGGGGAGGCTGTCAGAGGGGGGAGGCAGGCGGCGCGGGAGGCGGCCCCCAGCCCCACGTGGCTCCGGGGACCCGCAGGGTTTATAAGGCGGCTCCGCTGGCGGCGCGGGTACGGGAGGCGGCGACGGCGGCGAGCGGGGCTCGAATGCTCCCGGGGGAGCACGGGTGGCCACGGGCCATGGAGCTGCCCACGGGGCCGGTCACCGAGCTGCCCACGGGACTGCCCGCCGAGCTTATCACGGCTGCTGCGGCCACATGGGGCAACGGCACCGCCTGGGCCCCCCTGCCCGGCCATGGAGTCAACGAGACGGGGTCACCACGGGCTAAGAACGCCACGTCCATCCTCATCGCCATCGTCATCACTGCGTTCTACTCTGTGGTGTGCGTGGTGGGACTGCTGGGCAACGTCCTGGTCATGTACGGCATCGTCAGGTGAGACCGAGGTGTCCCTAGGGCGTCGCCACCCCTCCGGTCTGGGCGGTGGGGAAGCTTGAGAGGGTGTGAGGAGGGCTGGGGGAGAGAGGAGAGAGCAGGGGGTGAGGGTGCACCGTGGGTGGGTGTGTGCCAAGTGAAGTGTGGCAGCTGGAGATGGCGAGCATGAGCCGCGGGAGAGAGGGGAGACGGCAGAAGGGAAGGTGCCCCACGAGCGGCTGTGCACGGGGCGAAGCGAGAGCGGGAGGAAGTGTGCCCCGGGGGGTGACCCACGTGTGACATGGCCACAGAAGTGACCGTGCCCAGCACTGTGCCCCAGTGGTAATCTAGTTACAGATGTTTAATCTAGTTCAAGAGGTCCCTGCTCACCGCAGAAGGTTGGGCAAGATGAGCTTCAGAGTCCCAACCCCACGCGTGCTGTGATTCTAAGAGGAGCAGAAGTGAGCGAGCACCAGGACCCAGTGTGCACTGGGTGTGAGACTGCAGCAGCCGGGGGGAGTGTGTGTGCAGCAGCAGGGGGGGTGTGCAGCAGCAGAGGGAGGGGGTGTGCAGCAGCCAGGGTGCTGCACAGGCTGCTCACACAGCACAGCCACGTCGGGGCTACCTGCTCGGAGTGGTGGCTGCCGCACACCCACCCTGCTGCTTGGGGAGGGGTCTCCAGATGCTGCGTGAGAGGAAAAAGCCAAGATGTGGGAGCATGGAGGACGGCCGGGAGCTGGGGTCGGGGGAAGTTGTGGGGCAGAGCCCAAGCCCCGCATGAGGACAGGGGGTACAGGAGGCACGGGACTGGCCACGCGGTGTTTTGGGAGCCTGGAGTGCTGTTTATTGCCACCACCCAAATGCCACCACAAAGAGCTGTCCCCCCATGCACCCACCTTACAGCCGGGGCAGAGGGGCTGGTGGGCTTCCCACCCCATCCGTGGGACTTGCAGGGCTGAAGAGGCTGCAATTTACCCACCCCAGCCCACCTCCAGCCCTGCCCTGGGCTCCAGCCTCTTTCTAACAATGAGCAGGAGCCTGCATTGCCCCAGCCCCAGCTCTCTCTGCGGCCCAGCTGTCCCCTGGCCCTCCATTAGCACCCACTCATGTCCCGGGCCCCCTGAACCCTGCTTTGGCTCCATGCAGCGTGGTGGTGGGAAGGCAGGTGCCGGGGTAGGTCCTCAGCTGGTGGAAGCATTTCCAGGGGGGACTTTTGCTGGACAGGGAGAGCTCCACTGGGTCTCAGCACCCCAGGACAAGCACCAGGACCTCAGCGTCCCCGTTCTGAGCAGATCAGGCTCGGTGAGAAGCTGCTGTAGCCAGCCCCGGGGTACAAAATTCCCTGCCCCTGCAAGCCCTTGTCCATGGCTGATCCCTCTTGGGTAAGGTGGGTGACAGCTAACAGGGGACAATAAAGCCATGACTTGCAGACCACAGGACCAGCAGCAGCAGTGGGGGCTGGCAGACCCCACCGTATCCCCCAGCCCCTGTGACAGCAGAGGCAGGAGCTGTGCTCGTGGTTTTCACCCCTGCAGCCTGGCTGGAGGGAGCAGAGGCATTGCCATGTGCCCGGGGTCCCACCACTCTATCCCGTGCTGGACAGGGCTCGTCCCGGGGGCGGCCCCAGATCCATGGGGCTAACACCAACTCCCCTCACCCCAGGGGCTGCTGTCACTCTAGCTGGAGCCAACCCCCAGGGGCAAACCAGAGCTTGTGGCTGGATTTAAGTAAAGCCTCCAAATGTGATTTTTAACCATTTCAGTTCCACACCAGCCAGAACAGTGTCGGCTCTGTCAGGCTGGTACAGCCTGGCACAGCCTGCACACGAAATAAATGATGTGACTCACTGAGGGGGAAAGGAAGCCAGCCTGAAATGTGCCCAGGAGCCACCAGGGCTGTCCATCACCCTTGTGCCTGGGTAGCTCTGCTGTGTATTTTGACCCTCCCAGGGGGATGGTCAGGTGAGTAATGGGATGGGGGTGTCATTCTCTGGCCATAACCACCCTGAGTCTGGGTTTTCATCACCTTGAAGCAGCTTTGAAGAGCCCTTCCCAGCCTGCAAAGGCAGCTGAAGGTGAGGGCTGCAGAGCCAGAGGCCAGGGAGGATGCCAGGCTGAGGGTTATCAGACCCCTGCCTGCTGCCTCTGCCTGGCCAGAAAACGGAAGGCATTTTGGAGACGGCAGCGCTGTGCCAGCAGCTCCTCACTGCTCAGCCCAGCTCACCCATCCTCTGGCCCGGGTCCACACCATCCACAGGGCTTGCACCTTCCCCCCACCATTACCCAAACCCATCTGCGACAGAGCCCAGCACTGAGCCTGCCTGGACTGGCACAGGGGGGTCGTGGGCAGAGCTGCTGCACTTCAGCAGGGCTGAGGCAGGTTCCACTGGAGAGAGACAGGTCCAAGCAGGCTGTGAAATGGGATCAGCTCCAGGCTGAGATCTTGCTGCTGGGGAGATGCTGTCCCTGGGGACACCTCCCCATGTCACCTCCTGCTGCTCTTGGGACCTGGGCCTGGGGACCTGAGGCTGAGGTTCAGGGAATCATGAGAAAGTGGAAAATACTGCACAAAAGAGCAGCAGAGAGCTGCATGCCAGAGCCCACGGGGCAGGGACACACAGGACCCTGCTGTACAGCCCCCATCCAAGCTTCCCAGAATGGGCACCCAGCACCCTGGAGAGCCAAGCACAGCCAAACCCCAAAGCATGCCAATGGTGTGCCCACAGGGAGCTCAGCCTCCAGCACCCTCCGGCAGCAGCCAGTGACAGCTCTGCCGTTGCCACTGCGTCACTGGGAGCTTTCACACCCCCCAAAGCAATTTGCAGCTGCCAGCTCAGGCCTGCATGTGGCCAGGTCCCTGCAGAGCCCATCAATCCCCTGCCAGCTCCAGCATGGGCATCACTGCACTGGGCATGGGATTTGCTATACCGGATGTCTAACTGGGTGGCTCTGAGCAGCTCCAGCAGGCTGGCACCTGGGTTCCTTCTTCTGAGTGTTCTGGGGAGCTGAGGGGTCCCTTCCTGGGGCTCCATGGCTGCTGGCACATGGAAGTGCCCCACGCTTGCTCCGTCCTCCAGCCTCATCTCTCCCCTGGCACCTTCCAAACCGGCTCGTTCAGGTGGGTGAGTTCCTGGTCAAGGTACTGCCTTAGCTGCCAGGCCCCTGCCAGCCCAGGGAGCTCCATCAGCACCAGCTGCCAGCTCGCCCTGCCACGGGCCAGGGCCTGCCCTGGAGCCCCTTCCAGGCTCCTCCCTGGAGCAGCTGTGCTGTTTGCAGCTCAGGACCTCACCAGAATATATCCCCTCTACCCTGTGCAGAGGGTTTGACTTTCACCCCGTGCCTTGAGGGGTTTGAATCCTCCCCCAAAACCCCACCCCTGGAGGCTAAATCATTGCCCCCTTGCCCCAGTCAGCCCAGCGACCATCTCCACCTCCATCAGCTCAGCCATCACCTCCACCAGCCCAGCCATCCTCACCATCCTTATCCCACCCTCTCAGTTCTGCCCAGCACCCCCACTACCCACCCCAGTCATCCCAGTCAGCTCCCCCATCCTTGTCATCCTCATCATTCTCACCATCTCCATGATTTCAGCCATCCCCATCATGTCTTTGCCTCCTACCTGGCCCCAGCACATCTAGCAGGGGGTTGGAGAAGCTCAGACCCAGCACAGCTGGGCACATCTGGCAGTGCACAGCATCAGTAACTGGTTTTGTTGCCACACACTGGAAAAGCTGAGTTGAGGAATCTGAACTTACCCAAAAAGGACAATTCTGTGCCCTGGGTGAGGCAGAGCTGACAGCAGGAGGAATTCTCAGCTTTCAGTTTAACCTGCAATGAAACAGCTCCAAAGCAGCACTGGCTGAGGAGCCTGGGAGGTGACTGAGGGGAGCTGAAAAGGACTCCCCAAGGAAAAGGCCTTTTTTTTTTTAACAGAACCTCTCAGATATTCCCACCCTGGGCAACAAGGAGCTGCTGTTTGCAGACGAGATGGAGGAGACAGGAGCCCTGCTGGAGCTGGGACTGGGCTGAGCTGCTGCTTTCTCTCAGAGAGAAATGGAATCAGGGAATGGTTTGGGTGGGAAGTGACCTGTAAGGGTCACTTGGTGCACCCTCTCCAGTCAGCAGGGATGCCCCCAGCCAGAGCAGGTTGCTCTGAGTCCCACACAGCCCGACCTAGACCAGGCTTCCCCAAAGCTCTGGAGCTCCAGCATGGCTAATTGAGCTGCTTCCAGATGGCCTCTTTCCGGGGGTAATCGATCCAATTTCTGCGAGGAGAGTCGGGAGAGAGGCTGGGGATAATCAGGATTTACTGGGTGGAAAATCAGATAATGGAGCCTTGGGGAGGTGGAGGACCTGGTGCAGCTGGTTCAGGGCAGTGGCGGAAATCAACTGACCTGGAGAAATGATTTCTCCAGAGATGTCTTCAGCTGCCCTTTTGAGTCTTCACCCAGAGACATGGGAATGGGCATCACCTCCCTGGGCAGCTGTGGGACAACTGCTTTGGCAGGGGCCAAGCCATTGTCTGCAGGTCCCAGATGAGCATGAGTGCAGCTCTGTACTGCTCAAGCTCCAGGACCTCAGCACATCCCAAGACAAGAACCTTCTCCACCTGCTGTAACATGCTTCTGTGGAGTTGTGCCCCCTCCTCACCATGCTGAGTGTGCTAGGGCTGGACCAGGTGACCTTCAGAGGTCCCTTCCATCCCCAACCATTCTGTGCCTCAAAGCCTTCTTTGGTCAGACAGCCCTGATCATCTGTCACGGCCTCTTCTCTGCCACCCCCAGGTACACCAAGATGAAGACAGCCACCAACATCTACATCTTCAACCTGGCCCTGGCAGATGCCCTGGCCACCAGCACGCTGCCCTTCCAGAGTGCCAAGTACCTGATGGAGACCTGGCCCTTTGGGCAGCTGCTCTGCAAGGTGGTGGTGTCCATTGACTACTACAACATGTTCACCAGCATCCTCACCCTCACCATGATGAGTGTGGATCGCTACGTTGCTGTCTGCCACCCTGTCAAGGCCCTGGACTTCCGCACGCCAGCCAAGGCCAAGGTCATCAATGTCTGCATCTGGGTGCTCTCCTCCCTCATCGGGGTGCCCATCATGGTCATGGCAGTCACCAAGTCAAAAGGCAAGTGGCTTCTAGGGAAAGGTCCCCTCCTGTCCCATCCGGCCACCCCTGGCAAACCCAAGCCACCTGGTCCTGTGGCAGGTTTGAGCTCAGCCATGGGCACCCCTCCATGGGCCCATGAACATGCCCTGCCCTTGTCCCACAAACTGTCCTCCTCCTTCCCCATCCCCATCTCCAGTCCAACCAGGGCCTGTCCCTAGCTCCTGGGGTGCAAATCAGGTGCCTGAAAACACCCCCAGTGCCACTGCAAAGCAGCTGGCACACACCAAGACCTGCAGCACCTGCTAAGAAAGCCCTGAGCATCCTGAGGGAGAGAACAGGTTACAGTGGAAGGTAGCATGGGGACATGTCCACCGTGGGGGCTGGGAGGGCACAGCATGGGGGTGGCTCAGGAGGCTCTGTGGAAACAAGTCCCTGGGTTGCTGCACCCACAGCATCCCCTTGGCACCCTGTGGGCAGGGGCTTGGTGGCATAAAGCTGCTGGGGAATCTGCCAAGAGCTGGCAGGTGGGCACCTGTTCCCTTGAGCTTTTGGCAAGCACGGACATGCCCAGCCCTGGTTGGGCAGAACCAGGTGCCAGGCGGGCAGCCAGCTGTGCCTCTCTCCTGCAGACGGGGCGGTGCTGTGCACGCTGCAGTTCCCGGAGCCCCCCATCTACTGGGACACCGTCACCAAGATCTGCGTCTTCATCTTCGCCTTCATGGTGCCCATCCTGGTGATCACCATCTGCTACGGGCTGATGATCCTGCGCCTACAGAGCGTGCGCCTGCTGTCGGGCTCCAGGGAGAAGGACCGGAGCCTGCGGCGCATCACCCGCATGGTGCTGGTGGTGGTGGCAGCCTTCATCGTCTGCTGGGCGCCCATCCACATCTTTGTCATCGTCTGGACGCTGGTGGACATCGACAAGAAGAACCCCTACGTGCTGGCCAGCCTGCACTTCTGCATCGCCCTGGGCTACACCAACAGCAGCCTCAACCCCGTGCTCTACGCCTTCCTGGACGAGAACTTCAAGAGGTGTTTCCGGGAGTTCTGCATCCCCTGCGGTGCCCGCAGCAGAGCTGCCCCCAGCCCACGCAGTGCCGCCCACTCCCCGGCCCCGCCGCGCCACCAGCCAGCATGACTAGAGGTGGGCAGCCCCCAGCGGGGCTGCCGGGGCCGGGCAGGGGACAGCCTGCACTCGGAAGTGACCCAGGTCACCAGCACAGAGCTCTAGCAGTGCCCTGGCCTGGCTCTGCAGATGGCACTGCCAGGCTTGTGTCAGCCTGGCAGCGAGGGACTGCCCAGACTCTTTTTGCCCTGGAGAAGTAGGGCTGGGGGAATCAGGACCCACCAAGCATTGTGGGGAGAAGACTAAGACAAGAGGCAGCCTGGGCAGAACTGCTTTACTGCTGCTCCCGTGTGGCTGGGCACCGCTGGCAGCCCCAAGAACCCAGCAAGGGCCATTGGCCATTTGCAAAGCCTAAGCCTGCTGGCACACGGTGGCTGCAATGACCACAAGCTTCTCCTCCAACAGTCTTGTGCCATAAGGGGCCTGTGCCAGGGCATGATGCCACAAGATGTTGCCTCACTTCACTCCCTTCTGAGCTGTGTCCAAAAACTGGCCAGAGATGGGAAAGGCAAACGGTGCCACCTTCAGAGACACTACCCAGGCTGCAAGTTCACAGCCAGGATGTTGCTGAAGGCCTTCAGACTGGGACTGCCCCCAGAGGACCACCTCCTGTCTGTGCCAGGAGTTAGAAACCTCCAGCCAGAGCTGAGTGTGGGGATGGAGCTGAGTTCGCCCCATGTCCACACGTGAGTGCCATGCTGCCCTGGCCTGGCATCTGCCAGAGTGAGGGAAGCAGCCCCTTGCCCTCCTGCCTCTGAGGTCATTACATCTGAGGAGCCGTTAAGGGAGCAAAAAGGGAAGGCAGGTGCTGAGGGACCCACAGCCAGGGCAGAGAGAGGCTTCCATGCCCAGCACCCGGGAGGGAGCCACCCCCCTGGAGAAGGAGCTGAGGCCGAAGGCAGCATCCTGCAGGAGCCAGCCCAGGGACCTCTGCACCACCTTAAATGCTGCTAAACATGGAACGGTTCTGCCTAGAAAACACCTTCCAGGCCACAGAATCCAATCATGCTCTAACTGCCCAGGCCTGGGCTAAGCCATGCCCTCAGCATTACATCTCTGCTGCTCTGAAACCCCCCCAGGGGTGAGCATTCACGCACCTCCCTGGGCAGCCTGTGCCAGGCTTTGAGAACCCTTTCAGTGAAGAAGCTTCTTCTGATGTCCAACCTAAACCTGGAGCAACTCGAGGCCATTTCCTCTCCTCCTGTCACTTGTTCCTTGGGAGCAGAGCCCAACCCCCACCTGGCTCCAGCCTCCTCAGGGAGCTGCAGAGAGCAATGAGGTCTCCCTCAGCCTCCTCTTCTCCAGGCTGACCGCCCCCAGCTCCCTCAGCTGCTCCCCCTAGCCCTGCTCTCCATCTGAAGGGTGACCAACGCCTTCTGGCCTCCCGCTCTGCATTCCACACACATCCCCAGCTCCGTGCTGGCTGTGAGCAGCATCCAGGAGCTGCGACTTTGCCTTCCTCACCTTCCCTCCACCGGGGCTGCAGCCAGGAGATCCAACAGCCGGAGAAGGGAGCGGGGCAGACGGGGAGGGAGCAGTAACAACATTTAATGGACATATGTCTGCAGCTGGAGGAAGCAGGCAGCGGCTGGGTCCACCTGGGGCTCGGGGTGTGGGGGCTGGCTGCAGTCTGGGCTGGCTCTGGTTTCCCAGTTGCATCAATTTAGCCTAATCATGGCCATTACTTCTCTCCAGCCTCCGCCTCCTCCAGAGCCTGTGGAAGTTGCAGCCTCTCTGTGAGGAGGGCAGAGCCCCGGAGGCAGCTGCAGGCATTTGCTCTGCCAGAGGAAGCCAAGGGGGCAGAGGCCCCGTCCTGGGTCTCCAGGCAGTCGCTGCTGGGGCACGCCGGCGATGCTCCTCCTCTGCCTGCTCCCTGTCCATCTCCACGATGAGCAAAAGCCTCCTGCTAAGCGTTGCATCATCTCCAGCTCCTGCCCAAGTGCCCAGGGATCCTGAGGAGCCCCTTGCAGGCACGGAGGGAGTCCTGGAACTCCATCAGAGCCATGCTTGGTCCCCTCATCACCTGCCCCTACAAGCCTGGCTGATCATGGAGCGTCTGCTGTGGGACAGGCAGCAGGATCAGCTCCAGGGCAGGGTTTGAGAGCTTGAGAAGAGACAGCAAGAAAGGAGCTGCAGTCCACCCTTGGAGACCACCATCTGCACCCAACCTCAGGAAACCCTCAGCAGCTTGTGGTAGGAGAGGCTCTTTGTTTGGAGCTGGTTCATGGCAACCAAGAGATGTCCCAACAAGGCTGTCCCTGCAGGGGTGGCTTGTCCCATGCTGTGGACCAGGATGTCTTGAGCTTTATTCCAGCTGAGCTGCAGCCCAGGACACAGCAAGGTCGTGGCTCAGCTCAGGACTTGCTGAACAAAACCCCAACAACAATGCTGGGGTGCAGGGGACATGGGTGGCAAAGGCCACACTGCAGCCCTTGTGGTGACACAGACACCACAGACAGTCCCTTGTTTGGGCTGGAAAACCCAAGGGTCAAATCCTGGCCCAGGGAATCACAGAATGGTGGAGCTGGAAGGGATCTCTGGAGATCAGCCAGCCCAGCCCCCTCTGCCAAAGCAGGGCACCCAGTGCAGCTCACACAAGATTGCATCCAGCTGGGTCTTGAAAGTCTCCAGGAAAGGAGACTCCACAACCAATCCGTGCAGGCTGCTCCAGGGACACAGCATGGGAGCTGCCTGTGAGGAGCTGTGGCAGGGCTGGGACAGCTGCAGGCCACCTCTGTGCTTCTGTAGATAGCTCCATGTGCACCCCTCTAGCTGTGTGGACCCCTGTGACTAGCTCACCCCATCCACTCCCAGCTGCTTGCTGTGTGATGTAGCTCAGGCTCCTGTTGAGTCTGCTGGGCCCACGGCCCTGGCCAGGACCTCACCGAGTGCTTCAGCCACCAGCTGCAGCTCTGGCCCTGGGGCTGTGCTGGTGCTGCCGTGGAGGGTCCTTGCTTCCTACTACAATAAACCACAGCAGAGGCACCAAGCAGCTTCCAGCTCTCCTTTGACTCTTGGGCACTGGAAACCACAGAATCATTGAATCCTGTGTTGGGAGTCCTCAAGGACCATCTGGTCCAACCCTTCATAGATGCACAGGTTCACAGAATGGGTTGGAAGGGACCTTAAAGATCACCCAGTTCCAAGCCCCTGCCACGGGCAGGGACACCTCCCACCAACCCAGGCTGCTCAAGGCCTCATCCAGCCTGGACTCTCTCCAATGCATCCCCATCTGCACCCAGTTCCTATCCTCAAGAGGCCCAAAACACCACAACAGCAGCCACACCGGACCACTGCATACCACAATCATACTGGGATGTACTGAACAGATTTCCAGCCTTAATGACAGGACGTGGGGAGGTGACACCCCCGAGGCAGTGACTAAGCCTTCAGCAGGGACCTGTGGGGCCCCACACTCTGCAGCAGCCTCTTAGTTAGCCCGGGGAAAAGCACTTGGCCCTGGCAGCAGCCAGCTCTGCAATAATTAAAGCTCATTTCCCCTCTATGAGGCAGGAAAAGGAGGACAAGAAATCAGCTCAGTATTCCCTGAACCTTCTAAAGATGCAATTCCCTTCTGGCAGAGCCTGCACAGGTAGAATTGGTGTCCAAACAAGCAATCGAGCATCAGAAGATTGGTTTGGTTGGAAGAGATGCCTCAGGTCAGAGTCCAACCTTTAGCCTCGGGGCACCATGGCCACTAAACCACTTCAGAACACCAAACGTGGTAAAGAGCAAGGGAAAAAATCCCTATAACAGACCCTCCCAAACTGCTTTGCTTTGGGAGGCAACAAGAGCCTGGCACCACCGCAGCTCAGCCTCCATAGGTGCTCAAAGCCCCAGATCCCACATTCTCATCTTTTGTCGGGGAATTAAAACCATTTCAGGCACTTCAAATGGCAACCGGTGGAGATTGGGAGCTGGGGACCCCCCAGCAACGGGAGAGGCTGTTTTTGCTGCTGGTGGGAAACCACCCCCGGCGCAGCCGAGGGTCCCCCCCAAGGCCACACAGGCCCTAGGTTACTCCTCCTCAGCGCCAAGCCCCTGCCGCCTGCCCGCACGGAGCAGGCTCTCGTTAATGAGTCGTTTCCCGTCTCAAAGCTTTGCCTCGCCCAACCTCGGCCCCGGCGCGAGGGCGCAGCCTCCCCCGGCCGCCCTCTAGGTGTCACCGCAGCTCCCGGGGCTGAGCCACCGGCTCCGAGCACTCCCAGCCTCGCTCTTCTCCCTACCCTTTTCTTCTCTCCTCTTTCCTGATGTCAACCTGCCCCCTTCTGCCAGAGGTAGCCGCCCCGGGGACGGGAGCTGGGAATCACCGCAGCCGGTTCGGGAGCCGCTGCGCTGCTGTCCTCACCCGGCTCCGGCAGCTGCTGCAGGCACCCAGCTCACGGCAGCGACCTGCCACGGGCCCTCCCGGACATGCCAGCGGGCTCAGCTGTCTCTGGAGGACTAAGCATGGCAGGCGCGGGGGTCTCATAGGGACAAAGGGGGTCCCATCGGGACCTGTCCCACATCCCCCCCGTCCAGGGGTACAGCGGCTTCCAGCGCCGCCTCTTGCTGCCACCCCGTGGCCGCGCCCTGCAACTACACCTGGCACAGGGGCAGGCTATCACCACGGCAGTGCCCAGGGATGACCCCTGCAAGGCAGGTACCCACCGCAACCCGTCCTCACACAACATGGCCGCAGAGGGCAGGCCTTGAGCTGTGGCGGCCACAGCAGTCCCCTGCCCAGGGGTGACAGGAGGCCACGGGGTCCTCAAGTCCGCCCCAAGCTCCTGCTGAGCTGCTCAGCCCTGGGCTCCCCTCCTCAGGGCCACCTCGGAGCAGACACTTTGCTGTCAGCCTGGGGACAGAGCTGATGGAGACAGGTGGCAGGAGGGGACATCAGCAGCCCTCCCTGATCCTACCCTCCTCAAGGCGATCCCAGAGCAGGAAGAAAGGGGCTGCCCACCCCTCCAAACCAGAGGACCCCCCCCCCAGGCTTTATCAAAACTCGATTTATTCCAAAGGTTAAAAGCTTCCAGGTTCTCTTCCTCTCAGCCTTCATTCCAGCAAAAATACTTTTTTTTAATAAAATTCCACCTGTCCTGGGCCATTGGCCAAGTCCCAACCCCTCCCCCCGACTACTGCTATAACTTAACGCCAGTCAACCTCCACAGCCCCCCCTGCTCAGCCCAGGCACCTAGAAAGATGGGGCAGGCTGGGAGCAGTGAATGAGAGCAGCTGGACCAAGCCTGGAGGTGCCAGGGAGGGAGCCCTGCTGTTGAGAGTGGTTGGATACAGAGCTGGGTGCTGGTTCTCCTCTCAGCAAGGCCCCATCAGCACCTGAAGCTCCTTCCTCAGCAAAGACAAAACAATGAAACCAGCCAAGTCCTCCCAGCCCCAGGGTGGCTTTTGTTGGGGATGTGAAGATGATGGAAAGAGAACCAGTGGCTGGGACTGCAAAGAGCAGCACTGGAAGGGGTCAGGGGGAAGGAGGAGCACCCAGAGATGGGGACTGTGGGGACATCAAAAAGCTCTTGGCCCAAATCCTTTTGCATAGCAAAGAACAAAGGCCCAAGCTTTGCCTCCAGCTTTGCCCGGCCATGAAACACTAAAACTAGCCAAGAAGAGAGGGGAAACCCTTCCAGCTTCAGCCTGGAGACAGTTTAGGGTCGAGCCAACCCGGGGCAGAGCACCACGGGAAGCAGATCCCTGAGCAGCCCTGCTCCAGTCCCAGACACTGCCAGGCCCAGCTCCAGGAGCCTCCTGCCCACCCTGCCAGCGCTGGTGGGAGAGCAGAGCTGGTCAGCGGTGCCCTGGCACAGGTGGAGGCTGGGGGCATGCACAGGTCCTGCCACCCTCCATCAGCTCTGCTGCTTGTCCCTGACCAGCAGCACCGTGTGCTGCCCCCCGCTCGACACAGCCATCACTGTGCGATTCTCCAGTTGCTTTCCTGTCATCTCCACCGGGGTCCAGATGTCCTCCTCCTTCCCTGTGCCCAGCTGGTAGTTGGTGCCCATGCCCCAGGCAAAGGCTCGTCCTGCAGCAGAGGTGATTCAAGTTGTGATTTCAAACTGCCTAAGCAATGGGCTGGGAAAGGGACCCAAGAGCCAAACCCGAGGGGATGCCACACCTAGGCAGGGGGATGAGATGGGTGCCGGAGACACTGCCAGGGGACAGGAACAATGCTGGGCAACTCAAAGAGCCAGGTCATGGAATCAGAGTCCCGTAGGCTGGAAGAGACCTCTAAGGTCATCCAGTCCAACCCTCACCCCAGCAGTGCCAGGGCACCACCAACGTTCCAGGGATGTGGACTGCACCACTGCCCGGGGCAGCCTGGGCCGGGCCTGGACAACCCTCAAGGGGCAGAAATCGCTCCTCATGGCCAACCTAAATCTCTCCTGAGGCAGCCTGAGGACATATCCTCTTGTCCTACCCCTTGTTCCTTGGGAGCAGAGTCCAACCCCACCAGGCTGCAGCCTCCTCTCAAGGAGCTGCAGAGAGCAATGAGGTCTCCCTCAGCCTCCTCTTCTCCAGGCTGAACTCCCCCAGCTCCCTCAGTGGCTCCTCCCCAGCCCTGCTCTCCAGACCCTTCTGCAGCTCTGTTGTCCTTCTCTGGCCCTGCTCCAGCCCCTCTGTGTCTTTTTGGAATGAGGGACCCACAGGTGCCCCAGGACTTGACCAGTGTCCAGTACAGGAGGATGATCACTGCCCTGGCCTTGTTCACACTTTGCCCTCGGGGCGCAAACCAAATTCTCCAGCCCACCACAGCCTCTCCTTCCACAGCCCCAGGCTGCCCACGCCCATGTAAGCATGTGGAGGCCCAGAGCTCAGAGGTTCTGCTGCTGCAGAGTGCAGAGGGTGGAGAAGGGATCAACAGGGCAGTGACCTCTCTCCTGCTCAGCACCAATCTTGCTGCCAAGGGCCCACAGAAATATCTGAGCATCTGCTGCCCAGCTGCCCCTGGGGACCAGTGCCAGGACTTAGCTCCTATCCTGACCCAGGTGGCTGGCTGCAGGGGGTCAGGATGCAGGGATGAGAGGTGGGCAGGTGGACAAGGTGGTCCCCAGCACTCACCATCAGTGCTGACGGCGTAGCCAACTGACGCGCCACAGGCCACGGAGGCGATGCTGGGCAGCTCCGCGATGGCTGTGGGGCTGCTGCGCTCTTGTGCCCCGGTGCCCAGCCCCAGCCGCCCGTACTCGGCCCTGCCCAGGCTGTAGGCCCTGCCTGCAGCACGACACAGTTGAGTCCAAGCTGGGGGAAGCCCTAGGTGGGGTACCACCAGACCCTCGCCCCCAGCCTGAGCTTCACCCCTGCCATGCTCCAGAGCCCACCAGGCCCCTGTGCCCCCAGATCCCCGCCACCTTCCCTGCCCTTTGCTACAGATTAACACCACCCTGGTTGCCTTGAACAGGCAGCACTTGGTGAGCTCCAGCACATCACCCCTCCCAACACCTCCCCAGCTGGACAGGGGCTGTGGGACCCCTTCCCCCACCCCACTTGTGCTCACCCTCGGAGTCGACACAGACTGTGTGGTGCTGCCCACCAGAGAAGCCCACCCAGGACTTGGTGGAGTTCTTGAAGCAGGTCAGGTTCTGCGGGGAGAAGCAGGGCTCGGTGCCCTGGGTGCCTGCAGGGTGGGGCACAAGCCAGGCAGATCAGGTCTGTGGGCAGAGACAGCCCATGCCTGGCACTGAGCCATCTGCCCCAGGGCTCCCCCCACATCTCCACAGCAAACTTCTGCTCAGCAGCTGCAGGGGCTGGGACCTCCAGCTCTGGTGGGCACCTGGTGGGGGCTGTTCAGGGTGCGTGGTGCCCAGCAGCATTCCCCCGAGGCCAGGAGGAGCCCCGGGCAGGGCAGGGCTGTGGGACTCACCCAGCTGGTGGTAGTTGGAGAGGCCGAAGCCGTAGACCTGCCCCTGGCGCGAGAGGGCGAAGGTGAAGTAGGCACCACAGAAGGCGTCCTGGAAGCGCGTCCGGCCCCGGCCAGCCCTGCCCCGCACCGCGACACGCTGTGGCCGCAGCAGGCGCTCTGCGGCGGATCACAGGGGCAAGGCGTCAGGACAGAGCCCGCCGGGGCCACCCTCTTCCCACTGCCGCCCGGCCCAGCAGCCAGCTCACCGCTGCCCCCTGCGCGGCAGAGCAGAGCTGGGGCTGAGGGCTGGGCCCCGAGCACCGCCACACTCACGCAGCCCTCTCCTTCCTCCGCGGTTGGCAAACACCTCTGGCACCCTGCCCAGCTGGCCCTGCTCGCCGCAACCGCATGTGAAGAGGTCTCCGTCCACCGTCAGCATCACCAAGTGGTCATTCCCTGGGAGGAGGAGTGAAGCAGGAGCCCAGAACACACAGAAGTTGAGATCAGAGAAGGGCTCGGGTCGGAAGAGACCTTTGAGATCATCCAGATCCAATCCCCTGCCCTTCCACTCGACCAGGCTGCTCATCTTGAACAATTCTAGGGATGAGTGGTCCAGAACCTCCCTGGACAACCAGTTCCAGTCTCTTACACCCTCATAGTTTAGAATTTCTTCCCAATCTCCAGTCTAAATCTCCCCTGCTCCAGTTTCAATTCATCGCTCCTTGTCCTGTCACTCCCAGCGCCTCTCTAAAGTCCCTCCCCAGCTCTCCTGCAGTCCCTTCACACAATGGAAGCTGCTCTAAGTTCTCCCTGGAGCCTTCTCCAGGCTGAACAGCCACCACTGCCTCAGCCTGTCCCCAAAGCAGAGCTGCTCCTGCCCCAGCATCTCCCTCTTTCCTGCCCCAGCATTTCCTTCTTCCTGATCCCTGCTTCCCAAAACTCCAAGGCAGTTTCTTTGGGAAGGTTTTGGGACGACCTCTGCTGGGCCCCAGACACACTTCCCTGGCTGCTCTTCTCAGCTTCCCCAAGCCCAGGAGAGGGTGAGCGCCCTGAGCCCGTGGTCACACACCGGGCATCCTTACGAGCCACTGGACAGGACTGGTGAAACATTAATAGCAGGGCTGGGGCCAGGGCAGATGCCAGGCTTGTTCACAGCAACCACACTCTCGGGCTTGGTGAAGAGCAGCCAAGATCAAAAGGACCTGGACCTTCTGGGCCTGCACCTGCCCTAGCTCACCTGAGGCAATCTTAAGCACGGGCGCAGGGAGCTGCAGCTGCACGGGCACGGCGCTGGTCTGCATGGGCTCCAGCAGCCCGATCACCCCATTGTTGTCCTGCGTCAAGAGACAGGCACTGGTTGGCAGCAGCAGCTACCAGCAGCAACCAGCAGCAGAGCTCCCAGCGCCCCAGAAGCCACCATACCCTGAAGGAGCCCCAGACAAAGACTCTGCCGTCCTCAGTCAGCGCAGCCGTGTGGCTGTCCCCCGCCGACACCTGCACCACCTTCTCCTGCAGCTCCACCAGCCCCGGCCTCATCTCCGAGCCCTCTGCGGAGGTGTCGCGCCCCAGGGCACCTTCGTCATTGCAGCCAAAAGTGTAGATCTGAGAAGAGTAACCCTGAGGAGCTGCCTGCGAAGGGCTGCCGACAGCAAGCCACTCCTGCAGCCCCACTGCGACCCAAGGTGGAGGATGAAGAGGGCTTCTAGCCTCCCTTCGTGGCTGTGGCCTTCTCTGGTCTCACTCCAACAGGTCCACGTCTCTCCTGCACTGAGGACTCGAAAGCTGGACCCAGCACTGCAGGAGAGGTCCCAGGGTGGGACCCAGGGAGCCACCGTGTAAGTATGGAGCCAGGGGACAGAGACCAACCAGGCTGAGCTATCCCTTTGACCCCCTAAAATTCTGTGGCCCATGGCATGGAGAGCCTGGAGCTGGAGTGAGCCACACGTGTGAGTAGAGCAGGATCCTGACTCAAGCCCCTGCTGAGGATCACAACCCGGAGCCCGCAGGGCAGCGTGGCTCAACCCCCGCGTGTTGCCCTCACCTTGCCGCTCTGGCTGAGGCACACAGTGTGCATGCCCCCGGCCTCCGCCTGCACCGTCAGCTCCGGCAGCGGCACCAGGGCTGGTTTCTTCCTCTCCATTACATCCTCGCCCAGGCCCAGCTGGCCAACATCGCCCTGCCCCAGCGTCAGCACCAGCCCGGGCTGCGTGCGGTGGGAGGGGTGGCAAACTGCGGGCAGAAAGGAGAGAAACGTCTGTGCCGTGCCGCAGAGCTGCTCCGTGCCACGCTGAGGGTACCCCTGCCGCAGAGCTGCTCCCCGGGGCTCTCACCTTTAACCTTCTTACTCCCCAGAGAATCTTCCTCTGGCTCGGTGCTCTTCGCCGCTCGCTTCCTTGGCATAGTGCCCTGGGTGCAAACAACACATCTCGTCAGGCGGGCACGGAGGCCCCGTTCTCACGGGGTGAACCCTGCCGATCCCCGGACCGAGCCGAGCTGTGCCGTGCCGTGCCGTGTCCCAGCCCCAGGATCCCCACGTCTCGGGCTAATAGCCCCCGCTGGGACCCTCGGAGCCAGCCGAGCCGCGTCCCGGCCCCAGAATGCGCGTGTGCCGGTCTCACCGCCCCGAGCCGAGCTGTCCCATGTCCCGGCGCCCGGACCCCCGTGCCCGATCTTACTGCCCCGGCGGCTCCCCCAGCCCCTTCCCGCCGTTTGAATACCCCGCGCCGCCCCACGTGGAGCCGCGCAGGCCTGCGGCCCGGTTAGGCCTCTCCTCCGGCAGCCTGCCTCTCGCCGTGCCGGGCTGTGCCGGACACTCTGAAGTCAGCCCATCACTCGGCGGTCCCCGTCCTCTCCCCGGCTCGCACCCCCGGTTCCCTCCTTACCCGCCGACCCCGGGTCCCGCCGCACTCCCACTTCTGCTCCGCCGCCGGCTGCCGCCGCCACAGCTCAGCGCGCATGCGCAGGGCAGACCCCTGCGGGGTCATGGCGCCCCCTGCCGGCCGGCGGCCTGACACTGCAGGGCAGGGGGACAGGGAGCGGAGGCCCTGCAATGTGGGCGGGCAGCACGGAGGGAGGCGAGGGCAGGGCACGGCAATGCGGTTCATTAACGCAGAGGCTAATCGAATGACGCCAACGAAGCAGCGTTGACAAGACCCAGGTCCGCCCTCCCAGGCCTGGCAGCCCGGACCACAGGCCAGACGCCTACAGACAAGAGGCTGCTCGGGAGCTGCTTGACAGAAAAGGTGAACTTATTTAACTCCTAGGACATGAGGTTGCCAAGCTCTATCCAGAGTGCACAGGGACGCGATGGAGTCCCCATATTGGCAGGGTTTCAAAGCCATGGAGATGTGGTGCCCTGAATGTAGTGACCAGACCCTTTTCTGTAATGGGAAGATGCCAAACCCAGGCCCACACTGGGAGCCTTGTCTGAGCTGTCTGGCACTGGCAGAGGGGCAGGACACCCAGCCAGCTGCTGGAGGATGGCAGGATGCAGCCCAGCAACTGCTTTGCTCCTTAATCCTTTTAAGCCCAACCCTCTATACAAGGAGTCAAGAGTAGCCTTAACCCCCAAGCAGTAGACTCCTGAGACGGGCTGGAATCCCTCTCGGTTTAGCCTGTCTCAAGGCTGGGGATTATCCCACACCAGCCTAGCTCCCACCCCAGCCCTTGCAGCATCGGTCTGCACCTCCCATCCAGCACCCATCCATCCCACTTCTGACACCAGGAAATGTTCTGCATGCTGCAGGATGAGCAACCACTCGAGCACAGCAAGGACAGTAACACCAGAGCAGTTTATTCAGCTCCACACTAAGGCCTTTATTCCAGTAACACAGAAACTGCTGCTTGCATCCATCCCTTGAGCCACCTCTCCAGGATCAGCTCCCCAAGACACACCACGCACGGGGGACAGCCACACCTTCTCCAGCAGCTGGCATCAAAGGTGGCTCCACTGCCGTGGGCCGTTGGTCAGAGGCCAGCTGACAGCCACGTGGCCTCTCCTCTTCTTGCACCACTTGTTAGCAGCATCTCAGAAGTGGCTCCTTCCCAGTGCGCCAGGGCAGACCGCTGCCAGGCACTGTGGTGCCTTCTAGGGGCCTGCATCCCAATTCCGCCACAGCCCTGTGGCTCCAGATGCTCCCCTGGGGCACAGCTTTCCCACAGCCTCAGTCCCAGGCCCTCCTTCATCACACAGCCTTCAGCAGCCTCACCAAGCCACCACTCCTGGTCTTTGTCCGGAGGCCATTTTAAGAGGCAATCCCCAGCATTTAAGCAAGTGCCACCAGGCCGCAAACGCTGAAATCCTCCCCTGCTTCCAGCCCCTTCTGGACCCTGAATATAATTTTGACTGCATGCACCAAACCTCAGCTATCCCCTCTGCTGCTGGAGCTGCTGCACTTCATACTCACCCTGCTAGACAGGAGGATTCCTTTGTTAGCATCTCATTAGTCACCATCTGCCAACAGAACAAAAGCACAGTAAATAAGTCTTTAACTCGTTCTGCTTGGCAAGAAGCATAAAAACCTTGAGCTGCAGAAGGATCAGGACAATTTCAGCCATGAGTTCCAAGTCCTGTGCAAGTCTGACCTGTACTTACCATGTGCTCCCCCGGCAGTGCTCGACTACCCACTTTAAGTTTCCTTTAAGAGACAAGAAAATCTGGGAGCGATTACAAGGAAGCCCTACGACCACCCACATTCCTGTCATCTTCCCGCTGCTTCTCTTCCCTCGATTCCTCCATCTCACAAAGGAGGGCTCGGGCTAAGCAAATTATCGTTCATCTAACAAGCTTTCCTTTTTTCTCCTCCCTAGATTCATGAATCGGTCCCTTTCCCCTCTCTGCCCCAAACCCTGCATCTCAAACCAGCAAAGCTTTCACTGTTCAGAACTGCCCGCAAACCCCGCGTTGGGATTGCAGCACTTTAAGCCGATCCAATTATCCCCATAAGGCGTTTAGAAAGAGCTGAAGCTTACTGAAAGTTGAAACTCTCTAAACGCCGAACTGTTCAGACACCATCGTTAGATCGTTACCTTCAGACTCGTTGCACCCCAACGTCTGCATGCTTAGACCTGCAAACAACGAGAGGCGTTTAAGGAGGTGCTCCAGGGGACGGCTCAGTAGCCTCTCCCGTTCTCTCTTACCCATCCCCCTCTACGTGTCCCCCACGCTCCCTGCGCCGTGCCGGCTGCAGACCTGTTTCCTGCATGGTTTATCTCCCCTGTAAGCGCCCGGAGGCTCAGAGAAGCAGTAGGAATATGCAGGCTGCAGACTCGAGGCCCAGCTTGATCTCCAACGTCGTGGAACGGGACTGTACGTCACGGGCCCACAGGCCTACGCTCCCCTGCGCCACACGGACAGAGCCGAGAGAGAGCAACTTCTCCGGATGTCCACGTTGGGTGGGCCCGAAGGCCCTGCAACACGTTCCCGCAAACCCACCCACCCGCCCTCCCCTGCTGTCCCAGCGGCTGGCAGTCGAGAGCCTGCGGCAGACACGCTGAGAGGGAGCTGGAGGCGGCCAGGCTGGGGCAGGCTACAGCGTCTATAGAGAAAGAGAGTGAGGGGCGACTGCGCTCCCCTCAGCACCCAGCCAACAGCTCGTACAGCCTCTTATTAGCACGGAACAAGGACGCGACACCCCACGTCCGGCACCCGATGGCCGCAGGAGAAAGGGGGAGAAAGAAGGAATGAAAGAGAAGGGGAAAGGAAGAGGAAGGAAAAAAACTCAGAAAAGAGGGAAAGAAAAGGCAGACACAGGAAAATAAATCGAATAAACTCAGCAGAACACAAAGGCAAAAAGAGAACAAAAAAGGTTGGAAAAAAGATCTCTGCAGAGGACAACGAGGTAAAGGAAGAGCAGGAAGGAGCAGCACCTACCTGCGCCCGCCGCCGCCGCCGGAGAAAGAGGCCGAGAGCGCGCGCACACCGGTATTTATAGAGGGGCGGTGGGCGGGGCTAGAGGCGCACGCGCACCGCGCACGGGCAGGGCGGGACAAACCGAGCGGCGCTGCCGGCGGGCCGCGGCCGTTGGCGCAAGCATGGGAGGAGGGCGGGAACGTGGCTACCTGCGCCGGCGGCCATCTTGTGCCTCTCTGCGCCCCACGTCGCCTTTGTCCCCGCTCCGGCGGAGAAAGCAGTACCGGGACAGCACTTACAAAAACTCCTAAAATACTTTTATTCAATAATTAAAATCTGTCGCTGAGGAGGCTGATATACAACGCAATCATTTAGTCTACAGGGGCACTGTACAAGGGGGAGCCGTGAGGGAAGGCTCCCTGCCCCCTGCCTCCTGAGGCAGAGGGCAGTCCGGGGCGCTGGACCTCGGCCTTGGCACAGGGTTAGGCGCCCGGCGGCAGAGCCACGGAGGAGGCAGGATTGGGAAGAAGGCAAATCCTCTTCACCCTTGTTCTGCTTCATGCTCAGTGGCATCTCACACGGGGCCTGGAGTTTGTGCATGGTGCAAGTGGCCGTGGCCAGAGTCCTTTTCTAAACCTCCCGCCCTTAGGAAGATCCAAGATGAGAGCAGGCTCAGAAGAGCATCTTTTTAAGGTCACTTTTCAAACCTCTTCTTCCCTCCCTGCCACCCACACAGTGAAATTCTCAAGTTTCCAGTAGGGTTAGCTATGAAAACGAGCAGAGAGAAGGCTGACGCTGATGTGGGCAAGTAAAAAACATCGCCGAGGAAGCCACAGGAGAAAGTTCACTCCTCAAGGCTTCCCCAGGCAGAAGGCTGTTGGAAGGCAGCAGGCACTGCTCCTGGCTGTGCTCTTCCACCCGCAGTGCCCCCGGGACTTCGATCTCACAGAGCCAGGGGGCAGGGAATGCTCTGCACAGTTCGCCTGTGCCCTGGACTGTGTTTCACAAAAGGATGCAGCATTCGTTGGTTTCTGTACAGTTCCAGGACAACAGCGCATTGGTCAGTAGTGATGCAGGGCACGGAGGGCACGACAGAGACAAGAGCAAAGCCCAGGCAGCTCCGAGGGCCAGGCTGGGGGATGCCAGGCTCTGCTGCTGAGCGCAGGCTGCTTCCCAGCACAGCCACTCCTCAGCTTCCCCATGCTAGAGCTGCCTTTTGCTTTGCTTTTGAACCCCCCTCCCTTTGAAGAGAAAGTGAAGGAGTTGGTAGAGCTGAGAGCTGTGCTGGGTGCTGAGGGAGGCCCAGGCTGTCCTCTTCTGCAGGGGCTCCTGGCAGGGTGCAGAGCAGAGCTGTGCCAGGAGCGGCCAGGCCCGGCCTGGTGGCACTCGAGAAGTGTTTGTTCCAGTGAGATGCTACATTCAGACAGGACTGCCCTTCCCTGGCCAAAAGCCCTTTTCTGGATATGTTCTGAAGGCAAATCTTGGAAGAGCAGAGGGCTCAGCCACGCTGCATGGCAAGTAACAGGGACGCAGAGAACCTCCACTCCCCTCAAGTCTCATTACGGTCGATGGTACCTAAAAACCAAGGGAAAAATCGAAGTGCCAGCCTTAGAGCTCAGGTTCAGTGGTTACCAAGACACTGGAGGTGGCAGAAAACAAAGGTAAAATGAGGTCTAACTCTCAGCCCCCAGTAGGGCTGCTAACATCAAATGGCTTCACCTCTGCCTCCAAAAGCTCTTCTGCTCTGCAAGGCCTCTGCCAAGCTAAACGACTCTGAGAACACTCAGCCAGGCAGAGCAGCTGCTGGGGGGAAATCATCACCTGGGCCATCATCCACGTCACAGATAATCAACATCTGAGCTGATCACCCAGGAGCTTGGCACCTTGTCTGCAGTCCCAGACACATCACCTCAGCTGCGAGGTCACAGTGGGTTCAGATATACCCAAAGCAGTCCCCAGTCACTAAGCAGTCCCTGGTCACTAAGCAGATCCTGGTCACTAAGCAGTCCCTGGTCACAAAGCAGATCCCAGTCACTAAGCAGACCCTGGTCACTAAGCAGTCCCTGGTCACTAAGCAGACCCTGGTCACTAAGCAGACCCTGATCACTGAGCAGTCCCTAATCACTAAGCAGACCCTGATCACTGAGCAGTCCCTAATCACTAAGCAGTCCCTGGTCACTAAGCAGACCCTGATCACTGAGCAGTCCCTGGTCACTAAGCAGTCCCTGATCACTAAGCAGTCCCTGGTCACTAAGCAGACCCTGATCACAAAGCAGTCCCTGGTCACTGAGCAGTCCCTGATCACTGAGCAGTCCCTGATCACTGAGCAGACCTTGATCACAAAGCAGTCCCTGGTCACTGAGCAGTCCCTGGTCACAAAGCAGTCCCTGATCACTGAGCAGTCCCTGGTCACTAAGCAGACCCTGATCACAAAGCAGTCCCTGGTCACTAAGCAGTCCCTGATCACAAAGCAGACCCTGGTCACAAAGCAGACCCTGGTCACAGAGCAGTCCATAGTCACAGAGCAGTCCATGGTCACTGAGCAGACCCTGATCATTAAGCAGACCACAGTCATGCCGAGTTTCCAAGACCAAGGCTCCAGTTCCCCCCATGTCTGTTGCTCCCCTGGCACAGGCAGGGACAGGAGGCTGCCAGGGCTGCAACGTTCCCCCTCAGCAGGCCTCTGCCAAAGAGGCTCAGGCTCACCTGGTGAACTGTTTGCTGTCCTCATGCACTTCCATTTCACAGCTCTTGAACTCATTCAGCTCCTTCCGGATGGCAGCCTGCAAAGAGGGGCAGATCCTCGACCACAGGGTTCTGCCAGCCCAGGACAGCTCAGGCCTCCAGAGCCTACTCAAGGCTCATCCTGCACCAGGGCCCTGCACCTCCCACCCTCTGCTGTCACTGCGCTGTGTCCACATCAGACACTTCTGCGTGGAGAAGGCTCCAGGGAGTTCTCAGAGCACCCTCTCAGGATTTGAAGGTGAGTGAGAGGACAGGGGCTGCTGGCTTCAAACTGGGAGAGGCTGGATTGAAATTCCTTCCCAGGAGGGTGATGAGGCACTGGGACAGCCTGCACAGAGAAGCTGTGGAGGCTCCAAGCCTGACAGCGCTCAGGGCCAGGCTGGATGAGGCTTGGGCTGGGCTGGCAGGGTTTGGAACTCTTCAAGGTCCCTTCCCACCCAACCCGTTTGGTCCTTCCATGCACTCACAGCACCGGGTAGGGGCTGGGTACAGCACAGGTAGGTGAAGGGTGGCCGCAAAGGAGCAGGAAGGGCTCAGGCCCGCTGGCACAGGGCAGCCCGAGCCAGCTGCTGCCCCTCGCCCAGCGCCGGTCACCTTGTCGGCTGGCGTCAGCTTGGTCCAGGGCTTGTCGGCGCGGCGGTCATAGTCCTGCGCGTCTGTCACCTCCACATACTCGTTGAACCGCAGGATCTTCCGTGCCTGCAGCTCCGCCACCGTCGGCCGCTGGCTCAGCTGTGCAGCAGGGGCACGGCAAGGGCATAGCAGGGTCACTTTAGGCTGAGCCCCCAGCAGAGCCGAGCCCAGCTCCCTGTGCCACAGACGCTGCCAGGTGCTGCTGGCAGCCCCAAAGGGCAGAGGAAGCCTCTTGGCAGGGTGACCCCAGCAGGCCACGTGGCCAAGGCAGGCACCGAGGAGTCTGAGAACAGCCACTACACAGGGGAGCCCCAGGTGACACTCCTAAGTGGCACCTTTCACACTGCACACCCATGGCTTAGAGCAGCTGCTGCCCTGCTCAGCCTCTCCACCTGGCTGGCAGCTCAGGACTGGGCTCTGGGCAGCCTGATGCAGAAGCTGTGGCCCCCAAGGTCCTCACTGCACCAGGCTGGCCAGCTCCAGCAAACCTCTCCAGTGCCAAGGCCACAGAGGGTCCTCACCCACCTTGCCCCCCTCGGTGCCAGCTCTGATCCGTCGTTGACAAGTGTGGCCATGGTGCCAAGGGCTCCGCTCTGGTGACAGCCCATGTTCCACAGGCACCACAGGAAGAGGGCACCGGCAACACTTACACAAGAGCCACCCCTAGCCATGCCAGATGGCACTGCCAGCAGAGGCCCCATGGTACCTTTCTGGTCAGCCTGCGCTTGATCTCCCTCTTCTCCGCCTGCCGCAGAGCCTCGTTCTTGGCTGCAAGGGGAGAGCAGAGATCTGCTGTGAGGGCAGGGATCTGCTGCCAGTGAGGGGCTCAGTCCCTGCCTGTCTCTCCCAGGGCTGAGCTCCTCTCTGACCTAGCAGCCCCACATGGACAAGGTGGCCTCAGCACAGGGCCTGATCCCTCCAGCCCTGGGCAGGGGAGGTCGATCTGGATGATCCCAGAGGTCCCTCCCAACGCCCTCCTTGCTAGGGCTGTGGTGGAGCCACAGCCAAGGCTCGGTGACCAGTGCTGCTCTGCACCCTGCAGCCCCAAGGCTGCCTGTGGCTTCTCAGAGCCAGAAGCAGCACAGACGAATCAATCCCTGGCATGGAAACTTCCTGCTCCGGGCTTGAGCACGAGTGGCTGCTGCTGGAGCCCGCGGGACACTGCTGCCCTTCTGCAGCACAAAGTGCAGCCCAAGCGAAATCACCTCTGCAGGATCCTGCTGTGTAACAGAGCCCAGCATGGAGGGGTGGGAAGGGGCCTCTGGAACTCACCCAGCCCAACTCCCATGCCTCAGCAGGGCACCCACAGCAGCTTGCCCAGGGGCACTGTGGCTAGGAGGGGTTGGAAGCTCTCCAGAGGAGACTCCACAACCTCTGTGGGCAGCCTGCTCCAGGGCTCTGCACCCTCACACCAAAGAAGTTTCTGCTGCTGCTGCTGCTCAGGTTAACAGAACTGGACCCAGCACTGCAGCTGTGGCCTCGCCAGGCACAGCAGAGTTGCCCTGCTGGCCACGCTCCTCAGCTTTGGCTTTCTTGACCACCAGGGCACATTGCTGCCTTCTGAGGAACTTGGCCCCCACAGCCCACTTCTGGTGGTTACAGAGTGCTAAGAGAAGGTCTGGAGCAGTACCACACAACCCAGGCAGTCCTGCAGCAGCCTCCAGGCAATCCTGGGCCGAGACACTGAAGGCAGATTCCCTGCCCTAGCTCTCCAGGGCAGCCCCACTCACGCTGCAGGATGTTCCTCTGCTCCAGCTCCTCGGCTGTGGGCCTCTGGCTCAGCCTCCTGCACACAAGTGACAAAGCTGTCAGCTGAGGGCTGCCTGCGGCCGCAGGGAGCAACACTGCTGGCTCCAGCTCGCTGCAGAGCCTCCTGCTCTCCAGCCCCCACCGCACCTGATCAGTGTGGTCCCGATCTGCTGCCGGATCTCGTTCCACTCCTCCCTGCTCTTGCGAGGGAAGGGCACCTTCTCCTCCTGCAGCGTGCCCATGCTGCCCAGCTTCATGGCCAGGGTGTCCTTCCTCTTCACCCTGTTGGCCAAGGTGCCTGTGGGGAGGGATGGGTGGGACTGGCACCCGCCGTGTGCCTCTGCCAGCTGTGCTCTGCCCTGGGATCAGCACCACAGCTCACCAGAGCCAGTGGCAGCAACCAGCACTGCTGTGCCATGCCACTCAAGTGCCATCCCACCAGCACCAGCTGCTGCAGGAGCCACCTGCACCTGGGGGGTGCACCTCAGCAGTAGGGCACAACTCAGGCTGCAGGGAAGAGGACTTGGGGCACAGCAGGAGGCTGGGAGCCAGATGCTGAGGTGTGGCATGGGCCAGGGCTTTGACCTCACATAGGCTGGCATGAGCCCAGTGGAGCAGCAGAAGCATCTGCAGTGCCAGTGCCTTACTGTTGTGGCTTTCATCCTCCTCCTCATCCTCGTCGTCTCTGTACAGGATGGGTCCCTCCGAGTCCGAGTCGCTCATCCCTGCGTCTGCTTCCTGCTCCTCAGGCAGGGCCTGGGCTACCCGTGTGGGGATGGCACTGACAGCTGGCACCTCTCCGACGTACACGTTGGGGCCTGAGCTCTGCTCCTCCTCCTCCTCCTCCTCCTCCTCCTCCTCATCGTCTGGACTAAGGAGAAGTAAACTGTCACAAACCTCTGAACACTCCCCAGAGGACCAGCACCTTGGCTTTCCTCGGCCCACAGCAGGCAGCCCAGGGAGCAGAGACCCAAGAGCCACTCCAGCACCCTGCAGTGCCCCCTCTGCCAAACATAGGCTCTGGCACAGGAACTGCCAGGGGCAGGCTCTTGGCAGAACCAAACAGGCCTCTCCCCCCAACTTTGGGACTTGCAGGCTCAGCTCCCTTCCACCCCCGGCCAGCCCTGTGCCCACTGCTACTCTGCACCATGCCAGGATGGAGGGAACCCAGGAACCTGTTTTGTCTTGGGGCAATGAAAGCCAGGCCAGGCCAGGCCAGCTCTGGGCACTGCCCTGTGTCTTGTGGCCTGGGAGCCACCTCCCTCTGCTAGGAGGTTCTCAGCAGTGCCTGAGCCACTGCAGCCAGGAGCAGCTTAGCTGCGCTCAGCCAGCAGAGAGAAGGTTCCCAGGCTGCTGTGAGGACCAGCAGAGGAGCTCAGAGGAGTAGAGCCCAGCCGAGCCCAGCCCCTCCTTGGCCCCACAGAGCAGGGGCACGGCGGCAGCAGGCGCTGCGAGGTGGCCCTGAGGGACTCACACTTTGAGCAGCTCGATGGTGACAGGCAGGGACCTGGTCCTGCCCAGGCTGCCGCTGTCCTCTCCAGTGCCTTCGCTCTCAAACAGCAGCGAGTGTGCCCGGTGGCAGCCCTCAGGTGGCGGCGTGGCGGGCAGGGGGCTGGTGAGAGCTTGCTGGATGCGGATGTGCAGCGGCACGGGGGGCAGGCGAGCTGGCACCTGGGGCTCCCCCAAGCCCTGCTCTGCTGTCCTCTTGGACACCTCCATGGACCTGAAGTCTTCAGGAGGAGGAGTCTCTTTGGGCAGGTCCAGGGAGCGTGGAGGGTCCAAGGCAGGGGTGGAGGCAGGCAGGGGCAGGCGGGGAGGCTCGGGGGGCACGTGTGTGGGCAGCGGCGGCGAGGGTGAGGGTGGGGGGTAGGCAGGAGGGCTGTGCATGGGCACCAGTGTGGGGCGGCCGCCTGGCACCGTCCTCTCCTGAGGGGGCTTGGAAGTCATCGCTGCCTCCGATGGGTTGCTGGGCAGGAGGCCTCGCTTCGGTGGCAGAGGAGGGGAAGGCTTGGACAGGCCTGGGGCAGTGCCTATGGCTTGGGAGAGCTCCGCTGAAGAGAAAACCACAGGAGGCACTCAGTGAGCAGGGCACCCTCCAGGTGCCAGTCAGGGGATGGGTCTGGGGGAAAGGAACCTTCAAAGCTCAACCGGTGCCACCCTCTGCAGGGTGACAGCAGGGACATCCCCAGCTAGAGCAGCTTGCCCAGAGCCCAGACAACCTGACCCGGGCTGGGGCAGCACCCACCCCTCTGGGCAGCCTGGGCCAAGCCCTCCCCACCCACAGTATCAGCAGAAACCCTTCAGCAGCCTGGGCTGAGCAGGCTCTGCTAGGAGGAGATGCCAGCAAGAACCAGGCTGCAAGCTGCTGGAGTTTGTCCTTCCTGCAGCAAAGACCTGGGAGAGCAGCCAGAAGGGAGCAGGCTGGGAGAGGTCTGGGCAGCCTCCGCTCCTCCGGAGAGACAACAGCAGCAGCCTCGAGTGACAGCAGATGGAGCTCAGCCAGAGCCAAGGAGCACAGCATGGAGGGATCTGGCTGTGTGCACAGCAGAGCAGCCTGAAGCACCCAGGACATGCCAGGCTCCAGCGCTGGCAGCAGCTCCCCTGCAGCGGCCTGGGGTGCAGCCGGGAGGGCTCTGCAGAGCTGGGCACCAGCAGAGGGGGCAGGGAGAGCCGAGCCCAGGGACAGCTGCGAGGCTGCAGGGACGTGGGGGCATGTTTGGGATGTTTCACATTTTTAGACTTCCCCTTATAGATTAAGGACAGATCTGTGCAGAGCTCCAGCTGCAGCCCAGAGGGACTGCAGCATCTCCTCTGGACAGGCTCCAGCCACCTTTGGGCAGTAACAGCTTCTGAAAGGGAGCAAGGAGCTGGCAGAAGAGACAGGAAAGTGCTGGCTGCTGCTCTCAGCATCCTCCCGAGCCAGCCCCTCTCCCTCCAGTGCCACAAACCCAGGACACCAACTGGCACAGCCTCCTGTGAGGTGCCACCACAGGAGCTGCAGCTCCTGAAACCTGCCAGCAGCACCAAGCCCAGGGCTGTGCCAAGCTCCTGGCTGGCAGGACAGCCCCATTTGTGCTCTGCTTTCCAGAGCTGATGCTGGTTAAATCCTCACAGACTGCTTGCTGAGCCTTCAGCTGCTGCATCAGATGCCAGAGCTGCTCAGAATGGGCTCCAGGAACATCTCCAGGCAGGCATAAAGGGGATCTGCAGCCTCCTGCCTCAGCTTCAAGCAGTGGCACAACAGCACACACACGGCTGGGCTGCAGCAGGTACCAGAGACCCAAGCAGAGCTCACAAAGCCATTCCACTGCTGCTGGTGATGCACAGCTACAAACCCAGGCTCCCCCAGCACTGACTGCACCCTGCTGCAGCTGCAGCCCCATGCAGGAGGGAGAAGGGACAGCTGGGGAGCTGCACAGCCCTTCCCTGCATCTGCAGTCCCATCTGGAAGGAAACAGTAGCTCTACCGCCCTCCTTCTCTCCTCACAGCCCCGGAGCAGGCCTGCCTGGCTGCCGTCTGCACAAGCACCTCCTGCAGCTGGCACCAGTGCACTGCAGAGACCATCCCCAGGGCCTGCAAGCAGCTTAGGGGAAACAAGGAAACAGTTCACGGAGGGCTCAGGCATGGCCAGAGCAGCCGGGCAGGGCTGGCACGGGGCAGTGTTTCCACTGTGGCAAGGCTGCCTGCAAAGCCTGACGGAGCCAGGAGCAGCCCCGAGCAGAGCCAAGGTCCTGCTCACACTGAGAGCTGTGGCCCAGGCTCCTCACACACAGCCTGAGCTTCTCCCAGTGTCCCCAGCCCTCGCTGGTAACAGCCCCAGTGCCTGTGCTGCCTGCAGGGCTGAGTGACCACCTGCTGTGTGCCAGGGTCAGCAGGTGGCCTGTGCAGCACAGACAGCCCCCGGGTGAAGCTGGCTGTACCTCAGCCACGCTGCAGCTTCAGTATCTCTACAACTCCTAGAGAGCAAGGACTTTGTTCAACCCACCAGGTCCAGCCTAAAGGTCCCCTCGGCTACCTTGAGGCCACTTCCTCTCCTCCTGTCCCATGTTCCGTGGGAGAAGAGACCAACCCCAGCCCCCAGCTAGCTCCAGCCGCCCTCTGGGGAGCTGTGGAGAGCAATGAGGTCTCCCTCAGCCTCCTCTTCTGCAGGATGAACACTCCCAGCTCCCTCCACTGCTCTTCCCCAGCCCTGCTCTCCAGACCCTTCACCAGGCCCTTCTCTAGCCCTGCAAATGTCCTCCTTGCACTGAGGGGCCCAAAACTGACCCCAGGACTGGAAGTTGGCCTCAGCAGTGCCCAGCACAGGGGGACAATCCCTGCCCTGCTCCTGCTGCCACAGCATTGCTAGGACAGGCCAGGAGGCTGGTGGCTGCCAAGGTACAGCCTGGTTCAGGCACTGCTGAGCAGCACCCCCGGGTCCTGCACATTGCAAATCCTCCTCTGAGGGGCAGGCTGAGCAAGGGCTCCGCTGCAGAGGCACTCACCTAGCACCGAGCTGTTCCTGTTGATAGGTTTGGGAGGAGGCACAGGAGGCTGCTTGGCAGGGGCTGTGCTGGTTGTGCTCGTGGCAGCAGCAGTGTTGGCACTGGCAAGAGCTGCAGGCAGAGTCCTGGGGGCTGGGGAAGGGGCAGTGGTGGCACTGGGAGTCTTTGCTGCTGCGGGGGCTGTGCTGCAGGGGGCTGTGCTGCAGGGTGCAGGCTTTGCAGTGCTGCTGGCAGGTGCTGGCTCCTTCCCCTGTGCTTCATTTGCTTCCTGGGCAGCAGAGGGAGGCCCCTTGGGCAGAAGCAGAGGCTGCCTGGGCTCCTGGGGTGGCTCCAGCTCGGGCCCGGAGTGGCTGCTGGAGGAGCCTGCAGAGGGAGACGCTTGGTATGAGCGGCTGCAGGGCACGGGGCGGGAAGTAGCCAGTGGGAATTCAGAGCTGGGGGCATGCAGCTGAGGCCTTACCCTGCCTTTTCTTGGCCTCCTCAGCTGGAACAGGCTTCCTGAGGCCAGGGGGCTCGGTGGCTTCCTCCTCCTGGTTACAAACCCCAGGCCCACCGATGGACACTGTGTGGCCATTCTTCAGCGCAGGCAGGTTCAGCTTCTCGGGGTCCTCACCATCTGCAGGGCACAGGAGGAAAGGGGCAAACAGAACACTCAAGAGAGCAGGACAGGGAGGAGATGTGGCTGAGTCACCAGAAGCTCCAGCAGTCCACATCATCTTTTCTGGCTTCTGGAGCAGCTGACCCTCAGCCTGTCCTCTGCAGAGTGCCACCAGCAAGCTGGGGCTGGCATCTCTTGGTACAGCTCTGACCCCCATCAGCTCTGTGTCTTCTCCAGCAGCCTCTTCATCTACCTCCCTGTTTCGAAAGGATTCTGCTGCAGCATGCCCAGTGCTGTGCCACAGCCCAGAGGAGCTGCATTCTGCCATTCTAAACCTCCAGCAGCTTCTCCATCTGCTCAGCCTCTCCAACCCGAGTCTCAAAGAATCCCAAACTGCTTGGGGTGGGAGGGACCTTCAGAGCTCCTCCAGTCCAGCCCTTGCAGCCAGCAAGGGCAGCCCCAGCCAGAGCTGCTCAGAGCCCCAGACAACCTGACCTGCACTGGTGTCAGCCACAGGGCAGCTCCCACCTCTCTTGGCATCCTGGCCAGGCTCTCCCCACCCTCAGTGTCAAACACTTCTCCCTTCTCTCCACTCTGAGTTTCCTTCTCTGAGTTTCAGACCATCCCTTCTTGTCCTGTCACAACAGGACCTGCACTGAAGTCTGTCCCCAGCTTTCTGCTCAGCCCCCATAAGCATGGAGAGGCTGCAAGGTCTCCTGGAGCTTTCTCTTCTCCAGGCTGACCAGGTGATGGTGGCCAGGTGAGGAACTGATCTGGCAGTATGGCCCCAGGGAGAGACACCAGGGATGGCAGAAAAGCAGCTGAGGCTGCTCTGAGAGCAGGGCAGGCTTTCATAAGCTCAGGCACGACGAGACCACCCCATGGACACCCCCTCTGCAGCTGCTGGAGGAGATGCCCCTGCCCAGGCAGATCCAAAGGCATCAGCAGCTGCTTTCCTGTTCCAAGGCCTTGGAGCCTGAGCTGTGGAGTCAGTGCCGGTCCCACAGCAGCCAGAGGTGTGGCAGGAGAGTTCGGCAGGACCAGACAAAGCAGCTGGAGCAGGACACGTGCAGGAGAGGCAGGATGGGATGTGACACAGAACAGCTGTCCCCTCCCTGCTGGCAGCAGGCAGGAAGATGGCCAAGCCAGGCATGGCACCATCCTGGCTGCCTTCCTTGTCAGGTGCCAAAGCCAGATGAGGTCACACGGCAGAGGGCAAGGCAAGCAGGAACCAGGGCAGCAGAGAGCCCTGGAATGCAGCTCCCCAAAGGAGGAGGAGGAAGAGGAGGAGGAGATAGTTTGCAGCCTCACCCTGCTCAGGCTCCTCCAGCAGCACTCCTCTCTTCACCAGCTCCTCCCGCGGCTTCCGCATCGAAATCTTTCGCTCTAGGACTGACACCAGAGGCAGAAACAGCACTGAGGGAGGGGGCAGGGCTGGGGGCTGCGGCAGGGGAGGGCAGAACAGAAGGGCTTCAGCTGGCTCTGGGCTTGCGAGGAGGCAGGAGGGAGGGCAGGTCCGGGCCCGCCCTCCGCTCTCGGTGGGGGTGGTGCGGGGAAAGTCTCCCTCCCCGAGGCTGCTCGGGAGGTTCCCTGGAGAAAGGAATCCACTCGTGTGAGACTCCTGCTCCGTGGCAGCTCTGCAGACACTGCAGCTGCCAGCCCCGAGCCCCACTTAGCCTCAGCACCAAGTCCTTCTCGCTAGCCGGATGGCTCCTGGCAGGCTCCCCAGGCTGAGGAGGCGTCTCCCACCCAGCCCCCACGAGGTTACCTTCTGACGTCTCCTTAAATTTGTCACTGCTTTTCTTTTTCCTCCACTTCCAGGGTTTGAAGATTTTGCCGAAGCTCGGGAACTTGCTCTTCCTCTTGGTGGGGGGTGTGGTGTCACTCGACTCCAGCACATCTGCCCCCACGCCATCAGCTGGGGGCTGCTCCACCTCTTCTGCTGCACCGAGAAGAACAGAGCTGTCACCGCTGTGCTGCAGAGGAGCTGCAGCTCCAGCAGCCTGCCCTGGGGAACGTGCTGCAGGTCCACGCAGGGAGGCAGCAGGCTCCGAGCCCTCAGGAGCCCAGCGGCACCTCACAGCCCAGGAGACATGAGTGGGGCTCCAGGGGTTAACAGTGCAAAGGGCAGCGAGAGGAAAGGCGACTGCCCAAAGCTGCAGGGCCACAGACCACAGCACGCCTCAGGCTGGAAGGGACCTCAGTGATCGCCTGCTCCAAACCCCTGCCATGGGACACCTCTCAGCCAGACTCAGCTGCTCACGGCCTCATCCAGCCTGGCCTTGAACAGCCCCAGGCAGAAGGCAGCCACAGCCTCCCTGGGCAGCCTGTGCCAGAGTCTGCCCACCCTGGTACTGCAGAACTTCTTCCTCAGCTCCACTCTCCCCATGCTCTGCCTCAGCTCCAAACCATTCCTCTGCAGCTTTCCTGCAGGATCCCTTCAGGTGCTGGAATGCAGCTCTGAGGTCCCCTTGGAGCCTTCTCCTCTCCAGTCTGCACACCCCCAGCTCCCTCAGCCTATTCCCACAGCAGAGCTGCTGCAGCCCATCCCCAGCTGGAAGCCACTGGTGCTAGCCACAGGTCCCTGCATGGCCACAGGCCCCTGCCAGCTGCAGCCACCCAAGCCAGTTGGCAGCCACGGGCAGGGCTCAGCCTCACAGGGCTCTTCCCTCTATAAATAAGGGCAAAGTTGGCCAAGAGCAACAAGATCACAGGAAAGCAGCACAATGCAGGCCTGAGCCCCACCTACTGCACTCCAACTCCCTGGAGAACCACAGAAGGATAAAGGAGGGGAGGGACACGGAGGTGTGGAGGGACATGGAGGTGTGAGGGGGACATGGAGGTGGGGAGGGTCATGGAGGTGGGGGGACACACTGCCCCCAGCTCACAGTAGCAACAGCACACTCCCAAAGCAGCAGTGCTGATGCCAGGTGGGCTCCATGTTGATGGAGCAGCAGGCAGCACTTGGAGGCAGAGCCCAGCAGAGCCTGCAGCAAACCCACAGCTGTGCTCACAAGCCAGGAGAAAGCTGCTGCTGGCCTGCTTGATGGCCTTCACTCAGAGCCTGAGGATGCCTTTGGCATGTGGGCTGCAGGAGACAGGAGAACCCAAAGCTGCAGCTGCACAGAGCTCTGAAAACAGCCAGTGTGGGGAGGAGGGTCTGGAGACATCAGAGAAAGGCTCAGGCTGGAAGGGACCTCGGGGATCGCCTGCTCCAAACCCCTGCCATGGGACACCTCTCAGCCAGACTCAGCTGCTCACGGCCTCATCCAGCCTGGCCTTGAACAGCCCCAGGCAGAAGGCAGCCACAGCCTCCCTGAGCAGCCTGTGCCAGAGTCTGCCCACCCTGGTACTGCAGAACTTCTTCCCCAGCTCCAAACCATTCCCCTTGGCCTGTATCCAGACCCCCTCAGCAAGTGTCTCTGCAGCCTCCCTGCAGGATCCCTTTAGGTACTTTAATGCAGCTTTGAGGTCCCCTGGAGGCTTCTCCTCTCCAGTCTGCACATCCCCAGGCTCCTCAGCCTGTGCCCACAGCATCCTGCAGCCCATAACCCAGCCATGCCAAACGCTGCCTCCAAGCCAGAGGTTCTGGAGCCTGCAGCCCTCTGTGTCACAGGGCACCTTTCAGCCAGGCCTGCAGGACCTGTCTGCAGCGCAGGCCACACGCAGGGGTCAGCCAAGATCCTGATTCCTGGAGGTAGCAGACTGGGAAGGAACAGTAAGGGAAGACCACTCCAGCCATGGCACAAAGCTACTTGTGGACCTGCCATGGCCTACACACAGCCCCAGAGCTGGGATCAGATTCCTCTCCATATAGGATCAGAAAGGTTGGAAGAGACTTCCAAGGTCACCCAGTCTAACCCCTGACCCAGCACTGCCAGGGCACCCTCAGCACCCCATCTCCACAGCTCTGAAGAAGCCACAGTGCCATGCTCAGGGACAGCAATGGGGCACCAAAGACAAGTTGGAGGGACAAGGAAGGGGCAGGAGTACTAAGAAGCTGAGGCCTCACTCAGCCTGGTACCTGCTCAGCACCATGGCCAAGGTCTTGCATGGCAAGTCTGCACCCAAGCCTCGCTCTCACTGTGGTGCCAGGCTAGAAACCTCAGTTCAGATGTATGAAAAAGGTTAAATGAGGTCACAGAGGTGACCCCAGGATGTCCTCATGGGAAGGCCAAGAGCTCTGCAATGAGCACGTTCCTGAGGTGCCCCATGCCAGGACATGGCCTTGTTTAACCTGACCAGGAGGAGAAACTTCTGTGGTGTGAAGCTGCTGGAGCCTGGAGCAGTCTGCCCAGAGAGGTTGTGAAGTCTCCTCCTCTGCAGAGCTTCCAAACCCCCTGGCCATTGTATTCCTGGGCAAGCTGCTGTGGGTGCCCCGCTGGAGCAGGGGATAGGACTGGGTGGGCTCCAGAGGTCCCTTCCCACCCCTCCATTCTCGGCTCTGTAAGAAGTGCATGAAGCAGCCATGGCAGAGAAGTGTCCTGAGGGAGCCTCACACCATGCCTGAACCCAGGGTGAAACATCTGCTGCAGCTTCAGCACCTTGGCCCCCACAGCCCTGGAGTACTCAACCTGCCCTGCCTCAGACAGAGCCTAGCTGGGCTGGGAAGGGAGCTGTGCCCTGGCTGCCATCAGAGCATTTGCCCACCAGAGCCTGCCACCACGTGGAGCTTGGCCCTGAAACACCTCCTGGTCCTGTCCCAGGAGAAGGCAGGGCATGGAGCTGTGTGGGCAGCAGGTCCGTGTGAACCCAAAGTGTTTGGACTGAAATAGTCTGGGGAAACGTCACCAACTTGGCACAGCCTGGAGACAAGGTGGCAGAAGGCTGCAGCAGTGCCAGGCAGGTCAGGATGTCCTCCCCCAGCAGCCAGCTGGCCCCTCAGAGCCTCTCCTACTGCCTGCTGTGCTCATTCACGCCAGGTCCTGCTTCTCACACTGCACCTGGCCCTAGGTGCCAAGCACTGGGCAAGGCCTAGGGTGGCACTGAGCCACCACACTGCTGTTTGCTTCCCGAGATGAGAGCCCACTGCAGGGCAGGGAGCTGCAGCCTTGCAGGGGGCTCTGAGCTCATCTTGCAGTGAGTGGCTGTGCTGCTGCTTGTGTCATCTGCTCCCAAAGCTTTGCCCAGGCTTGGGGCTGCCATTCCCAGGACCATGGAATACTTTTAGTTGGAAAAGCCCTTTCAGATCCTCCAAAACAACCATTCTCTAACTGCCCATGCTGGTGCCAACCACTGCACCTGGTCCTATCATTGCACATGAGCCTGGCTCCCTGCAAAGCTTTAGCACAGGACTGAGGGCAGCTCTCAGGCTCCTCTGCTGCAGGCTCCCTGAGTCTGGCCTCACAGGGAGGTGTTCACTGCCTGCAGCAGCTCTCTGGCTCTCTGCTGAGCTCTTTCAAGCAGTTCCCTGATTCTGGAACTGAGGGGCCCAAAACTGGGCACAATAATCCAGATGTGGCCTCAGCAGGGCAGAGGAGAGTTCCATCAGGAGCCTTTGCTGAGGCCTCAGCACACAGAGCCTGTGTCAGAGCCTGGCACTGTAGGACCACAACCAACCCTGCCACTGCCAGAAGGGAGACGGAGCCTGGGCCGGGGACCATCGGCTCCTGCCGCAGCTTTGTTGTGCCAGGCTCAGCAGTTTGGGATCCAAAAAGCTTTCAAGCCAGCAGCTCCAACCCCAAAACCCCCAGCAGACAAAGGCCCTTTTGAGGGAAATACTGCTAAGGTTAAAGCAGCAGAAAGGCACCAGTGGGAAATGCTCCCAAGCTTCCTACAGCAGCCTGAAAACCTTCCTCTGCATTTCCTGAATGGCCCAGGCAGGAGATGGATCCTGACCTTCAACAAAAGGTTATGGTCACAAACCAGCCTCAGACAGTCCCAGCCCTCAGCCTCTCTGTCTTTTGTCCTGCTGTAGCCACCACTCCTCAGGACGCAGCATCCTGCCCAGCCTCGTGCAAAACCCATCTCTGGTTCACAACTCCATCAGCAGGAGCTCTTCAGACAGCAGCTGAGGAACCAGCAGCTCTCTGGCCTCCAGCAAGGGACAGTGTCCCCACACCAAGGGGGCCCAACTGCCCTGGAAACTGCCATCACCTCTGCTGCTCCAGGAGAGAAGCAGCCCCTGGCTGGCATGCACCAGAAATACAAGGGGAAGAAGCCGTCGATGCCCACCCACAGCACACACAAGTTTGACTTCTCCCTTCCACTCACTTTTAGCAGCTCTTGAACCGGAGGGGCTGGAGGGAAGTGGGGGTGTGGAAGGTTTAACCTGAGCCCCTCAATGCTTGGGAGGTTCAAAATCATGAAAGTGAAAAAGAATGAGAGAAAAACTTGCAGTACTTGGAGCAGCTCCCCCCGTGCAGGCACCAAGGGGTCTCTGAGCCTCAGGCAATTCCCCTCTGCAGCTCAGAGGAAGGATCTGAGCCCAGCCAGCTGAGCCCCTGGGAGGCAAAGGGGAACAGCAGGGTGTGGGAAGTGTTCTCTGTCAGAGCATCCCTATCCCAGCTGGGAACAGCTCCCAGGAGCATCCCGATCCCAGCAGCAGACGGGAAACAACAGTGAGCTGTACGCAGCCTTCTCGGCTCCGGCGGCTCGCAGGGGTCGGCTGAGCTCGGTAGAGCCTGAACTCCGCAGCACCCTGCAGAGCAGACACAAACCAGCCGGAAGGTGCCTGCCAATCTCTTCTTCCACAGACCCCAGGCTCGGTGATGCTGCTCCCCAGGCAGCAACCCTGGGCAGCTCGGGGCTGGCTCCCACCCCACGCAGGGGGATTTTACGACTTCGCAAAGCTGCTGCCCCTGAACCCGGCCAGGTAAGACAGAGCCCAGCCCCAGCAGCCTGGCGGTTGGCAGAAGCTGCCGTGGCGAGGCAGGGTCGGCGGCTGGACCCGATGCCCTCCGAGGTCCTCCCCAGCCCACGCAGCAGGCAGGCGGCGGCGGGGCCGTTCCCGGGCGCAGGTTACACAAGCGCCGCATTCCTGCGCTCCCAGCTCCGCCACCTGCAGCCCTGCCCTGGCCCCGCGCTGCGCCCCGGGCCCTGCCCCCCACTCACCGAGAGCTGCGGGGCTCAGAGGTCTGGAGAGCTGCGGCTGCCCCATGGGGGTCCCTGCTCGGCAGCGCTCCGGGAGGAGGCGGGAGCGGGAAAGACGGAGAAGAAAGTCCCCCGAGAGCACTTCGGTCCTGGAGTCCTCGGGACCGGGAAGCCCCCGCCCAGGACCGGCAGGGAGGCCGACAGCGGCGGCCGCCGGCCCTCAGGCAGCGCTGCGGGAAGGTCCCGCACGGGTCCGTTCCTGCCCGTGTGCCATGTCCGGGCACCCGCGGCGCGCTCCCGGTGCCAGCTCCCTCGCACGGATGCCGCTCATTCCACAGCCCGGCGCCGCGGCTCAGGAAGGGGAGGAGACAGCGAAGGAGCCGCAGCCTCTCAGCTGCGGGATCCCAGCACCGCCACCCCCCGCGCCCTCAGCCACGGACGGAGAAAGCTCGGGGGGATGAAGAAGTTTCGCTGAAGGAAGGTTCTGGAGGAGCCTCGCAGAGGGGACCTCCAGAGTGCAACGAGTCCAAGCCCCTGCAGAGCCTGCTGGGGGGAGGAGGCATAGGAACACACCGAGAGGGGTCTGAAAGTGACCAGCGGAGACTCCACAGCCTCTGCGGGCAGCCTGCTCCAGGATCCAGTACCCTCACGCCACAGAAGTTTCTCCTGCTGCTGACAATTCCCTGCGACTGAGTTGGCAGCTGGAGGCTGGAGGAGTTTCAGCCCCGAACGGGACCGAGGGGGCAGCAAACAGAAAGCAGGGAGGGCATGGATGAGCAAGCCTGGTGGCACCCAGCTGCTGCAGGAGCTGCACGGGGCTGGCAGCAGAGCAATTTCCTTTGTCGGGGTGCTCAGGGACAGCACTGGGGGCAAAGGGGCACAAACTGGGACATCAGAAGCTCCATCTGAACAGGAGGAACTTCTGTGATTTAAGGGTGGCAGAGCCCTGGAGCAGGCTGCCCAGAGAGGTGATGGGGTCTCCATCTCCAGAGACACTCCAAACCCACCTGGACATCGTGGTCTTGTGAGACCTTCTCTAGGTGACGCTGCCTCGGCAGGGGATTGGACTCGATGATCTCCAGAGGTCCTTCCCAACCTCACTGTTCTGTGAGCCTGTGGATTTCAAAGCGCCTAAGTTGATGTAGTGGCAGGACCTGGGGCAATGGCTTTGAGCTGGAAGAGGGCAGATCGAGACTGGAGATGAGGAAGAAATTCTCGGCAGTGAGGCTGGGCAGACACTGGCACAGGCTGCCCAGGGAGGCTGTGGATGCCCCTTCCCAGGAGGTGTTCAAGGCCAGGCTGGATGAGGCCCTGAGAGACCTACGCTGGTGGAGCTGTCCCTGCCCACGGCAGAGGGCTGGAACTGGATGAGCTTTAAGGTCCCTCCCAACCGAAGCCATCCCGTGGTGCTGAGATGCAGCAGTGGGAGCAGGCCCCAGCCCCCCCCAGCTCAGCGCTGCAGGCAGCGGCGGGCGCAGGGCGGGTGGCAGCCTGGTGAATGCAAATGCAGGAGAGCAGAATTTGCATGGCACAAGCAGGGATCCCTCCCGACTGCTGTCACTGCTGCCGAGAGCCAGCCTCCTCCAGACCTGCACCGCAGCGCTCTCCAGAGCTTAAATGTCCCCCTGGATTCCTACCAGCTCTGTGGTAGGACTTCAGCAAGTACACCGATCACCCCCAGCCCCTGTGCCCCCCACCAGGAGAGGGAACACTGCACAACAACCCCCTGCACAACAAATCCCTGCACACCCAACCTCCTGCACAACAAACCCCTGCACACCCAACCTCCTGCACAACGAACCTCTGCACACCCAACCCCCTGCACAACAAATTTTGCTGCAGTCCCAGCAGTGACTCCCCAGGAACCTGAGCCCCTCTACCCCAGCCTTCAACCATGGGCCTCAGAGCAGGTGGCCACCACCCACGGGCAGCAAGAGCAAGTGCAGGAGGCAGGAATCAGCAGAGAGCATTCTGCTCCCCGCCCCCCAGCACAGAGACCTTCCCGGGGCTCTGCTCAGCCTCCCAGCAGCAGGCAGCTCAGAGCAGCAGCCTGGGGCCCTGCTCCATCACTCTTGACTTTTGATTTCTCCCTGAGCCATCAGCTCTGATCCAGAGCCCTGCCCCACCTCATCAGACTCCACTTTCAAACAAAGGAAAACCCAGTTCAAAGCCATTCAACTGCCGCCATCTGGCAGAGTCCCACCTGGGTCAGAGATGGAGGCTGGAAGACTTCTCCAGGTCTATAAATCAGCTTGAAAGGAGGGCTGGAAAAATATCCCTGCCTCTGGGAATGCCAGGGGAGGCTGAACACCACATCCAGACCCCCTGACGGAGGGGAGGGCCACTACAATTGCTGTGAGCCAAGAGTGCTTGAAGGGATGGCACAGGGTGGGCATCAGAGCCATGGATGGGGTACTGGGGCCAGTTCTGGGCTGCCCAGCTTGAGGCACAGGGAGCTGCTGGAGAGAGGCTACAGAGATGCAGAGTGGCCTGGAGCAGCTCTGTGAGTAGCAACGGCTGAGAGCCCGGAGCGGAGCAGCTCCAGAGGGGATCTGATCAATGCCCAATGAGAGCTAAAGAGCGGGGGGCAAGAGGCTGGGGCGACTCTGCTCAGTGGTGCCCAGGGACAGGACAAGGGGCAACAGGCACGAACTGGAACCCAGGAGGTGCCACCTGAACAGGAGGAGAAGCTTCTTTGGTGTGAGGGCTCAGAGCCCTGGAGCAGGCTGCCCTGAGAGGTTGTGGAGTCTCCTCCTCTGCAGAGCTTCCAACCCCCCCGGGCATTGTGCTCCTGGGCAAGCTGCTGAGGGTGCCCTGCTGGATGACCTCCAGAGGTCCTTTCCAGCCCTCCCGTGCTGGGCTCAGGGTGTAACCAGCCAAGCTGCCCACTGACAAGCAGTGAAAGCCCAGCAGTGGGAGCCTTGCTCTGCTCTGAGGTTTCATTTCTTTCCCATCCCATCGGCAGCCCTGGCACAGCAATGCCTGTTTATAAACACTTCCAGAGGAGCTCTGCTGGGTTGCTTCGCCAAGGGACAGTGCAGGCCACGGGCAGCACCAAGCCAGCCTCTAATCAAGGCTCTGCTGTTCACAGCTCAGCTCGCACCGACGGGCACCACTGCATTCAGCTCTGGTGACTCAGGCCCTGCTGTTCCATGATTCAGCCCCTCCTGCCTTCTGCCACCCTGCAGACTGAGCTGCCCACTGCCAGGCAGTGGTGCTGGCCCTTTGCCTCCAGAGCCCAGCAGAGGTGGAGGTACCTACAGGAGGTTTAAGACTCCTTCCCTGCTGAAGAGGCACTCACTTGAAGTCCTGGCACAGGGCAGTGGCACCATCTCATCAGGGGGCTGGGCAAAGAGAAGAAAAAGTGGCAGAAGCAAGGCTCTGGGGGCATATCCTCAGCTGCAGGCCTCAGCAGCTCTGGCAGGTGAAGAGCATGAGGAAGATGGACATGGAACTGCTCTGGGGCCCTGCTCCCAAGGAAATGGGGACAGGACAAGAGGAAATGGCCTCAAGATGCAGCAGGGCAGGCTTAGGTTGGGCACCAGAGGCATAGAAAAGCCCTTGGAGATCATCAGTCCAAACATCAACCCAGCAGCACCACAGCCACGGGTGCCATGGCCACACTGCTGCTGAGCCCCTCCAGGGATGGGGACCCCAGCAGCAGCATGAAGGGCAGCACTGCCCTGCTCCCAAGTAAGAGCTCAGCCAGCTTCACTGGCAGCTTCAGGAGGTGCCCTATGATGCCAAGGCAGAACTGTGGCCTTCCCTCCTGTGCACAGGCTGGCAAGTGGCAGAGAAAGCAGGAAGAGAACTCCCTCACTGCAGAGTGGTCAGAGCTGGGAGCAGGCTGCCCTGGGAGCTGGGGGAGTCCCCACCCCTGCAGCTGTGCCAGAAACCTGGGGCCATGGCACTTGGGGCCACAGCAGTGTTTGGCTAATGTTGGACCCAACCTCAGAGGTCTTCTCCAACCTTGGTGACTGATTCTCTAAATGCCCACCCCTGGGCTGTGCCCTGCAGCAGAGCAGGTGGCAGTGTTCCCCATGCCAGCAGGCTCAGGGGAAGCAGCAGGGTGGGAACTGGCTGGGCAGACTGAGAGGTCCTAAGCCAACATAACATGATGCTCTTCCTCCTCCTCACTCTTCCTCCCTGCTCAGGTGGCTCTGGAAGGCAGCCTGGCAGCCCCAGCGTGCAATGGAGAACAGTTCAGAAACAGTCTGTTGGCAGACAGCTGGCACCACTCTGGGTCCTGTGAGCTCAGCTGAGGGCCTGGCTGGGCTGAGCCACAGCTGAACTCACTGCTCCTCAGCCCTGTGACTTCCTCCCTGCTTCCTCTGGCATTTCCAAGAGGGAAACTCCTATTTCCCAGAGCATTCCAGCCCCTTGTCCCCACCCATCAGTCAGCACGGGGATGGTGTCTGCTGCAGCTCAGATAGCAAAGGGCAGCAGATCCAGCATGCCAGGGCTGGCCTGGTGCTGCCACGTGCCCAGAGAAGGGCAAGGAAGCTGGGGAAGGGTCTGGAGATCAGAGCTGGGGAGGAGCAGCTGAAGGAATTCAGCCTGGGGAAGAGGAGGCTGAGGGAGACCTCATTGTTCTCTGCAGCTCCATGAGAGGAGGCTGCAGCTAGGTGGGGGTTGGGCTCTGCTCCCAAGGAACAAGGGAGAGGAGGAGAGGAAATGGCCTCGAGTGGCACCAGGGCAGGTTTGGGTGGGACATTCAGACAAATCTCTGCTGCCATAGCAGTGCCCTCTCAGCACTCTCTGCCGACACAGCTCAGCTTGGTGCTGCTGAGCAGGGAGGGGATGCTGAGGAATGCAAACCCTGACAGCAGGAGAGGCACTCACAGCCTGGCTGGTGGCTCACCAGGGTGACTCACGGCTGTGCCATCCTGACAGAGGGGAACCTCCAAAGCTGACAAACCACTTTGTGGAGCACCTTCGAAGCAGCATCAGAAGGAACACTCTGGTCAGAGGCCAAAAGCAAGCACAGGGACAGGACCCAGCACAGCACAGCAGAGGCAGCAGCAAGGAAGCAGCTCCTTGCCCACAGGGAAGCAATGGGAGGCAGGATGCCCACCTGCCACTGCCAACGGTGCCATCAGGCACAGGCTAAGCTAAAGGCCATCAAGATCTGCATGGCTCAGGGGAGAGCAGCTCCAGCTGTGAGCTCAGCTCTTGTTTGAGCCTCTCCCACAGCAATGGTGAAAGGTACCAGAGCAGGACCTACCACATGGCATCACCATGCCAGGCAAAACACTGGAGACAGAGACTGGCAGAGACAGGAGAGCTGCAGCACAAACCAAACCCAGCCTCTAGCCCCAGCCCACCACAGGAGTGGGTGGCTGCGGTACAGGCCCGTGCTACACTGGGAACAGACCCCCAGGTGCAGGAGCTGAGGGCAGCAGCAGCCAGGTTTGGTTTAAGGCACTGAAATCCAGCAAGGAAAACTCCTCCTGCTCCCTGCTGCTGGACCTGCTCCAAAGCCCCCTCCAGACTCTCACCTAGCTACCAGCTCCTGAAGGCTTCCCTTCAGACCTGTTGGGTGTTCACAAGCCATTTCCATCAGGTAATTACAGGTATGACCTCCTCCTGTTGCACAAATCAGCCTTTGGGAACAATGCCGATAAATATTTGCCCAGCAGAAGACAGCTCCAAAGGGGCCATTCCAGTCTGTCAGCTTTGCCCTTTGTGTTGCTGCAAGCTCCAGCCTCTGTTTCAGGAGCAAGGCAAGGCTGAGGAGCTTCACCTCTCCGGGTAGCTCTGACAGATCCACACAGATGCCCCTCAGCAGTGGCACAGACACACCAGAGTCACATCCAGCCAAGAGCCATCGCCACTCAGCGAACCTCAGCCCCCGAATATTTGCTCTTGCTCAACCTCTCAGGAGTCTCCCAGCAGCAGCCAGGCCATAGAAACACAGCAGGGAAAGGATTGGTGTCAGCGTGAGGAGAGCAGCTGAGCTTGGGTGAATCCTCCTCTTCCTCGCTGGGGAGGGCATTATGGAGACCCAGAGCAGCTGAGAGCAAGATGTGAGCACCCAGCTCAGCCCCCTGGGGCTGCTCTTCAGGTCAGTCACGGAAGGGGCTGGTTGGAAGGGACCTTAAAGATCATCCAGGTCCAAGCCCAAGCCCCTGTCCTGCTGCTCCTCTTCTGCCAGCACCAGAGGCTCTTGGCAAACAAGAGGTGGCAGGCATGAGCCCTAACAGCCATGCCAGCAGGTAACACAAAGGGCAGGCCTGACAGGCACAAGCCAAGCAGGTAGCTTCTGCCCCACGTCACACACGGAGCAGGTCCCCAGGTGCAGACAGTGCCTCGGGCAGCTGCCTGCATGGCCAAGGCCACTTCATAGAAACCAAGGGAATGCTGTGGCTGAGACGGCACCAACAGCTCCCTGGGGCGGCTCCCTCCGTGCTGGCAGAAGCTCCCTCCCAGAGCTGCTGCCCCTCCTGCAGATGCTCCACACGTGCCCAGAGCCCTCATTTCCCGCCACTGCTCTTTATACAGTCACAGCTGGCACTGGGTTGGAAGGGACTCTCCAAGGGCATCTTGTCCAACCCCCTGCAGGCAGCAGGGACAGCTCCATCTGCAGCAGGCTGCCCAGGGCCTTGCCTGGTCACTTGCACTTCATCAGCCTGCTTGGAAGTAAACCCAGCAGGTGTGTGAGCAGCTGCCACTGGCTGTGGGACACGCAAGGGAACTTGAAAGCAGAACTGATCCTGCTCTGCAGAGCTGCTGGCCTGGGGACAGTCTCCAGCACAAGAACTCAGCTGCAGCTTCTCGGTGCCAGGAAGCCATGACAAAGGGAAGTCTCCTTTTGTCCTTGTCCTTGCTCCTCACTTCTTGTCCTAAACACTTATTTAGGGACGGGCTCAGGGGATTTTTGCTGTGGAGGAGGGAATGGCTTCAGGAGGCAGCAGGCTCCTTGTCAGCAAGCTTCTTGGTTTAGGAAAAATCAGCTCAAGACCCCTGGAAAGCAGTGCCCCAGGCGCCACCTCCGGATAAGCTCTAGGAAGGCTGATCAATGCCTCATCCTGAGGGGGAAGAGGAGAAGCCCTGAACGGCCAGGGGGTGTGGCGGGTGCCAGCCTGCCGTCTGTAATCCCATCACAGGCAGGCAGGATTAGCGTCCAGCAGCACCGCCAGGGCCCCCCAGCCATCAGTGCACCAGGGCGATTCTCTCCACCCTCCCCCCGCAGCTCCAGCCCCGGGAGCCTCTTCATTAGCCTCAGCATCTTAACTTCATGACTCGGAGAGGTTTTCTTTTCCTCCCCAGGCAAACTGCAACTTAACCCCTGCAATGCAGGAGGCTTGAGCAGAGCCAGCTCCTGGCTGCCCTCCAGCTCGCGACAGCCTCTGCCCACCTAAGCACTGCTAACAGCTCCCAGATCTCCAGGGAGGCTCAAAGGGTCGGGGCTGAGAGCAGCTTCTTCAACATTTTGGTTGAATTTCAACAGAACTCCTACAGAGGCTGGCTGCAGCCCCTGGCTGCCCAAAGGTCAGGTTTCTGCCCAGCTCTACCCTCCCGAGGTGGCAAGAGGAGGTTCATTGACCCTTCGGGGGCAGCCAAGAAGCACTCCCCAGGCTCTGGGGCTGCTTTCCCTTCCCAGCCCTGCAAGCGAGCCCCTGGCTGCAGCAGCTCTGAGGAAGCAAAGGGAAGACCAGAAGGCAAACGAGGCCATATCCCCGCCCGTGGCACGGAGCCTGGCACAGGCCCGGGACCCTTCCCGGTCTCTCCACGGCACTGCCGCGGCTGCCCGGTGCCGGGCGCCCCCTGGCGGCCGCCGCGCAGTGCCGCGGGTCTCGCACACCGCATGGCAGCGGCCGTGGCCCGGGAACGAGCGGCCCGGCCGGCTGCGCTCGGTGTCTGAGCAGACGAAGGGCAGCACCAGCACCAGCGCTGGGCTCCTCTCCACCGCAGACGAGAAAGAAACCGATAAAGTGCCGACGTCAGCAACGGGAGCAGAGGCGGGAGCAGAGGCGGGAGCAGAGGCGGGAGCAGAGGCGGGAGCAGAGGCGGGAGCAGAGGCGGGAGCAGAGGCGGCGGCAGTCGCGCTCAGCGCCGGCAGAAGTCGGCTCACGGACACCAACCCCACAGCCCGCACAGGGATGGAACGGACTCGCCAAGGGCATCTTGTGCAGTACAGACACCTCCAGCCGGGTCAGGCTGCCCAGGGTCCCATCAGGTCTGGTCTTGGATGCCTCCAGGAATGGAGCCTCCACCACCTCCCCGGGTAGTCCGTCCCAGGGTCTCACCACCCTCACTGCACAGAGCTGCTCACATCCAACCTCAGCCTGCCCTGCTGCAGCTTCAAGCCATTGCCTCTCATCCTGCCCCACAGCCCCTGCCCAGCTCTCCTCAGGTGCCTTACAGCCCAGCACAGGTGGTGGGCAGAGAGCTGACCTTGCAGCAGGCAGAGGAACCGAGGCACCCCCATGGCCTGCCCCAGGCACCCCACAGCCCCTCCACCCCCCACAGCCAGGCTGGCCAGAGGGTGCAGTGAAAGCTGCCAAGCACTCCAAGATGATTCCTCAGCAGGAAAATAACTGGAAGAGAGCAGCACAGCAGGAGATGATGGAACCATGGGATGGGTTTGCTGGAAAAGCCCTTTCAGATCCGCCAGTCCAACCATTCTCTAACTGCCAAGGCTGGGGCTAAGCCATGGCCCTCAGGTATGGCCTCACCAGTGTCCAGTACAGAGGGACAATCCCTGCCTGGTCCTGCTGCCCAACTCAGCTGGGTTGCTGGTGCCCTTCTTGGCCACTTGGGCACACCCTGTCTCATCTTCAGCTGCTGTTGAGCAGCACCTCCAGGTCCTTCTCCTGCAGGCAGTTTCCAGCCTCTCTGCCCAAGGCTGCTGTGGCCTGAGACATTCCCTAGACTCCTGCTTCCGCATTCCCTGGGCCAGCAGCAGGCACAGGCACAGCCCAGAACTAGGGCTCAGTTTTGTCCAAGCCCAGCATTAGTGTAGGTCTCAGCTGCTGCTGCTGCACTTCCCACGGCACGCCAAGGTCCCAGCTCCTGCTGCATGGTTACCCAAGCTACAGCCACTTCCACAGGGCCTGAAGGAATTTCTGTGTCCTCTTCTCTGGACACCCCAGGGCAGGGCTGGGAGCAGCCCTGCAGCTGCGCTCCTGTTCTAAAGCAGGCTGGGAAGCTGCCCTGCAGACCACACTGCCCCCTCAGCCTCAGCGGTGAGCACAGATTCAAAACCTGAAGACGAAACCAATTTCGTTTGCAATCAGCCAGGGCTCTCCCCACCTGCCCACGGCCACTCAAGCCTGACAGCTCCAAAGGCTCTCTGGGCACTGTTAGTGCAGCTGGAGCAGCCGTGCGGGGCTGAGTGGTTAATGAGCAGCCAAGCACCGAGGGCTGAGGGGACAAAGGCTGCATGCAGCTGCACCCTGCCTCAGCTCCAGCCCCCGCGGAGCAGCATCCGCAGAGGCAGGCAGCTCACCGAGGTAATCAATACATCTGCCTCGGGCACAGAACTCTCAGTCCTCAGCAGGCAACACCCAAAGCTTCCCACAGCTGGGGGGGCTCTGTGCATGCAGACCTCCAGATGCTCCGTTCCAGCCCTGCAGCTTTGTCCACGGCTAAAAGGAATCAGATGGCAAAGTGCTCACAGAAGATGAGACCCTCCAGAGCCCCCCGAGCCCAGCTCCAAGAACAGATCCTGGGGTTTCAGTCACCATCACGTCCTGGCATTGGTACAGCCTGCCAGGGCTGAGCTTGCTCGCCCCAGGGCAGGCAGCACGCACAGCCTGCAGCAAGAGCTTTGAAACCAAGTTTTGTGCAGTAACAAACCTCCTATGTCTGTTGCAAGACAGAGCAGCCAACAGAAGCAGCACAGAGAGAGGGTAGAGGAGCTGCCAGGAGCTGATTCAAGGCTTGCCAGCGTGCCCTGCTCCATCACACACCAGCTCAGTGCCTCTTTCCAGGGCAGAAAGGGGCTGCTCCTTTCTCTCAAGAGCTTGGGGTGGCCTCTTGAGTTGTATTCCAGGTGAGAGGCTCCAAAGAAGGGCTCATATCACACAGCTGCATGAGAGCTTTAACCAGGCATGGGCCATGGTTGGTGCAGTTGATGCCTCTGCCAAGCTCACTTGTTTTGTACAGGTGAGACAACACACAAACCTCAGTGACCAGGGAGGGAAGGACAGGTCCAGCCCCTGCAGCAGACACCCAAGAGGTACTCACCAGAGCTGTCTTCCATTCCTCCTGCACTCTGGCTCCCCAAGGAATTCCTACAAACACAAATTAAGATCTTTCATTGCTCCACCAGCAGTGCTCAGCCTGCACACAACCAGCCAGGAGCAAACCTGGAGCAGAAATCCCACCCCAGCACACTGGGACTTGAGTGTGGCAGCTTCACTTCTCTTTGAGGACATCCCCAGCTGCTGCTCACAGAGGCTGAAGTGGAAAGGAAATGAGATCCAGGTGAATCATCACAAAGCATCAAATGTTTGCTTCCAGGGCAAACTTCCTACACCTGCCCCTGCAGGAGTCTTCTGCAGGCTCTCGGCCCCAGGGCTCTCCGCCTTGCTCCTCGCAGAGCTACTCCACGCCCTGCAGCAGCTTTGGAGCCTCTGCTGGACCCTCTCCAGTAGTGAGATCCCCATCTCTCCTGAACTGGGCAGGGACAGAACTGGACCCAGCACTCCAGGGCTTCCCCAGGTCACATTAAAGGGGGAGCAGAAGCTCCCTTGGTCTGCTGTCCACGTTCTGCTGAATGCAGCCAGGACACGGAGCCAGGCAGCACCAGCATGGCTCACTGCCAGGGCTCAGCCTGACACCCCCCAGGGGCAGCAGCAGCTGGAAGCCCCAAGTGTCTCAGACACAGTTGAGGGCACGGAAGCTGAGATGCTTCCAGCAGGGAGGTTTCGGCTCTCCTCTGCTGACTTCCAGAGGCCTGACAGGCTGAGCCTCCAGCTAGGACCCAGAGCCAGCACAGGGCTCCCGGGGGGCTCTGTCCTGCAGCTCTCAGCCCTGCCTTGGCAACAGGCACCCCCGGGGGGCCGCACAGGCCACCAGGCTCAGGATGACCCTGCAGAACCCACCTGAGGGCTACGCGAGGGTCAGAGCCGCCTCAGGAGGGGGGGTGGGGGCAGCCCAGCATGAGAGCCTCTGAGGAGCTGCAGGGGGGGAACCGAAAGGCAGTAAGGAAAAGCTCCTTGAAGTGGAGCTGCTGGAGCTGCCCTGAGCCTCTGCAGACTCCCAGGCAGCTTCAGCCTCTGTGTTCCTCCTCGCTGCCGTGTCCTTGGGCACCAGGGCAGGGTCGTCAGCACTCCCTGCCCACCGCCGGGGCCCAGAGGCTGTGGTTTGTTCAGCAAACACCCGCTGATAGGAGCCGGCCCCAGGAGTGGCTGCGGAGCAGCTCCAGGCCCTGAGGCGCTGCCAGCAAGGGCTCAGCGGGCATGGACCTGGCTACAGGGAGCTAGGGGGGCATGGAGGGAGGGCACAGCTGCAGTGCTGGCTCCAGTGATGAGCTCCCCTGAGCCTCTCTCAGTGCTTCATGGAGCTGAGCAGAAAGCTGGGGACAGACTTTGGAGCAGGGCAGGAGGTGACAGGACAAGGAGGGGTGGTCTGAAACTCAGAGGAGACTCAGAGTGGAGAGAAGGGAAAAATGTTTGACACCGAGGGTGGGGAAGCCTGGCCCAGGCTGCCCAGAGTGGGGGGAGCTGCCCCATGGCTGGCACCAGTGCAGGTCAGGTCGTTTGAGGCTCTGAGCAGCTCTGTCTGGGGCTGCCCCTGCTGGCTGCAGGAGCCCTGAAGGTCCCTTCCCACCCCTAGCAGTCTGCGACTCTGACACCAATCGGCAGGTCCTGCCCACTCCTCTCTCCACTGCCGAGGTCCAGCCTGATCTCTCCACGCTGTCTGAGCCAGTTGGACCCCCAAGCCAGCAGCATCTTCTGGCACTTTGAGTGTGTGATGGTGACAGCCCAAGCCTTGCTCTCTCTTCTAGGGCGGCTGAGACTGCTGCTGACTGTGCCCAGCCCCTCCCAGCGCACTGAGGGGCACACAGCTTAGATGCCCGCAGATCCCAGGGCACCAGGAGCTGCTGGCCCCAGGTTTTGAGATGAGCAGAACCTTGCTGTTCATGACCCAAGGCCAAGCACGACCTGGGAATTCCAGTTCAACCAGTTCCAGCCCTTCTGCCCCATGCCTGCCATGTTCTCGGAGAGCAGACAGCAGCACAGCCCCTCCCCAGTCCCACCGCAGTGAGCGGTGCTGGGAGCCCGGCGGTGGGAGGCCACCTGCTGCCCAGCACCACCAGAAGCCTATGCAGATGCCAGGGCAGGCAGCAGGACAGGGCAGCTCCAGGCAGCCCGAGTGAAGCCTTTGTGCTGCCGCAGCCCCGGACACAGCCTGCGGAGAGCTGCGTGAAGGGAGCTCGGCAGAGCCCCAGCCCAGACCCACGGTGCCCACCCAGCTCCCAGCCCTCTGCAGCCCTCCTGGGCTCCACCTGACTGCTCCTGCCCTGGCACACCAGGTCCTGCAGACCAGCTGGTATCTGATCTGCCCAGGGCAGGAGGAGAGGAAATGGCCTCAGGGCAGGTTCAGGTTCGCTATAGGGAACAACTTCTGCCCCTTGAGGGTTGTCCAGGCCTGGCCCAGGCTGCCCAGGGCAGTGGTGGAATTGCCATCCCTGGAGGGGCTTCAAAGCCGTGGAGCTGTGGTGCTGAGGGCTATGGCTTGGCAGTGCCCTGGCACTGCTGGGGGGCCGGGGGCAGTCCTGGATGATCTCAGAGGTCTCCTCTAGCCCAAAGGACTCTGAGTGCAGGCCAATGACTGGCTGCAGCCGAAGGCATACAGGACACTATCCCTGCCTTGCACCCCCTCCTCTGCTGACTGCAGAGGTCCCTTGCAGCCTCGCCCTGCTGGGCTGGGGCACGCTGGCACGGCACAGAGCTCCTCCATGACTGCCTCGAAGCAGCAAAGAAGCCAAATCCATTGCAGCGTCCTCACCCAGCAAACCACAGCCCTGTGCTGGTGCCACCAGCCAAGGCTCCAGCAGCTCCCTGCAGCAAAGTCACCTTGCAAAGAGCTCCTGGCCTGAGCCTGCAGCGGCAAGGAGCCGACAGACAGCAGTGACCCCGCGGGCATGGGTTGTGGAGGACGTGGCCCAGCTGGCAGCAAATGGCTCTGCCACCCTGGAAGCACCCAGGGGCAGGGAGGGACCCGAACACCTTGCACCAGGACTTCACATTCACTTCGCAGCATGGAGGGGCTGAAGCAACCGCTGGAGCCCACCCAGTCCAACCCCCCTGCTCCAGCACGGCACCCACAGCAGCTTGCCCAGGCCAGGGGCAGCTGGAAGCTCTCCAGAGGAGACTCCACAACCTCTCTGGGCAGCCTGCTCCAGGCTCCAGCACCCTCACACCAAACAGGTCTCTTCTGCTGGTCAGATGAAACATCCTGGGTTCCAGTTTGTGCCCTTTGCCCCTTGTCCTGTCCCTGGGCAGCACTGAGCAGAGTCTGGCCCCAGCCTCTTGCCCTCCACCCTTAAACTACTGACCATCACTGATCAGACCCCCACTCAGTCTTCTCTTCTTCAGGATCAGTAGCCCCAGGTCCCTCAGCCTTTCTTCACAAGAGATGTTCCAGGCCCCTCAGCACCTTCCCAGCCCTTTGCGCTGCCCTCCCAAGCTGTCCTTCAGCACAACACAAACGCTGATGCCAGTGAAGATGTCCCAAGGCTCATTCCATGCCCCACAAACTCCCTTCAGCTCCTCCAGAAGTGCTTCTGCCCTGCAGGGCCAGGAGTGACCCTGGGTGAGCACCTGCAGTGAGCTGAAGGTGAGCTCCACCCTGCCATAGAAACTGTGACTAAGAAGGGCCATGGGTCACCTCCTGCAGCCAGGGCATCCATGGGCCACAGCACACCCCCAGCCCTGCTGGGGACACCTCACAGCTCCCACGAGCACTTCTCCTTCCTCAGCTTTTGGGGGGCTGCTCTGGGGTCTTTCTGGTCCTCTGTGAGCATTCCATAGATCCATGGAATGGGATGGGTTGGAAGGAACCTTAAAGCTCTTCCAGTGCCAACCCCTGCCAGGGGCAGGGACACCTCCACCAGCCCACGTTGCTCAGGGCCTCATCCAGCCTGGCCTTGAGCACCTCCAGGGAGGGGACACCCACAGCCTTTCTGGGCAATCTGTGCCAGTGTCTGCCCACACTCACTCCTCCTCTCCAGTCTCAAGCTGACCTCCTTCAGCTCCAATCCATTCCCTTCCACTCCTCTTCCTTACCTTTGAGGGTGGCTTAGGAGCTGTCTGTTTTTTGATAGGGCTCAGAGCTGCACACAGGCAGGGAGAGAGCAAAGAGGCTCCAAACCCATTTGGCCACCACTGGATCAGGCACCTTAAACCCCAGCCCAGATGCCTCTGGACCAGCACAAGCCTTCCAATCAAGGCACAGCAAAGCTGGAGGAGGGCAGCAGGGCTCAGCAGCAGCCCCCAGCCTGCAGGCTGAACAAAGTGGATTTAGAGGAGGTTTAATATTGCCAGGGCCTAATGCTGCCAGGCCAGAGCAAATCCCCCAAAAGAGGAGATTATCCAGAAATTTCCTCATTAGAAATGGGGATAGCTGCAAGGGCTGCTGCTGCTGCCCCCACAGAGCCCACCTCAGAGCAGGGGCATGTCCCTGCTGCCCTCTCCCCCCTCCAGATGGAAATGCTCTGCAGCACAGCAGCTGAAGGGCCGAGGCAGCCTCGACCCCCCCACACACCGGCAGGGCTCTGACAGACCTCTGCAAGGGACTACACCAAGAGCCACAGGCAGGAAGGTCCAGACCTGGAAACATCAAACAGCTGAAACAAGCACAAAGCAGTGGCCTGGAAGGATACAGCCCAAAGGGGGGGAACAACCTGGACCCTGCTGAGGCAGCTCAGTGCCCAGCTCACTGCTTCAGTGCCAACAGCCATGGAGAGGATGCCCAGAGAAGCTGTGGAGGCTCCAGGCCTGGCAGTGCTCAAAGACAGGGCAGATGAGACCCTGAGCAGCCTGGGCTCAGGCAGGGAGTTGGAACTGGGTGAGCTTTAAGGTCCCCTGTGCATTTCCTGCCCTCCTTTTGCCATCAGCTGGCCAGGGACACCAAAGGTGAGGTTCATCTGCTCCCCCATCTCCGACGCCCAGCTGCTGCCGCAGGGTAGCAGAGGGCAGAGCCTCAACTGCCCGGCGAGGCAGAGCAACCTCCCAGCTGCTCCCTGCAGATATTGGAGCTCCCTCCCCACCCCTGCCCGCACACAAAGAGACCCAAAGAGCCACACAGCCAGGCCGGGGCTGGGCACCAGAGCTGCCTGCAGCCTCCCCGAGCCCATAAGCAACGCCAGCAGGGCACAAGAAAAGCAACAGGAGTGATGCCCGCAGAGCCAGGGCTGTGCCAGGAGAGCTGAGACTCCTCCTGGCCCAGGAGCAGGAACTCAGCGAGAGTCAGCCCAGAGCCTCTGCGGGCTCACAGACCCGCTGCTGCTGAGGCAGCCCCCAAGCCCCTCCAGGGGCCCTCAGCACCACAGCTCTGCCTCTGGAAACCCCTCCAGGGATGGGGACTCAGCCACCTCCTTGGGCAGCCTGTGCCAGGCTTGGAGAACCCGAAGTGTCTTCTGATGTCCAACCTGAACCTGCCCTGGGGCAGCTTGAGGCGATTTCCTCTCCTCCTCTCCCTTGTTCCTAGGGAGCAGAGCCCAACCCCCACCTGGCTCCAGCCTCTTCTCAGGGAGCTGCAGAGATCCTCCAGGCTGAACGTCCCCAGCCCTGCTCTCCAGACCCTGCCCCAGCAGACAGGAGCCAGAGCCTGCAGCCTCTCCCCACCAGCCCAAGCCACCAGCAGACCTCCACAGCCAGCTCCCCGCAGTCCCGCTGGGACAGCCACCACCAGGTGGGACGCACTTTGGAACCCTCAGCTGAGGACTCTCAGCCTTCTCTCCCCCTAGGTGCTGAGTCTTCGCCTGGAACGTGACCCTGGACGTGGGGAGCAGTGTGGAAGGAGTCAGCGCCCCCGGGCAAGGGTCTGGCTGCAGGCTGTGCACCTAAGCGGGGAGCAGAGCTGGAGCAGCTCTCAGCACAGCACTGACAGCTCAGCAAGAGCCACCAATTACAGGACAAAAATAGGCCTCTGCCAAGGCTGCCTTCTCCCCCTGGACACTGAGCTGAGCCCCCCTGCCATAGGCTCGCAGGCTGGCAGCCAGACAAGACCCCAGCAGGCACGAAGGAGGGGATCTGGGGTGCCTGGAGCAGGGACAAGAGGGCAGCTCTGCCTCAGCTTCCCTGCACCCCCTAGCTCTGGACTGCCTGGAATGAACACTCGGGGCACCGCCTGCCCGGGCACTGAGGTGCTGGAGCAGCTCCAGAGGAGGGCAAGGCAGCTGGGGAGGAGCAGCTGAGAGAGCTGGGGGTGCACAGCCTGGAGAAGAGGAGGCTGACGGAGACCTCATTGCTCTCTGCAGCTCCCTGAGAGGAGGATGCAGCCAGGTGGGGGTTGGGCTCGGGTCCCAGGGAATGAGCAATGGGATAAGAGGAAATGGCCTCAAGTGGCACCAGGGGAGGTTTAGGCTGGACTTCAGAAGAAACTTCTTACTGAAAAGGTCTTCAAAGCCTGGCACAGGCTGCCCAGACCAGTGGTGGAGCCTTCATCCCTGGAGGGGTTTCAAAGCTGTGTCGATGTGGTGCTGAGGGCCATGGGCTTAGGCCCAGCAGAGCTCAAGAGTGGTTGGCCTGCAGGATCTTAGAGGGCTTCGATTCCCTGATTCCACATAGTGAGGAGACCCAGGTCACCCCCAGGAGCTCAGCAGGCTGCTCTGTGCATGGCATCCCTTAGAGCAGTGCCAAACCAGGCCCTGCACAGCTCCCAGCAGCTCAGGGGCTTCGCTCCGAGTCCCCACTCCAGGCTTTGTGCAGCTCTTAACTGAGCCTTCCCCAGCACCCGACAGAGCTGCAGGAGCTGCAGTGTCAGCAGGCTCCAGCACAGAGTGCCCAGCACAGGCTACAGACAATGCCCTGGAAGCAAACTGGGAGCCCTTTGTTTAAGCACAAAGTGATTTGGCTCTCGACCTGTAAGCAGATTCAGCTGGCAACCACATTCAGCAGCAATGGAGTGGAGCAGCAAGCACGCAGCCACAGAGATCCCACGTCGAGGGCAGCCCCTCTGCCCCCTGCTCTGCCCACCTGCCAGGGCTGGAGGTGATCTGAGCACCTTGGGAGGCCAGGAAAGGTCCTCTGAGAGCAGCTGGTACCAAGACAGCCCAGTGCAAGGCCAGGGTGGCACACTCGGTACCACACCGAGGACAGGGCAGCACAGCTGGCACCAGCCAAAACCCAGTCTGAAAGGGAAAAGGAGTTTGGTGCCCTCACCACCCAGGGTGTGCCAACCAGCTGCACTCAGCAGTGGCCTCATTTTGCTGTTATTTCCCCTTCTCTTTCTGCAGTCCTATTTGTCAAGGAATTCACAGCAGGTGAAGCCACAGCTGTGGCTCCTGCCTGCTCCTAGAGCTGACCTGGGCTCACCCAGCCTGCGTAGGGGGCAGGAGGCTATTGACAGGGCACTGAGCCATGCTCCTGTGCACAGCACCCACTGAACCCAGCCTGGCACATCCTTCACCCACCAAGACACCACAGAGGGCTCCACCGTTCCCCTTCCATTGCCAGCAAACCAGATCCTGCCCAGGGCCTGCTGATGCTCACACTTTTGAAGTTAGTAACACTTACAAGTGGCCAGAGAAGAAATGGCCTCAAGTGGCACCAGAGCAAGTTTAGGTTTGACATCAGAAGAAACTTCCACTGGAAGGGTTTTCAAAGCTTGGCACAGGCTGCCCAGGGAGGTGGCTGAATGCCCATCCCTGGAGGGGTCTCAAAGCTGTGCAGGTGTGGTGCTGAGGGGCAAGGCTTAGCCCCAGCCTGGGCAGAGTCAGGGAATGGTTGGAGGATCTCAAAGAGCTTTTAGAGCAACTGAAAAGCTTCCATGGCTCTAAGTGAATTCCCCTTCTCTTCCCAGGCTGCTGGAGGCAACATTTGGCCTTGCTGATGTTTGAGAGAAGGAACTTTTGCCTTCATTTCAGGCTCCATTAAGCACCTTCTCACCTCACTCCCTGTATTTTCCCAGCCCTCAGCTCCCTCCACCTGGCCAAGCACAGCCCACTGCGAGCACGGGAGTAAATAATTGATCTGCGGGCAAACAGAGGCGAGAACAATTGAACGGGGAGGCTCAGCGGGCACGGTTCGGGTTTCAGTCAACAGCACGGGAGAAGAGAGCAAACAAAGAAACACCGAAGGAGCTGCCTCAGAAGGAGCGCAGAGGTGAGAGCGCAGGGCCGGGAGCGGGGCTGCAGCCCAGGCAGCTTCTGCTTTTGGTCCCGGTCCCGGTCCCTTCCCGGGGCAGCAGCGCAGGAACCGGAGCTCCGGCCGGCGCCGCTTTGGTTTAACGCAGGTTTGCAGCCCAGGTTTGAACCGGGAGCCGGCTCCAGGGAGACCATCCTCGCCAGAGAAGGCCCCGGCCGGAGCCAGACGGGCAGGCAGAGCCCCAGCCTGCAACGAGCTCCGGGGGTCAACACGGGGCAGAGCACGGCCCGGAGCGGCCCTTCAGCGAGTCCAACCCCTGCTTCCTCTCACTGAGCCCCAACTTACCCCGCACCGGCTCCCCAACAACCCCCAAACCCCTCACAGGCAACTCTCACCCCCAGACCCCCTCGGACCCCGCTCAGACCCCACCGCCCCTCGCTCGCACACCGCCCCCCACCCGCAGCGCTGCCGCCGAGGAGCCAGGGACCAGGGAGAGCCTGGCTTGGCTTGGCCTGGCCTGGCCTGGCCACCCAGAGCGGAGCTCCCCTGCGCCGCACGCCTGCCCTCACCCGTGACCCGCTGCCCGCCGCCGGCTCCTCCGCCGCTCCCGGGCCGGCCCTGCCGGAAGCCTCAGGGGGAAGCAGGGCGCGGAGCATGCTGGGAGGTGTAGTCCGAGGGCGGAGCCCGCGCGCAGGACACGCCCCCTACGTGCAGGCATGGCCACGCCCTGCCTCGCCCTTCAGTCAGAGCTACGCCCCCTCGCGGCGGGCCGAGGCAGGCGGAGGGACGGGAAGGACACGGGAACGGGAGCGCCCAGGGGCCTGGGCAGGGTTGGGGCGGAGGCGAGGCGGGGTGATGCTCCCTGCCCTTTCCTGTGGGGCAGGAGCCCTAAACCCGTGGGTGAAGGGCTTGGGGGCACCGGGACAGTGAATGCCCAGGGGCAGTTGGAAGCTCTGCACCACTCCACAATCTCTCTGGGCAGCTCCAGTGGCCTCACACCAAAGAATTTTCTGCTCCTGTTCAGGGAGCACTTCCTGAGGTCCATTTTGTGCCCTTTGCCTCTCGTCCTGTCCCTGGGGAGCACTGAGCAGAGTGGCCCCAGCCTCTTGCCCCCAAACTTCTAGCTCTTGCTGAGCACTGCTCAGCTCCCCTCTGGGGCTGCTCTTCTGCAGGCTCTCAGCCTTAGGGCTATCAGTCTTTGCTCATCACAGAGCTGCTCCAGGCCCTCAGCATCTCTGGGCTCTCCAGCTGCTCTCTGTCTCTCCACCATGGTGCACAGGTCCATGACAAGATCCAGGATTTTGGTGTCACAGCTTCAGCTAAGCCCCTCTGGAAGCACAGCAGGTGCTGAGCTCCCTCTTCCCATTTCCAGGGTGGCTCCTTGGGCCCATCCTGCCGCTGACTCTGGCCACTGGGACGCAGCCTTCAGTTCCTGCGCTGGTTCCTACTTCAGTCACAGACCTGGGTGGGTGGAAATGGCTGCTGTGGGTCTGCACCAACCTGACTGCAACATGTGAAGAGGGTGAGCAGGGCTGTCTGGGGACTCACGGCCACCCTGCTGACCCCAGAGCAGCAGAAACCAAGGGCAGCCTTGCCTGGGACAGAGCCAGCAGTGAGAGTCAAGCTGTGGGATGATAAAGCAGCTCATGGTGAAGTCCTGCTGTCTGCAGCTGAGCCAGGATGCTGCATCCCGGCAGGAACAGCCAAGGACGTCTCTTGCCCCTACCACGCCTGTCCTTCCTCCTGCTCCAGGGCCTCTGAACCCTGGAGACACCATCCCGGAGAGCTGTCCAGGCACAGACAGAGCTCACCAGGAGCCTCTCTTGCTGCCCACCCAGGAGCAATGTTTTTTGTCGGCCAGGGAAGCTGCTACTGAGCCCTGCCCCCTGCCCAGCAGCAGCCACTGGCACGTCTCTGGCAGTGATGCAAACCCCTTGTGGTCCCATTCCCGTGGGCCTCGAGGGTGAGCTGCCCACCCCTGAAAAGGTGATGGAGGGGGCAGGGAATGAGCCCACCCCAGATGTTGTGCTTGGAGCCACCAGCTTGCTCCCATGTCCTCAGTCATGCCAGGCACTGGCAGCTCAGGACCATCCAGATTTGGTGTGTGGTGCTGGGAGCCCTGCCGTGGGTGATACCATGGGTGGGCTGAGGGCAACACAGCAAGAACCCCCCCACAGCTGGGGAGCTGTGCAGTGGGAATGTGGGGGAGGTTTGGAGTGAGAGGTTTGCAGTAGGGCTGAGTTGTGCCTAGGCTGCAGAGGAGCTGGGTTGCAGTGAGGCTGGGTTGGGACTGGGCTGCAGTGGGGCTGGTTTAAGACCAGGCTGCAGCGGGGTTGCAGTGGAGCTGGGTTGCAGTGAAGCTAGATTGGGACCAGGCTGCAGTGGGGCTGCAGTGGGGATGGCTTGCCCCGGGGCTGGCTTCCGTGGGCGGCTCTCGGCGCTGCTGCTGGTCCCCAGCGAGTGTCGCTGCCGACCCGGGAGAACCGAGAGCTGCCGGCAGGGAGCGCAGCGCGGGCAGCCCCCCGCGGGCAGTCCCCAGCCCCTCTCCTGCAAGGCTGCAAATGTGATGCCAGGCAAAGAAAGGGGGTGAGGGGCGAGCAGCAGTGGGGGCTGTGGGGATGATTTGTTCCACTCTACTGCACAAGCATGCGGTAGGCACCCACCACCAGTGCCCATCTGCACCCATTGAGGTGCTGGTCTCTGGGCTGGCACAGAGCTGAGAGTGCAAGATGGCACCCCAGGGCCGTGAAGGTGAGGGCAGCTCAGGGACACTCAGCCGCAGACACCATGCTGGGTGGGTTTGTTGATCTGCTAGAGGGTAAGGGACAGACAGGATGGATCACAGGGGTCACCCACGGAGGGACCCAGCCGGGCTGGGACCATGGGCTGAGGTTCAGCAAAGTCAAGAGCTGGGTCCTGCCCTTGGGTCACAACCACCCCATGAGGGCTCCAGACCGGGGGCAGGGTGGCTGGAAGCTGCCCAGTAGAAAAGGACCTGGGACAGTTGGCAACAGCAGATGGAGAGGAGCCAGCAGTGCCCAGGTGGCCAGGAAGGCCACCAGCATCCTGGTCTGGATCAGCAAGGGTGTGGCCAGTGGGAGCAGGGCAGAGATTGTGTCCCCAAAGGCACCACAGTGTGTGCCCTGGTGGCAGCTCCAGGACAGCGACAGTGGCAGGGCCGCATGCTGGCAGCCCTGGTGTGGGTTACACGAGGAAGCGAAGCTGGTGCCGGGCACAGATGGTGCCAGGGGATATTTTAGGCTCCATGGGCAGGACACATTCTGTTCCCATGAGCTAAGGCAGCGAGTGGGGACTGGTCCCTTCCCATCCACCCCCCACAACCCTCACTGAGGACCCTGGGAGGCTCCGCTGCTGGGGAGCAGCTGGGAGGGACTAGGAGTGCTGGGGGCTGAGCTCCATCTCACTGCAGACCACCCACGGCCATGTGGCCATGGGCACCGGGCAAAGATGGGGCAGAGACCTGCACCCAACCCCCCTCCTTGCTTGAGCTGACCCTCCCGTGCCCACCTGGCCGTGGCAGAGCTGCTCTGCCTCCAGCTGAAATTCCATCCCCAGCCCACCCAGCAGGCCCAGGTGTGTGCTCCCTGCGACGGGGCAGTGAGCTGCCAAGGCTCAGAGGGCTGAGATGAAGCAGCTCCTGGAGCGCAGCCTGGGGAGGCTTTGCTCAACCTCCCTGGCCAGGGCTGGAAAACAGCCTGGGAAATGTTTGGAGGCAGCAGGAAAACTTCTCAGCCCCAGCTGACGCCCGGTGGGAGCCCACCCAGCCTCACTGCCCCCAGCCCCACTCAGCACCCTTCGTCCTACCTGCCTGCAGGGCTGGAGGATGTAGACAGTCCCCGAGCCAGGATCCAGCTCCTTGCTGCTTCTCCATCACATGGTGATGGTTCCTTAGCCTGCAGGGCAGGAGTGGATCAGGTCAGCTCCTCCTCGGGGATCTTATCAGCAGCTGCCAGCGGCTCTTGCCCGCAGCGCGATAGGCGCTGGGCTTCAGAGCACGGGTCTGGGGAGTGCTGCTTCAGCCCCTGCCTGCTCCACTGAGCCCTTCAGAACCGGGAAAGCCGGAGGAGCCCTCTGGGATCAGCTGGCCCCAGCCACCAACCAGCACTGCCAAACCCAGCCCCGAGCCCCAGCCCCAAGCACCATCTCTGGGGGCTTTCGTTGAACCCCCCCAACCCCTCCCCCTTTGCCCCCTTGGACAACCCAGGGCTGCTCCCAGGGCAGTGAGATACCCCCACCCATACCTGCAACCGGCAGGATCAGCCCTCGGGAGGGGGCAAGGGGAGAGGGAAGCTGTGCCCTGCAGCTGCTGCCTTGGTGAGGAAAGGAGGAAAAAAGTGGGGGAAAAAACCCAGAAGGAATTTTATTTGTCCAAACAAGACCCACTGCAGTCACAGCCACGCTGCCACGCCCACACAGACCCCACAGCAGTGCCCCCCAGACCCCACAGAAATAACTTAGCTGGAGCTGTGGTTGGCACAGAGGCCAGGAGTGGCCTCTTGGCAGCTGACGCTCCTGGGGCAGGGCGGGGAGTGGGGGGAGGCTTTCCCTGCCAGGCTGGAAGTGCTCTGGCACAGCTGGGGGAAGCCACAGGTGCCCCCACATCCCACCCTGCCACCCTCAGAGCAGGCAGCAGGGCAGCTACAGGCAGCTCCATGCCCCAGCCCGGCAAGCTGAGGAGGCAGAGATGGGTCAGGGGGTGAACACGAGGCAAAGGCAGGCACCAAGCACAGGGACTGTGATCCCTCCCTGCCCAGCTCAAGGGCACCTCATGTCCCAGAGCCCTCCTGCAGCTTCACCACCCTCACTGCAGGGCTGGAGTCCATGGAAGGGACATCCTCATGTCACAGCAGGCACTGAAGGCAGCAGAAAGCCCCTGCCCAGGGCAGGGTGAACTCACAGTCTCCTCCCCAGCCATGCAGACCACAGCATGGGAGTCTCAGCTCCAAGGAAAGTGGCACCAAGGCTGCCCAGACCTTTCCCACCACCCCTGCGCTGCCTTCCCTGGGCATGAGAGAGGTGGGCGGAGTGTGCCAGGGCACCACCATCCTGGCAGCTGCATCTGCTGCAACACAAGAAGCAAGGACAAGGCCCACAGTACCCAAGGAGGGTCCTCAGTGCTGGCAGTCTTGGTGCCAGTCATGGCACAGAGGTGTGACGCCAGCACTGCACGGTGAGGGCAGCACCCACGGGCACCTCAGCCTGGCTTTGTTTGGGCTAATCCCAAGGCAGACAGGGAGCAGTGGTGCCCTGCCAGGCCCAAGACAGCACTCTGGAGGTCCCCAATACCGACAGCTTCTTGAGGGGTTTCCTCTCCTGGGAGGGGCAGGGAGGCCCCAAGCTTCCTCCCACAGCTCCAGGCCCCGGAATGGGGCAGGCAAGATTCCAGCCAAGTCTTCAAGGTGCCAGCTCCCCCCTGGCCTCTCCCCCAGCCATGGGGCAGGAGGAGGAGGAGGGAGCAGGGTCTGGTCAGGTCATGTAGCGGGTGACAGCTCTCAGGGCGTAGAGCAGAGCTGCCTGCATCCGAGCCTCCAGCAGCAGCAGATTGACATGGACCTGCCGATGGAGAGCAGGATGAGGGCATGGAGGGGCTTAGCACCCCCACGTCCTGCCGGCAGGGTGAGGGACGGGGCAGTACCTTCTCTGAATGCTTGAAGTGTCTCCAGAACTGGGTGTAGGTCCTCATGGTGGTCTTCTCCGGGTAGCAAGCCACAGTCTTGATGTAGACCTTTAGGCTGCGCTCCAGCAGCTGGTTCACCTCCCCGTAGTCGTAGTCATCGTAGCTGGGGCGAGCAGGGAGCCTTACCCCAGGCGCTCCTCAAGGCCCTTGCAGGGCCAAGAAGAATCTCCCCCAGCAGCAGCGCCGTGCCCAGTCCGAGCCATCACAGCCAGCCCAGGCGCCTGGAGCTGGCAGGGCGGGCAGCGGGGGCAGGGCAGAGCGGGCAGCGGCGGCAGGGCAGAGTGGGCAGCGGCGGCAGGGTAGGGCAGGGCAGAGCAGGGCACGTACCGGATGCCAAAGACGCAGTGGACATAGTTCCAGATGGCTCTGCGCAGCACGGAGGTGTCCACCCCGCGGAGCGAGGCCAGAGTGTGGTAGGTCAGGTTGTAGACCACCTGGAACTTCTCGTCCAGCAGCTGCCCCACCTCGGGGTACAGGCGGTTGATCAGGGAGTAGCCGTGATCCTCCCAGGTGTAATCCTGAGGAGCAGGGGAGCTGGAGCGGAGCTGTGGGGTGCCCTCAAAGCTGGGCACACAAGCTGGGGGCTCCCCAGCATGCTGACATCTAAACCCCAGCTCCTGGCACTTGGGTGCCCTGCTCAGACTGGCACCGGCCTCAGGCTGCCCCAGGGCAGGTTCCAGTTGGCCACAAGGAACAATTTCTGCCCCAGAAGGGCTGTCCAGGCCTGGCCCAGGCTGTCCAGGGCTGCGGTGGAGTCCTCATCCCTGGGGATGGTTTCCAGGCCATGGAGATGTGGTGCTGAGGACCATGGGTTGGTGGTGCCCTGGCAGTGCCAGCACTGGGTTGGTGCCTGGACTGGGTGATCTCTTCCAACCTAAATAGTTCTACAATTCTGTGGCACCTCCAGCCTGGCCCCAGTCCTTCTCCCTCTGCAACCCATCCTGCCCACAGCACGCCACCAGCCAGACCAGCAGGACCTGTGGCACCCAGCCCCTGGCACCCCCCACTTAGGGCCCCCAGCACCCACCTGTGCCCGGAAGGTGGGGGGGGCCTGCTGACCCCTGCGTGTGAAGTCCTTGTAGCCGAACTCGGGGTCCTCCACGAAGCAGAGGACACTGGAACCTGGGCACTGCTCTGCCACCTCTGGGGACACCACCACAGCCACCATCAGCGGCACAGCCTGGTCCTGGGCACAGCCAGCCCGCAGCTGGGGCCCGATCCTGCCTTCCCCGGGTATGTGCTGGCTCCTTGCCATCTTCTCGGCCTCCCCCAGCCCTTGGGGACCCCCTGCCCAGCCAGGGGCACCCCTGTGCCACTCACCTGAGGGAGCAACCAGCAAGCTCTCTGTCTTCTCCAGCTCAAAGCGTGTCTCCAGCTCCTCCTGTGTGATGCCCTCCTCCTCCAGCTGGCTCTCCTGCAGCAGCTTCATCCTCTCCATCAGCACCTCCACCTCCTGCATGGCATCTCTGCCCTGGCCAAGCAGAAGCCACGCTCAGCCCTGCCCCACGCTGAGCAAGGCTGCAGAGGGGCTGCAAGCTCAGAGCAGCACAGAGCCACTCTCAGCTCTGCTGGCACTCCTGCGACTGGCTTTGTGCTGCCCAGCCCCGGGGGCTGCTCCAGTGCCTGCCCCTGGGCCTATGGAAGAAGCCACAGCACAGCCTTGGGCTGTACCCCAGCATCTTGGCAGCTCCTGGAAGCCCCAGGCCCTGTCCTGCTGCTCTCAGACCTCTGGGTGCAGTTCCCAGCTTCCCACCCTCCCTGCCTTCTTACCCCGGCGCCCTCCGTGCTGTCGTCAGAGGCAGGGCTGCCGTTGCTGTGGGGTGAGGGGTGCTGGCAGCCCTGCCCCCCATCCTGCTCCTCCTTGGGGCTGATGCCGCAGCCGAAGACAAAGGATGCCAGCGAGTGGTAGTGGGTGAGGAGCACCAGGGCCTGCACCAGCTCTGCCAGCGACCAGCTGTCCTCTCCTGGCTTCAGCAGAGCCTGCAAGGGACACCCCTGCTCACTGTGCTGTGCCCCCCACACACCCCAGGGCCTGGGGCCGGGGTCGGGAGTGTGCTGGGGGTGTGTTCCCCCAGCCATCGGGGATGTCAGCCCTGCAGAGACAGCCTAGCCCCTGAAGGGGTTAGACCTGGGGGCTGTGACTCTGGGGTCGAGCACCTCCACCCTCAGAGTGCTTCAGGGGGGCTGTGCTGGCAGCAGCAGCTCTCACCTCGATGTGCTCCTTGGTGATGAGCCAGGGCCTGTGTGCCAGCAGCTTGTTGATCTCGTTGAGGTTCCTCAGTTTTGGGGGGGCACAGTGCAGGCCCTGCAGCCAGGCTGGGTCGCCCCCCACCTGCAGGAACTCCTCCGTGTGCAGACTCACCAGGTAGGTGCACTGGTGCCGAGCTGCTGCCTGCGGGGGGAGCCTGGCAGTCAGCCCCCAGCACCAGCTGGGCCCCAACCCTGCTGCGGGCCCTTGGAGAAGCCAAGGCAGGGACCTGCCTCCCATCCACCACTCTCGGAGGGTCTTCCTTGGGGATGAGAGCCCAGACAGGGATCTCTGCCCACCGGCCTCCACCAGTGTGGGTCCCCAGACGCCTTGCATGGGAAGGGTGGTGGGGTGCTCTGGGTGGGCACCAACCCCAAAGGGCCTCTGGGACTACAGAGCCAAAGGGGACCCATCTGTGGGGTCCCAAAAGCCTCCCTTCAGCTATGGGCAAAAACCCATCAGAGGTGCTGGGACCGGCCCCCCAGGAGCCCCCTCAGGGTCCCCTGCTCACCATGATGGCGATGTAGTGGCGCTTGTGGTAGGGCAGGGGCCCGTCCATGCGCAGCAGCAGGCGCTGAGTCTTCCAGAAGCTGCTGAGGTACTGCGGGTGCAGTCCCATCACCATGCTGACGCTGTCCACCCTGCCCGCCGACACCAGCGCCTCGACCAGCAGCTGGCGCAGGCTGCCCTCCGCTGCCTGCTGCGGGATCTACCGGGGGGGGCAGCAGGGTGGTGAGGGGCTGCCTGCTGCGGGCCCCCGCTCTCCCCAGGAACTCCCCCTGACCTAGGCGCCGGTGACCAGCGGGGCCCAGGAGCGCCCAGCCCAGCCCACCCCATCAGCTCACCCCATGCAGCCTCCTCCCTGCCCGGTATGGGCACCGCCGGCCGCTCCCGCTGCCCGCCTGCCCGCTCCTGGGGGGCTGGGGGGGCTGGGGGGGCTTGGAGGGCTCCATGTCGGACCCCACGCAGCCCTGGCAGCTCAGCCCGTGCCCGGATGGGTTGTTTGTTTGGCTGCTGCGTGCAGTGGGGAGCAGACTGGGCTCGGCCTTCCCAGGCGGTGACGAAAGCAGGGCACTATCGGTGCCACAGGGGAACCATCTGGGACACCACTGCTGGGTGCCGAGATAGGGCGCAGGGAGCCCCTGGTGTGGGGAGCCCCAGGGGGGTGCAGGGCCTGGGTTTGTTTGGGGGGGGGTGGGGGGAGGGCAGCTACGTTCGGGTGAGTGGGGAAACTGAGGCACGGGCAGGGCAGGGATGTGGGCAGGAATGTCCAGGGTGCAACAGCAGAGCTGCTCCACAGAGCTGCTCCCCCCTGGGCTGGGTGACCTTTCCCCATCCCTCCCTTCTTAGCATCCCACCCCTAGGATCTGGGTGCTGGCAGTCGGGGTGGGGTCCTCCCTCCACAGCCCCCTTGGTCCTCTCCCACCTAGGGCAGGGAGCAGCCTCCAACAGTGTGGGACTCACCCACTCAGGACCCTCCTCATCACTCACCTCTTGCAGGGGGATGAAGGCACTGGGACCCTTCCCCAGCCGCTGGGTGACCTTGATCCCCCTGTCCTAGGAAGGCAAAAGTGCAGGCTTCAGGCGGCAGGCACCAAGTGCCAGCGGGGGCGGGCAGCCACTGCCGGGCAGACAAGGCGCTGGTGGCACCGGAAGGGGTGACTCAGGAGCCACCCCAAGGGGCCTCTCTGCCCTCGCCCCCGCAGCCTGACTCAGGCCAGGCAGCACCTGCCGAAACGCACACCCCGGGGGGTGCGGGCACAAGCTCCACCGGGGGCAGGGCACAGCAGATTGCCTCAGCTGCCAGCTCGTCCCCTCCACGGGAGAGCTGAGCCCTGCTCCACGGGACGTGGGCGCTGGGAGCAGCAGCGGCTGTCAGATTGTCACCAGGGTTCCAGGCACCACACAAGATCTGCTTGGGGCTGGGATTCCCCTCCACGTCCAGGGTGGCACCACGAGGCTGGGACCTGTCCTCAAGCCCAGGCTGTGCTGGGTCACCCTGGACCAACTGTGCAGGCAGGATGGGAGCCTGGGGTCTGGATGCGCCCACCCCTGCTGGCAGGGTCTGACCCCTCGAGATGCCCACAGCACTCTGCTCAGAGTGGATCTGTTCTGTGGTGTTCTGTGAGGGGCTGAGCCCCAGGTACAAGTGACAGCAGAGGAAATGGCCTCAAGTGGCACCAGGGAAGGTTTAGGTTGGACATGAAGAAACTTCTCCACTGAAAGGGCTCTCGAAGCCTGGTACAGACTGCCCAGGGAGGTGGCTGAATGCCCACCCCTGGAGGCATCCAGAGAGGCAGAGCTGTGGTGCTGAGGGGCATGGCTTAGCCCCAGGCTGGGCACTTGGAGCACGGCTGGACTGGAAGCTCTCAAAGGGATGATTCTGTGATTGACCAAGAGAGATACCAGAGAACTGGAGCTGGGCACAGCAGGTCCCTTCTGCCAGCTGCTTCTAAATCAGTCCCATGCTGGTGGGCACAGCCTGGCACCCTCATGCCAAGTGGGACAGCACGAGGTGACCATGCAACAGCTGTCAGGGTGGCCATGCACTCTCCATGTGCCAAGCAGCACAGGCTCCTGCAGCCACCCTGGCAGAGCGAGCAGTGCCCGCAGCCAAGGGCTCAAGTGCTGTGTGCCCTGAGTCACCATGGACACGAGACCTGTGTGACAGCAGGAGGCTCATGCCATGGATGGCAGCAGGAGCAAGCTCATGCCAGGCTCATGCCATCACTGCCCAGGTGCTGAGCTGGCTCGTGCTGACTCATGGTCTGGTGAGAAACTCCACAGCTTGGGGTGGATCAGGAACTTCTTCGGAGCTCCAGCAGGCTCCCTGGGAGAGGACTCCATGGGCACAGGACTGCCAGGCCCGACGGCAGTGAGGAACTGGGAGCCCATCTCACCTACCCACTTGTGGTGACAGCTCAGGGTGACCTCTGAAGGTTCTGCCGCATTATGCAATCCCCAGGGGTGCTGCCATTAACCCTCAACGTGCCACCACCGCAGCATATCACCTCCTGCTTCTGCTGGTGGGGAAACTGAGGCACGGAGGCAATGCCCTGACCTGTGCCAGCCACACGACTTGCTCCCACGTGGCACAAGGCACACAAAGGTCTTACGCAGGGGGAAGGAGATAACCCCCCAGGAGTGGGAAGATGGGTGTGCCCAGCAGGAAGCCCTCCAGTACTGGTGCCAGTGCTTAGTCAGGTGCTGGAAGCTCATTCCCAGTGCAGTGAGGTTAAGCAAACACCACCGCAGGTAGCTGGCAGAGCAGGTTTGCCTCTCGTAGCCATGCTCCTGCCGAGCCCCAGGCAGGAGGCTGCCCCAGGGCCCTATTAGGTGGGTGAGAGCAGTGCCAGCGCTCAGCCCCACTGACGCGCGGAGCCGACGCGCGAGTGCGGCCTCCTTGGCACGGCCTCAGCAGCCCCAGCCCAGCCAGCTCCTGGAAAGCAAACGCAGCTGCCAGCACACAGGGCAAAGGGATCCCCGAATCCCACCGGGCCTCAGCCTAACCACCTAAGGAAACTTCCCGGCATGAAGGAAGAGAAGAACCCTGCAGCCCCCCGCACACAGGAACTCAACCGAGGAGCTTCCACGACGGGTGTGAAGGTCTCGGCCCAGGCAGTTTCGTCGAGACCTGCCAGACACTGGTGCCAGCTCCTGCACTGGCACTCTTCATCCCCCAGACTGTCCTGCACGGGCACACGAGCAGGAAGACACAGCGGTCCTGGCGGGGTGACGGACGGACAGGACGTGGGACACAGCGGTTCCAGTGTGGGAGACACAGACGGGACACGGGACACGGGACACAGCCGTGCCGAGGCAGAACGACAGCCAGGTGGAGACACAGCGGTGCTGGGGAGAGGGGACACAGACAAGGGGCAGAGAGGCCTGGGGGGGCGGGAAGGGGAACCCCGAGCCCAGCCCTTACCTGGCCGGCCCCGCAGCCACGGTACTCCTGCAGCCCCCCGGGGCAGCACGGCGAGGCCGGCGGCAGCATGGCCCAGGACCCTCCTGCGGACGCCCCCAGCCCCGCCCCGCGGCCGCACTCCTAGCGCGGGGCGGGGCACGCCCCTCGGGCGCATTGGCCAATGGCAATGCAGAGGCGGGGCCAGCGCGCAGCCGCAGTCAATAGCCAGCGCGGGGCGGGGCCGCGGGGCGCAGCGGCTGGAGCCAGGCGCCGGGGCCGGGCCGGGCCGGGCCGGGCCGGGGCCGGCTGGGAAGGGACCCGGGTGCCAACCGTGCGCAGCCCTCGGTAGCCAGCAGGCTGTTCAGAGCCCCGGGCAAGCTAACCCGGGATCTCTCTGGGCAACCTGAGCCAGGGGCTGACCCTGGGCTGCGGAGCAGACAGGACGTGGGGTGCTGCTCGTCTTCGGGGAGTGCTTTGCAGTGCCCAACTCAGCTATGCTTGGCTGCTCTTGCCGCTGCTCTGCACCCAGTGCCCTGGCACTGCCCACCCCTGTCAGCTCCAGGACAGATGTCCTCCTGGCACAGCCTTTGGTGTCTTCTGTTGGGATATTTCTGTATGAAGTACTTGGCTGCATCTCCAGCCCCCCCTCCAGCTGCCCCAGTGCCTGACACAGAGCCACAGCCCTGGGGTGAGAGGGGCTGAAATAGCACCTCTGGCCCTAGGGGAGCATGGGGCTGGGTGCCCACGAAGCAGGTACCAGCCAGACCTCGCAGCAGATAGAACCAACCCTCCAGATTGTTCTTCTCAGATGAACCAAGGGCACAAAGCCACCTCGGAGTGACCAGAGCCACCCAGACACACACACACCAGACCCTCCTCAGTGCAGAGCTGAGCTTGGAAAACATCCCTAAAAACAGCCCAGGTTGATCACAGGCTGCAGAACCCCGGGAAGGACGCAGGGACAAGGAGCAGAGGACTGGGGGGGCATCGGGAACCTGCTCTATCCCCTCTCCCTCAGAACCTGGTGCAGCTGCGGCTGTGCCACCCAGGCAGGCTGGCACAGAGAGGCAACATTTCTTGGATGGCAGCAGCACTCCCAGCCCCTGCCTCAGAGCCCCCCCCGGCAGCGGGGCCAGGCGAGGGCTGAGGCAGAGCCTGAGGTGCCCTCACCAGCCAGGCACTGACAGGACAAATGCCGCAGCGAGCTGCAGGGGAGCCCCATGGCAAGGCAGGGCTGATTGCTTAAGGACACCTCAGACAGAGAGGGTTGGCTGGGGACAGCTCTGGCCTCGGCTGCTCTTTTGGTGCTGCCCCAGCCCAGCCCCCGGGGGAAGCAGCAGAGATGTGTGCAGGTTGCTCCTGGGGTGCCCGCAGCAGAGCTGAGGTTAGGGTGTTTCCTGTCCTGGTGTGCCCTGCTCCTGCCCAAGGATGAAGGAGCTGGAATGCCACCAGGGCTGTCCACCCCACAGCCCCCCACTGACAGGATCCCGTAGGAAAACTCACCAGCTCCCGGTCTTGGGGGCTGGAAGAAGGAAGTCTGGAGCATTTGTGAGATGAAGAGGATCCAGGGAATCACTCAGTTGTGTGGTTAGAAGAGACCTCGAGGATCTCCCAGTCAAACCCTTACCCTGGCACTGCCAGGGCACCACCAAACTACAGCCCTCAGCACCACACCTACAGGTCTTCTATGCCCCCCAGGGATGGGGACTCCACCACTGCCCTGGGCAGCCTGGGCAGGGCCTTGACCACTCTTCTGGGGAAGAAATTATTCCTCATGTCCAATCTAAACCTCCCCTGCGAGGGTGCTGGAGCCTGGAGCAGGCTGCCCAGAGAGGTTGTGGAGTCTCCTCTGCAGAGCTTCCAACCCCCCCCCGGGCATTGTGCTCCTGGGCAGCTGCTGTGGGTGACTTCAGCAGGCCTGGATGATCTCCAGAGGTCACCTCCACCCGCACCGTGCTGGGGCTCTGGATTCTCTGCCCAGCTTACCTAACTGCTCTGCCATCCCCCATCTCCAGAAGCAGGCCTGCCCCTCTCTCTGGGTCCAGCAACAACCCTCAGGACACAAAGGCTTTGAAGGATTTGCAGATCTCAGTGTTTGGGGTTTGCTTGAAGGCACTTTTAAAGCCTGTTGGCCCCAGGACACGATGCCTGAGCCAGCACTCCTAGAAAGCCTCAGTAATGAGGGAGGGATGGAAGGGAGCATCCTGGTGGGAAATGAGCAGCTGCTGAAGCTGGTTTAGCTGTGCTGCAGGTTTCGTTCTGCTGTGGGTATCCAAAGCTGAGATTCATTTGCCTGCTGCAGCTCCAGAGCCTCGCCAGGGGCGCTGCAGGTTTGCAGGAGATACTGATCCAAGTCATTACCGACAAACACTAAAAACGAAGCCCCTTGGGGCTGGGAGCTCAGGAGATACTTTGCAAGAGGTTTTTTTTTTTGTTGTGCCCTGAAAACACAGCCCCCCCCATGCTCCTAGGTGACTGCTGCAGACTTTGAGCTCCTGCATCCTGAGAGGCTGCTGCTGGAAGCAGCCAGGGCTGAGGCACCCAAGTGGAGTGTGGGGGAGCAGCACCGAGCAGAGACTGCAGCTCTCCTCTGGGCCCTGACTTGCTGTGGCATCTGACTGAGGCCAGGATGGGATACTCAGGTGGGTGCAACCCCCGGGCAGCAGCAGGTGCACTGCAGGCAGCTCTCACTGCAGGCAGCTCTCACTGCCGGCAGCTCTCACTGCCAGGACAGGCCTTTCCTAAAGTCCTGAACAGCAACAAAGTTGCCATAGCCCACTAGGAAGAATTTCTTCCCCATCAGGGAGATGAGGCCCTGGAACAGATTGTTCAGAGGCTCCAAGCCAGGTTGGACAAGGCCTTGGTCTAGGGGGAGGTGTTGGTGTCCCAGGAAGGGGCTGGAGCTGGATGACTCCAAGCTCCTCTGTGATGATTCAGCGATTCTGTCCATCCTTCTGCCAAGACTCCAACTACTGAGAGGCAGCAGGTGAAGCCCAGCAAGCAGGGAGCATGTCCAGGCAGCTACAGGCAGGAGCCAGCCAAGGTCTGCCCACCCACAGCCCCTCTGAGACCCTCCTGGCAGCTCTGCCCAGGTAGAGTGAGCAACCCCTTGGAGCCAGGGCACAGCAGCTCAGGACTCTTCCTGGCCCCAGCTCTGCCTGCTGACTGGAGCTCAGCCTGTGGCTGTCCAACTCCTGCCACCTGCTCACCTACCTACCAGAAGCCTACCTGGGCACATTCCAGGGCAGAGCAGGTTTGTGCTGTGCTCAGCACAGATAAAGCTGTTGTGGGTGCTGAGTGCCATTGGCATGCTTGGGCAGTGCCAGTGGGCCAGGGCCAAGCTCACCCAGGGCTGGCTTCCCCCTCGGCAGTGAGAGCAGGCTGAGAGCTGGGGAGCAGGCTGAGAGCTGGGGAGAAGGCAGCTTCATCTGAACAGGAGCTGAAAGGACAAGGAAGCTGCTCCGGGCCACAGAGGCAGCGCTCAGCTCAAGGTCACCTCAGGACAAGGATATGCTGAGCAGAGCCTGCTGGTTTGGCAGCCACTCTCAGGGGGTCCCCTGCAGCTTCTGCTGGGCTCAGGGAATCAGCTTTTGTTAGAGGAGACCAGGATCACCCAGCCCAACACCAACTGCCAGGGCACCACCAACCCATGGCCCTCAGCACCACAGCTCCATGGCGTGGAGATCCCTCTGGGATGGGACTGCAGCACTGCCCTGGGCAGCCTGGGCCAGGTCTGGACAACGCTCAAGAGGCAGAAATCGTTCATTTTGGCCGACCTAAGCCTGCCCTGGGGCAACGTCAGGCAGTTCCTCCCTTCTTTCCACTCTCTATCTCTCTCTTCCAGTCTAAACCATCCCCCAACCCCATCCTCTCCCAACAGGCCCTGCTCAAGAACCTGTCCCCAGCTTTCTGCTCAGCCCCTTGAAGCATTCAGAGGTCACCAGAAGGTCTCCCTGCAGCCTTCTCCAGGCTGCTTTCCCCAAGAGAACAGAGGTGGGAAGAAGAGCCCTGATGAGGTCCATTTCACAGAAGCTTTCTCTTCCCGCATTTAACTCTGCACTTGGGTGTCTGTCACAGACCAGCAGCTCTTTGCTATGAGCAGTTGAGCAGCACTGCTTGGAGAGATTGCTCTGAGCAGCAGAGGCTGTCCTGGTGCTGCAGCAGAGCCAGGGTTTGTCTTCACCACCCTGTGCTGCCATCAGTGCTCTGGAACAGCCATTCAAGGACACAGCAGCTCCTCTGCCCTGCAGTGCTGCTGGCAGCAAAGCACAACCTGCAGGGCTCCTGGGGGAAGCTCCAGAGTCTGTCACCACCAAACTCCTGCTGCAAACAAAAAACAAGCCAGTTTTATCTCTGGGCTTGTGGCTGAGGGAGCAGCTTCAGAGGCACAAGTGGGGTTCGATCACCTCTGTCTATTAACTTAATGAACCTCCTGATCTTGGCCTGTTTCTGCTCCCTGCCTGCAGAACAAAGAAGGGTAGCCCTGGTGGGCTGCAGCTGGATGCGTCCTGGGAAGCTGGAAGTAACCAAGTAACAGGATCCTAGCAACAGGCTTCAGCTGAGGATTTAAAGATAGAAACCGAAGCAGGCAACAGCAAAACGGCAGCTCCTGCCCATAGGCACCCGGGCCGGGGCAGCAGGGCTGGGCAGGGCAGAGTGAGAGGTGTCTGTAAAGGCCCAACAAAAGCGCAGCCACAGCAGAGGACTCTTTCAAATGCTTTAGAGCTGTCAGGTTCTGTACAAATCGCCCTTGGTACACACACAACCCGCGGGCACTGCAGAGCCTGGCACAGACCCCTGTGGGGCGCACGCAGGCCCCTCCGCCCCTGCTGGTTGTGTTCTGTGTCTCGAGACAGGCAAAATAAAAGCAGCAACCCCCGGCCCCCCCAGTGCACCCTCACCCTCTAAAAACAGTGAAGTACAAAAGTGGGTGCATGTTCTGCCACAGCCTGGCAGGGCCCTGGGGCTTTTTCCCCCCTTTTTCCCTCATTTTCCCCACCAGAGGTCTCTCAAAACCCCAATGTCCCCCCAGCCCCCGCAGGGCAGTAGCTGCTGCTGCAGCTGCTCCTCCCACGCCAATGTCACCCAACAAAGTGCCTGAGTCAAGTCCTCTTCAGTAACAAAAAGGGATGGAGAAAAGCAGTAAAAATCCTAACGGCCCCTGGCAGGAGGCTGGCACTGCCCCGGGGGGCTGCTCCTGCTCACCACTTCCTTTCAGCCCTCACCCCTCTGCCCCGAGGGCTGGAGACCCCTGAGATGTTTCTTCTAGCCCTGAAGGGGCTGGGTGCAGGATGTGGGGGAGCTGGGAGGTGCTCTGCCTCCCAGCAGAGGCCAAGTGCTTTTTGTTCCACCTCCTCACGAGCACCAGGGCTGGGGAACTTCCAGCCCAGCTAGGCTCCCTGGCAGTGGTGCTGCGGGCACCGTGGGTGCTGTGCCTGACAGCAGGTCCCTGCTGCAGGGAACCTTCATAGCCCTTTGACGCTGCTGGTTTCTGATCAGCAGTGAGAAATGTCCCTGGAGGGTCTCACCAAGCACTGCCTGAGGCAGAGCTGCCCCGGAGCCAGCCTGGCTCCCGCTCCTGGATCTGGGCGGCAGTGAGGTGGCAGGGAAAGGGGAGAAGAGGATGAGCTCCACCTGGGAGCAGAGGAGACATCCGAGCCTGCGTGAGGAGGGGCAGCAGGAGACGCTGGATGGCGCCAGGCTGCGGAGGCCATCAAAGCCCCCGAGGTCACAGGGCACCAGGAGGGGGGCATCTGGGTGGGTTTGGTTCTGTGCTGTCCCACTCTGGCTCCTGATCCATAAGGGATGAGAACCACTCAAGACAAGACAGAAGCAGGCAGCTGAGTTTGCCAAGCTGACAGGAGGAAAATGACCCCAAACCTCCCAGGGTAAACAAAGAGCCTCAGCTCCGGGGGCAGCTTCCAGCAGCTGGAGCAGCTGTTCCCTGCAGTGGCACAGTTGGGCAGTTATCAGCTTCCTTTCCAAGAGGGACCAGCTGAAGGCAGAAATCAAGCTCCCAACAGGGGCAGCTACAGTTCTCCCTGCACAACAATTGGTCACAGCTCTGCCCTGCCAGCAGCAGGCTGCAACCAGCAAGAAGTCTCCCAGCAGCAAGTTCCTGTCTGCTGGTGGAAGGAGCTGGCAGTGGTAGAAGCTGGGAAGGAAAACATTTCCTTCCAGAAAGCAGTTTTCCAGGAGCAGGGACTGAGGCTGGCTGGGACCTCTCTCCATGGATCACCGTGGGACAGGCCAGGATCCAGCAGGCACCAAACCCAGACCCACTGGAGGATGCTGTTGGAGGCATTTCCATGGCAGCAGGATGGTGACAACAGAGCTTTGGGCTCCCAGCAGCCAGGCAGGTCCCAGGCTCCTTGGCTTCAAGCTGGGGAAACCTCCCAGCCTGGGGTTTGGCTTAGGGGGAGGTGATGGCTCCAGACTTCTCAGGCTTCTTGCCCTTGGAGAGGGCAGCTGCCTGCTTCAGGAGTTCTCTGTTCTTGGCCTGGGAACAGAGAAAAGGGGGAGCTCATGGCACAGCTCAGCAGCAGCTCTTTGGATCACAGAATCATGGAGTTGTTTGGGTTGGAAAAGCCCTCACAGATCATCCAGCACATGGCCACTACACCACATCCCCAGGTGCCAGAGCCACACCTTCAGGGATGAGCATTCCACCACTTCCCAGGGCAGCCTGTGCCAGTCCCTGACCACTCTGGCAGTGAAGAAATTTTCACTAATGTCCAACCCAAGCCTCCCCTGGCACAATTTGAGGTAATTTCTATTACCTGATACCAGAGAGAAGAGACCAACCCCCACCTCAGTGCCACCTAGGATGCCAGAACCAGACCTGCTGGTTAGAGAAGGGTTGGACTTAATGACCTGAAAGGTCTTTGCCAACCCAAAGGATTCTGTGGATCTGCTGCTTCCTCCCTTTCCAGAGCTGAGCAAGACGAAGGCTTTGGAAGGTGTCTGACAGCTCTGCAGGCAGCACATCAAACCACAAAGGCTGTCACCTGTAGCTGCTCCATGACCTCCTTGTGTGTCTTCTCCATTTGGTTCATCTTGGCCCTCATCTGGGACTCCTGATACTGCAAGTCAGCCTTCAGCTCTGTGATCTGCAGAGGGAGCAGGAAGGAGCAAGTGAGCTAGAAGGGGAACTGAAGGCCTCCACCCTGCCAGAACAGGGCTCTGCAGGAGTGCTGTGAGCTGGCCGAGGGCGAGGAGAGCAGGACCAGAGCAGGGAGAGGCTCAGGGCTCCTCCCGCAGGGAGCAGCATCTTCTGCTCTGTCTTGCTCCCTCACAGAGGTCGCTGAGACAGCGGCCAGAAAACAACCTTCCGTGAAATGGGATCTCCTGGGCGGGTCCAGAAAGCCTCTGAGCGTGGGCAGGTGGAGCCTGGAAGCAGCCACCAGCTCCTGCTCCCTCCACGACCAAAGCCAGGCTATGCTGCAGCAGGAGCTGTGTGAGCAGCCCAGACAGCTGTGGGGAGCATGCCAAGGGCTGTACCTTCTTCTCTTTCTCCAGGATCATCTGATCCTTCTGGTGCAGCATCTTCTTCAAGGTAGCCACCTCCTCCTTCAGCTGGGCAATGATGACAAAGTGGTCAGTGCCAGGAGAGTCCAGGGCCAAGTCTGGAGAGAAGCTGCAGCAGAGGAAGGGAAAGGCTCAGCACAACCTCGGCCCTGCAGCCAGGAGGGAACCTCCCAGGCAGCACTGCAAGGAGAATGGGAACCATCCTGACACACATCCTGGCCTCCAAGCACCCCTCAAGTGCAGCTGCCGCCTGCACCCCTGTCCTGGATGCCACATGGGATGACAAGGATCACGAGTGACACACTGAGCTGTGGTGCTGTGTGGTCAGCAGGCCCTGACACTGCTCCAGAGGGCCCCTGACCATTTTCAAAACAGAGAGTTGAGGAGAGCAAGCAGAGAGGGAGTGAAACTTTCTGCAGCCACTCAGGAGCTCTCTGCTCAGGCCCTGGATGTGTCAACAGCCACCCTGGTGGCAGGGAGCAGAGAGCAGCAAACAGCCTCTGAGTTTGACAAACAACGCGGGAGCAGGTGCCTAGACCCAAGCCAGCACTGTCCTCAGCAGGGAAAAGGGGAAAACCACTTGGAATCATGGAATTGTTTGGGTTGGAAAAGCCCTCTGAGATATCCAGCACAACCCTCAGCCCAGCCCCACCATGGCTCCCAAAACATGGCCCCAGTGCCATGGCCACACCTTTCTTGAACACCTCCAGGGATAGGGACTCCACCACCTCCCTGGGCAGCCTGTGCCAGTCCCTGACCACTCTGGCAACAAAGAAATTGTTCCTAGTGTCCAACCAAACCCTCTCCTGGCACAATTCCAGGCCATTTCCTCTCCTTCTGTTGCCTGATCCTAGGGAGAGGAGCCCAACCCCACCTCACTCCAACCTCCTTGCAGGGAGCTGCTGACTTTCATGTTTAGACTCCCTCAAGACAAAGCAATTTAGGAAGAAGCTTCATTAGCACTTCAGGGCAGGAAAGGCTCTGCTAGGCAGAGAAACCACACCAGGGACTGAGCAACCAGCTGAGAACCTATCTGGGCAGGAGTGACTGGGAGAGGACACTTGGCAAAGGAAAACAGAGCTGAGGGTCTCTAGGAGACAGCTCCCAGTGGAGTCCTGCATGGTCAGAGCACCCTGACAGCAGAGCCACCCCAGGGCCAGTGCTAGCTGTGGCACTGGGCTGGTCACTCTGGGCAGCTCTGCAGGGCAGAAGGTGCTGCATGTGTCCTGGTGACCAACACCTCCCCTGGGAAGCTGCTCCGGGACAGTCTCCCAAGGGAGGTGGTGGAGCTGCAGCACCTGGCACAGGCCAGCATGGTGCTGCCAGCAGCTCCAAGATGCCACTCGGTGCAAAGGTGCTGGGGAGGAGACAAGGGAAGGGACAAAGCAGCCCCAGAGCAGGGAAGCTGCCTGCCTGCATCCATCCATCCCTCCTTCCTTCCCCAGAGCAGAGGAAGCTGCCTGCCTGCAATCATCCATCCCTCCCTCCCCAGAGCAGGGAAGCTGCCTGCCTGCCTGCCTGCCTGCCTGCCTCCATCCATCCATCCATCCATCCCTCCCTCCCCAGAGCAGGGGAAACTGCCTGCCTGCATCCCTCTGGCTAGCAGCAAAGTGCCTCACAGCAGCCCTGTGCCGAGGCAAGATCTGGTGATGAAGAGTGCCAGGAGATGCTCACAGAAGCAGGGAAAACTCCCCCCGTGGCATCTCCTGCAGCACAGCAGCCTGTGGAGATGGCAAGGTGAGAGCCACCCCTGCCACTCAGTGTGGGGAGAGCACAGGAGGGCCACCAGCCTTCCACAGAGCCAGTCCCTGAGCCTGGGCCTGCCAGAGTCACCTTCTGGGCCTGGGGTCTGCCCTGAGGGTGGGTGATGTGGGCTCAGAGTGGCTGGGCAGCCTCTCCTGTGGCACAACCTCCCCCAAGTGCAAACATGCATCTGAGCCTGTAGGACCTTGTACCTTCTCTAGCAGCACCCACAGTGCAGCTCAGCCCAAATCTGGTGCCTCAAGCACAGCCCAGGACTTTCCCAGGATCCCAGCACGGTCAGGCTGGAAGAGACCTCTGGAGCTCACCCAGTCCAACCCCCCTGCTCCAGCAGGGCACCCACAGCAGCTTGCCCAGGAACACAGGGCCAGGGAGGGTCAGAAGCTCTCCAGAGAGCCCATCAGGAGCTGGGGCAGGTCCCAGTGCACTGCTGGTTGTGCACCACCCCCCTGTGCTGCTGCAGACCGACTGCATGGGGAAGAGAGGAGGGTGTGGGGAGGGTTCATCCTCAGGGAGCTTTAGGGTGGACCTTAGAAGAAGCTTCTTGACTGAAAGGGCTCTCAAAGGCTGGCACAGGCTGCCCAGGGAGGTAGCTCAAAGAGGCAGAGGTGTGGTGCTGAGGCCCATGGGTTAGCCCCAGCCTGGGCAGAGCTAGGGAATGTTTGGAGAGGAGGATCTCAAAGGGCTTTCCCAACCCAAGCCATTCCAAGGCTCCACTACCACTGCTCAGCAGCGGCTCTAGCAGCCCTGTTGGCACTCAGCAGCCTGTGCTCTGCCTGTGCTCCCAACTCACTGCTGCTTGCAAAGAGATCCATGGAGAGGGAGCAGCTCCAGGAATGAGGCAGGGCAAGAGGGGAGAAGAAGAGAGGTGATCTCACTTCAGGATGGCAGTGCCTTGAGAGACAGCACAATGGTGGGCACCAAGACTCTGGTGGGAAGCAGCCCACTGCGCCAGCGTGGATGGGGCACTCTGGGTAGGGGGACAAAGCATCTCGGGAGAGGAAGGAACGCTGGGAACCAGAGAGGAAAGGCAGGAGTGAAAATGTGCACTCAGAGCAGCAAACCCCCAAATCCACCTCACTGCTCCTTCTGCCACCAGCTCCCATCCTGCTGCACACGCAGCTGGTGCCCACACATCCAGCACCAACTGTGGCAGCAGAGTGGGGGCAGAGGCTTCTGAGCAAGGCTGTGGCTTGTCCCTCCCCCAGGAGGCAGGAGGGGAAGCAGGAGCTGAGTCTCCATCCTCTCCTCTTGAGAGCCTCTCCCTACATATCAGCCCAAGAGCCCCAAAAGCACAACACCTGCAGAGCTCCACTCTGCACCCTCCCATCCCTGTAACTGCAGCTGGAGGACAGAGCTGAGCTGGCTGCAGGCACCAGGCAGGTCCTGTTCAACCAGCTGCAGGAGCTGCGTGTCCTGGGCCTCTGCAAACCCACCCTAGGTGCCTGCCAGCTGCTGGGAAGCTGCTAATGCTGCCTGCTCTTCTCCAGACTGACACTGAGGCTTGCCCCAACCCAGGTGCCAGCCCCCAAATCCCTGCTCTGGCCCAGGAGCCTCCTGCTGTAACCACAGAACCTCAGCAAGCAAGGCCACCCAGCCCTGGCTGCCTCTGAAGAGGCTCACCTGTCACCGTTGGCAGATATGGCATCAAACTTGGCTTTCTTCTTTGGGATCTCGTTCTGAATGGAGGAGGTGGATAAGGTTTTCTGGCTGGGAAGAGGAGGGAATGCTCTGTCAGAGCCTGAGGGACCCCAGGCCAGGGCAGAGCAGCAGATCAGCATCCCCCTGACTCCAAACCCATCCAAACAACAGTTCTGACGGCAAGCACAAGGGTCACAAACTCCTTCCTTCAGGAGTAGCTGAGATCAAACCAAACAGAACACAAGATGCCAGTTGGAGCAGCAGGCAGGAGGACAGATCAGGCTTGGCACTGCCATTTCCATCCTCCCACTTCAGCAGCTGGCCTCCAGCTGCGAACAAACCCAGGCTCAGTCCCAGCCCAGTACAGCTCTCAGGCCAGATCCTGCTCAACAGCACAGCTGCCCCAGCCCACCCCCCTGCAGCCCCCAGCACTGCCCCAGCTGCTCCCAACGCACATCTCAGGGGGCACGGAGCAGCCAGACAGGCTCTGTGCCCAGCCCCTGCTCAGTACCTGCTGTAGTGGCTGCCACTGCCCAGCCTGTACTGCTGCTTCTCCTGCAGGCCACCCCGCGAGGAGCTGCCCAGGTGCTTGCACTGCTCCTTGGTCTTCTGCAGCACCCTCTTGTAGGACAGGGTGCAGAGCCAGCACAGCAGTTTGCCATCCACCTGCGCCGGGAGAGAGGCCAAGTCACGGGCACAGTTCTGGCCTGCAAAGCAGCTACAGAGCAGGCACAGGGCAGCCTGCAACGCTGTGGTGGTTTGGCTGGGAAGGGACCCTCAGAGCCCATCCACTCCAGCCCTGCACTCAGCAGGGACATCCCCAACCACAGCTCAGAGCCCCAGACAACCTGACCTCGTGCCTGGCATGGGGCAGCTCCCACCTCTCTGGCAGCCTGGGACAGGTTTTCACCACCCTCAGTGTCAAACATTTCTCCTTTCTCTCCAGTCTCAATCTCCCTCTTGGAGTTCAAACCATCCCCCACAACAGGCCCTGCTCAGCAGCTGTGCCTGGCCCTGCTGTGCCAGGCTGCCCTCCGTGGCTGCCCGCGGCGCCACCTGGCGGCGCTGACCTTCCTGCGGTCGTCCTTCCTGTCGAAGGCGCAGTGCTGCTTGCACTGCTCGCAGGCCTGGGGCGGTCCGTGCTTCTTCTCCGAGTTGGTGCAGCGCTGGCACTTGTTGCCGATGAAGGCCGCGATGATGTTGCAGTACTGGCAGGGCTTGGGCTGCAGGGACAGCGACAGCCACAGGGTCACAGACCGGGCAGGAAGGGCCCTCTCAGAGCACCCAGCGCAAGCATCGCCCCAGCACTGCCAGGGCCCTCAGCGCCACGGCTCTGACACCCTTGCAGAGATGGGGACTCCACCACTGCCCTGGGCAGCCTGGGCCAGGCCTGGACGACCCTCAAGGGCCAGAAATTGTTCCTCGTGGCCAACCCAAACCTGCCCCGGGGCAACTTTCCCCTTGGTCTATCACTTGCTCCTTGGGAGAAGAGCCAAACCTCCACCTGGCTCCAGCCTCCCACAGAGCAATGAGATCTCCCTCAGCCTCCTCTTCACCAGGCTGAATACCCCCAGGTCCCTCAGCTGCTCCTCCCCAGTCCTGTTTGCTGTCCTTTGGGTCTGCTCCAGCCCCTTGATGTCCTTCTTGGAGGGAGGGGCCCAACCTGACCCCAGAATCTAAACTGTGGCCTCAGCAGTGCCCAGCACAGGGCACAATCTCTGTCCTGCTGTCACACTGTTGCTGCCCCTCAGCCACAGCACCCAAGTAACTTTTTAGGTGCCAGGAAATCTTTAGCCAGTGCCTAGCACCAAACCAGCAACAGCCACAGCTGCTTCTCCAGAGCTCACACCAGCAGGAGCAAAAGGCTTATCCCTGCAACAGCCTGGGGCTTGTTTCTACTGGACGTGGAATCGCTCATCTCCAGGCCCCAGACCATGCAGAGCTGCTCTCTTCTGGACCAAGAGGGAAAAAGGCAGAAGCTTCCTGCCCGAGGGGCCTGTGCTGGTGACCTGCCCTGCTGCTAGAGCAGAGCCTGAACTGCTCTGGCCTGCAGCAGCAGACAACACAAGAAGGGGAGGTGGTGAGGAGCCTGCTGCTTACCGTGCCGTAGAGCTTCACGTTCTGAGCACACTTCTTGCATATTGTGTTGGTTTTGCTGCAAAGGGGAGCACAGAACAGCCCATCAGGACCGCCCCCAGAGCACAGAACAGCCCATCAAGACCACCCCAGATCACAGAACAGCCCAGCAGGGCCACCCCAGCAATGCTGCACTTTGCTGGCCAGGATCCTACTTTCCCTCTCCAGAGAAAGGGGCTCTGGGCTCAAGGTGAGGTTCCTGTCCCTGCCTGCTCGAGGATGTTTCCCCTCCACCGAGGTGGCAGAGCAAGGAGGGATCTTTTAATGAGGCTGCTCCCGGGGGATTCCAGAGTTTTGTCCTCACGAACACAGGAGCCTGCTCATTGTCTAATTGGCAAGGGGTGTGACTGAGCACTGCTGACAGCCTGGCTGCTCAGGGAGCTCTGCTCTGGATGAGCAGGTTAAGGCAGGTCAGCACAGAGGTGGATTTGTCCAGCAAACAGAGGTAAGAACATCCCTGGGTTCACCTCTGTCCTTTCTCTAAGCTATAGAGCTGGCAGGAAATAACTCTGGGCACCAGCAGTCAGGTAAGAGGGAAACTGGTGAGGAGAGGCACTCAGATCCTTCACTGGCAGAGGGAGGAGTCCTGCCCCAAGACAAAAGCCAAGCAAAAGGTGCAGCTGTACGGACACCCCAGAGGCACACAGACCTGCCCACAGGCTACTGAAGAAGGCCAAAGGTCCCTAGACTGCCCCACAGCACTGAACTATAGGTCAAGGCTCAGTCAGGGCAGGTGTGGACACACTCCCTGGCTCTGCCTGCTGTGAAGCAGATGCTGCTGTGCTCAGGCATTACCTCTCCTGCTGGAATTCTGTCCTGCAGTAGGTGCATTTAACAATGGGATGTGCAATCCGACACTCCTGCAACGACAGAAGTCTTCAGTGAGCCGTAGCCTCCATCCTCAAATCCCAGACCCCTCCTGGACACTCATCCCACTCCCTGCATAGTCGTGGCCTGAGAGCAGAGCAAGGTGGCAGCAGTAATGTGTCACAGGTGAGCCAGAAGCAAACTGAGGATCCTAACAAGGGAGTATTTGTGCCCAGTCCCCCAGACAAGGGTCACGGTGGTTGACCTCACCTCCCCGGGCAGGCACAGGGAGTTCTGCCACACTTATTCACACCTCAGCCCTCCCCCAGCTGCCTGTGCCTGGAAAGCCTCCAGCCTCACTCTCTTCTCACCCCTCGCCTCAGAGGTTCCCCTGTGCTCCCCTGCTTTGCCCCACAGCAGTCCCAAGCTGCTTCACCTCCTGCCCTGTCTCAACCCTGATCTCGCTCTCCCCCACGCAAACTGCCCCCCAAACCCACCTCCCTCCTTCCAGATGCTGCGAACCCTCCCCGAGGGCCCCAAGGCCCTCTCAAACACCTCAAACATCCCCTAAGTGTCACAGGCCTCCTTTCCTTGCTAACAGCCTCCCTCACATACAATCTTCAGCTGCTGCTAGGCCTCCCCCCATGAACAGCAGCTCCCCTCCAGCCCCCCCAGGGGTCCCCTCTCCAGCACCCTCCATATACCCGAACAGCCTTCGATGCTCTCAGGTACCCCTGGCCAAAAAGCAGCCCCTCAGTACCACAGCCCCTAACTGCTCCCAGGCGCTAGCAGCCACTCCCACCCCTCCAGCCCACTCGACCTCTCTCCCCTGCTGCCAGGCTCCCGCCTGAACAGCCCACGACTGCCCGGTCTGTCCTCTCAGGTCCCTCGGTGCCCCAGTCCAAAGAGATGCTCCCAGAGCCACCCCATAAACATCCCCCAAAGACCCCCCAGGCCCTCCAAAAGGTCCCAGACCCCTCACGAACATCTCCTGCCCTCACTCCAATCAAAGTCCCCAGACCCCTCACAACCCCCACACTCGCCCCTACTGCCTCACACATAGCCCTTCGCCGCCTTAGCCACCCCGCCCCTCTCAGACCCCGTTCTCCCAGGGCCTCCCGCGGCCGCCCCGGACCTTGCAGAGCTGCTGGCCCTGGCTGAGCGCCTCGAAGGGGAAGCGCTGGTGGCACTTGGTGCAGGCATAGAGCGCCGCCATCCCTCCGCCCCGCTGACAGGCGCGGCGCGGCCCAACCTGCCCCGCCCCGGCCCGCCGCTCCTCCCCCTCGCCATTGGCCACTGCCCACATCACTCTCGCCTAAGCCGTTTTTTATTGGTCAATTTGGCGTCACTCGCGGCTGGGGGGCGGGGAGAGCAACAGGAGCGGCAGTGGCGTCACGCGGGCCACGGTGACGCAGACGGGGCAGGTCGCGCGAGACGCGCAGGGTGGGGGCTGCCCCACAATGCCTTGCGGGACCGGCCCGGAAGTGAGGTCTGGCCGGGGCCGAGGGAGGAGCTGGGTCGGGCTGAGGCTGAGGCTTGGGGCTCAGCTGGGGAGGGTCAGGATGGGCTAGGCCTGGGCCGGGGGAAGGAGTCGAGCTGGGCTGAGCCTGGGATGGGGGAAGAGCCTGAGCTGGGCCCTGGCTGGGGGAACAGCGAAGATCAGAAGTGGTAGGACTAAGCCTGGATATGATGAAGAGAAGCTGTGAGGGAGTTTGCAAGTCCAGAGGAGGAAGAGAAGCTGGGTTAGGGCAGGGCAGGCGAGGAGCTGCTGCAGGGAAGGCCTCAGTGGAGGTCAGTGAAGGGATGAAGTGAGCAGAAAACTGGGGAGGAGTTGCCTCGGGAACAGAGCCCCAAAGGTTGAGGGAAAGAGAATTGGAGGAAGAGGCAGACTGAGGGAGGAGGTAGTGTCTGCAGCAAAAGGAAAACCTTTGTGTGAGGTTGTTTCTCCTCTGCACTGGCTCCAGCTGCTGGCCTGCTGCTGGAGCAGCTGCTCCTCTGCAAGCGCCAGCCCAGCCAAGAGGATGATTTGCATGAGTGGATCTGCCTCTTCTGTGGAGCAGGGTCAGAGATGCAAACCACAGGTCAGTGTGTTTGCACCAGAGCCTGGTGCTGGAATTCCCAGCTGCAGACCCTGGGCAGGTTGGTTTCAGGCTGGGCTGGAGCTGGAGCTGCAGCAGCAAGGGCAGAGTATGCTCTGTGCACACGCTGAGGGCAGTTTTGCATCAAGTCATGTTCACAGAGCCCCAACATGGAGGGGTGGGAAAGGCCCTCTGGAGCCCGCCCAGTCCAACCCCCCTGCTCCAGCAAGGCACCCACAGCAGCTTGCTCAGGAGCACAGTGGCCAGGGAGGGTTGAAAGCTCTGCAGAGAAGGAGACTTCACAACCTCTCTGGGCACCAACACACCAAAGAAATTTCTCCTGTTCAAGTGGCAGCTCCTGGGTTACAGTTTGTGCCTGGTGCCCCTCGCTCTGTCCCTGGGAACCACTGGCAAGGCTGAGCCCCATCCTGTACCACATATGCCCAGCACTCCAGCTATGGGCCCCCTATGGGAAGAGGAGAACCCTCTCTTGGCTGTGCGGGCACATTGCTGGTCGTGGGGATCTCGTCCCTAACCCCAACCCTTCTCCCTGGAGCTGCTCCCCAGCAGGTGCCCCTCACCGGTACTGCTGCAGGTGAGGCACGAAATGGTGCCAGGAGCTTGGGTCGCTGCTGCCCGCCTGAGCAGAGGGGAACTGAGGCGTTCTGGAGTTCGAAGCTGGTTCTGCAGCTGCGAGATGCGGGAACAAAGGGCAGCAACTGCTCGGAGCTGTCGAAACCCACAGCAGCCTGAGCTGCTGCTTCTCCTGCCTGACGTTTCTGCCTCTTACCCCCTCCGCTCCCTGCCATCTGAAGGAACGCCTCGAAACCATTGGGAAACTTCTTTCCCCACCTTTTCTTCCAGCAGATGACAGAGAATTCCCAGTGGTGGAGCTGAGCCGCGATCTGCTGGCTGCAGCTCTCCCGAGGCAGGCTGGAGGAGTGCGGGGGGCTGCGGGGGTGTGCCCCAAATTCTGCTGTGCTTGGCTACCTCGGGGGCTGCCTCTAATCACCGGGCAAATGTGCTGTGTGTGGGAGAAACGCTTCGCGGCAGGGAATGGGCTGCGTGGAGCTGGCTGCCGGGCGGGGATTGGGAAATCTCGGGCGGTGGAAACAGAAGGCAGAGCTTGGCAGAGGCGCTGGATGCCGCAGGCAAACGCTGCTCGGGGCTGGGCTGCTCCAAGGAGAGGGTTGGTGTTCGGGCGCGGGGGGGGCTGGGGCTGCCACAGCTTTCAGGCATTCTTGACAGCACACCTGGGAAAACCGAAGTGCCGTGAGCGGTCTGCGAGGAGAAAGCAAACCCTGCTGAAAGCCAGCAGGGGAGGGCGAGCTGCAAATCCCTGGAGCTGCAGGGAAGAGGAATGGTTTGGGTTGAAGGGCGAACCTGCCAGAGCAGCCACGGGTGCCGAGGGAGAAGCCTTTGGCTAAGGCAGAGCATTTGTGAGGCTGCTACTGCAAGAAGGGCAACGAGGAACTCTCCGAGCCGCAGCCTCCCTGCTCCTGCGGCAAGCCTCAGCCCTGCACAGCTCGGGAGGCTGTGCCGAGTGTGGTGGACCCCATTTGTGCCCCGGAAGGGCTCCAGCTACCAGCAGAAGTGTGCTGGCTGCCCCCTTGCCATCCTAAAGCCTCCGGGCTGGCACAGGAGTCCTTTTCCTCCAAGGGGCACCCAGCTCTGTCTTGTCGCAGCTGCAGACCCCAAGCGGGTGCAGGAGTGTTGGCAGCTCACAGAGCAGGATGGGCAGTTGGATCCTCCAGTCCAGCCATGATCCGAGTGCCCAGCCTGGGGCTAGGCCATGCCCCTCAGCACCACAGCTCTGCCTCTCTGGATGCCTCCAGGGGTGGGTATTCGAGACCCCTTTCAGTGGAGAAGTTTCTTCTGATGTCTAACCTAAACCTCCCTTGGAGCAGCTTGAGGCCATTTCCTCTCCATCCCATTGCTTGTTCCTGGGGAGCAGAGCCCAACCCCCACCTGGATCCAGCCTCTCTCAGGGAGCTGCAGGGAGCTATGGGCTCCCCTCAGCTTCTTTTTCTCCAGCTGACTCAGCTGCTCCTCACCAGACTTCCACTCTAGATCCTTCCACAGCTCTGCTCCCCTTCTCTGGACCCATTCCAGCCCCTCAGTGTCCTTCTTGCTCACATCCCCCCACCCCCACCCTGGGTCGTCTGGAGCATTTGGGAGCCAAGAAGTTGCCAAAGGAAGCTTGCTCCAACTGCTGTCCTCTGACACCTCCGTGGCTCACTCGCAGCTAATATTTCCCCGTCCAGGCTCTCTGCACCTCTCCTCCTCTCTGAGCAATTACCTTGCTCTGTGCGAGCCGAGAGAGCTTTTCACAGACAATTCATCCAGCGCTGAAAAGCAGCCAAGCTCTCCGGCTGCAGAGCACTTTGTGGCCACCTGGCATTGCACAGAGCTCTGTGCTGGAGCGCAGCTGCCCCCAGAGGGAAACGCCTTGTCCAGGACAGCCCAGAGCAGAGAGAGGGGCAAAGACCCCAGAGCAGCTGCAGCCCTCGGCCAGCCCTCGGCAGAGGATGGCTCAGCCTGGCAAGCTCAGCCCACTCAGAGCTCCCGGAGGTCGGGATGGGCTGGGACGTCCTTGGCATGACTGCAGCCCACGAAGGGCATCAATCATCCAACCCAGCACCACCATGGCCACCAAGTCGTGTCCTCAGGTGCCATGGGCACACCCCACAGTGCAAGCAGCCAGTGTGTGGTGCTTTGCCAGGGTCTTTATTGGCAAGGCTGCAGCTGGGTCCCTTCTCCAGCAGCCCTGCCCCTGTCCCACCCTGTCCCCAGCTCACTCTGAAGGGCTGGTCCCAGGTGGGTGGCAAGAGCACCACCAAGGCTGTCCCTGGAGGGCCAAGGGGGGGCTCAGGCCAGGATGGGGTAGGTGGCTTCAGTTGCCACGCCGCAGTTGTTGTCCTTCATGGCCATGAGGATGTAGCCATCGTTGCCCCAGTAGGTGGACCAAGAGTTCTTCACCAGCCAGTAGGTCTCTCCCTGCAGGACGCCGTAGCCCACGGCCAGCACTGCGTGGTCCAGCTGCCCTGACTCGTTTGCTGCAGGGCACAGCGTGGCAGGGATGGGTTGAGTCTGGAGAACGTCCCTGCTCCCAGGGCTGCCAGCAGACTGCTTCCCTCCTCCCCTCCTTGCCCAAGCTCCTCAATGAAGATGGGATCTCAGGGGTCCTGGCATCTTTCCGCGCCCCCAGGTGCTCCTGTGCCCCCTGTGCCCCCCGACTCACCACACTTGGGCTCATAGTAGATGCCATTGGAGTAGAAGGAGAAGGTCTTGTGCGAGGCATCAATGCTGACAGCCACGGGGCCGTGCTTATAGATGGCAGCTTTGAGGGCTGTGATGTTGCCCGAGGTGACGTTGACGTAGCCACTGATCTTGCCCAGCATCTCAGACTGGTTGTAGTGGCACAGGCCATTCTGTGGCACCCAGGGACAAGGGGCACTGTGTCATCAGGTGACCCCAGGTCCCCTCGCCAGGACCTTGCTGACCTTTGCTGTCCCTCTGCCGCTCTCTTCTGATGTCCCAGCTCAGGCTGTGGCAGCATCCTCGCTCTGAGCCCTCTGTGCTCCCCTGCCCACCATGGTGGGAACATGCCCCTGGCTGCCCACATGCAGCACCAGGAGCTGGCTCTGCCCACAAAGCTCTGGGGGTTGTTGCCTGCCTCTAGCAGCTGCCTCCCTGCACCCCAGGTTATGGAGGGTCCCAGGATACCACCCATGGGTGTTTCACAAGAAGAGAAACTGAGGCAGTGGTGATGCAAGTGCCCAGCTGAGCTCCAAGCCTTGGCTCTGGGCTTGGCTTCGAAGCGCAGGGAGCCCTGGGGGAAGCTGTGCTCATCTGCAGGCCTGTTCCCACCTCTGACCCATCCTGATCAGCCCAGCCCCACCATGGCTTTAAAGCCCTGGAGGGCAGATCCAAAGGCCTAGGTGACCCCAGCAGGGACAATGCTGCCCTCACCTGTCCCTTGTAGGTGCCATAGGACTCGGTGCTGGCGATGCCCCCGTGTCTCTTGATCCACTCGTAGGCTCTCCACTCCTCGCCCCCGTCGCAGGCGTAGTTCCCGAAGCCCCAGGAGCAGTCAATGAGGACTTGTTGGGACAGGGGGGTCAGCACGCCGGTCTGGCAGGGCACACACTGCTGGCATGGAGATGGGCACCCCCAGGGCACCTTGGCCACCCCTACAGGTCATGACCCCACTCTCACCTTGAGGAAGAGGGCACCCTCCATGGCACCTGTCGTGGCAAAGCTCCAGCAGGACCCACAGACAGCCTGGTCCTTCACGGGGGTCACAGCACCTGGGGACAGCAGGACAGGAGCTGACAGGAGGAGCTGGCACCAGGGGATGAGGGCAAGTGGGAGGGAAACTGAGGCAGAACTCTGTTGTGCTCCCAGAGGCAGCGCAGCCAGGGGACAGGGGGAGAAGGCAGCAGCAAACCTCTGGGACCCCAGCCCTTGGGTTGGGGGAGCTCTGGGGGTGTCACTCCTAGCTGATGGGGACATGGGAAAAGCCAGATGTGGCAGCACCTCACATCTGGGGCACCAGCCTGAACAAGGGGCAAGGGTCTGAAATTGGGGCAGGGCAGATTCAGGTTGGACATCAGCAGAAGCTCTACACAGAGAGCAGTGAGACCCTGGGGCAGGCTGCTCTGGGGTGTGGGGGGCCCATCCCTGGAGATAGGCAAGGTGAAACTGGCCCTGGGCAGCCTGCTCTAGCTGGGGATGTCCCTGCCGGCTGCAGGGGGTTGGGCACGGTGACATCCAAGGGTCCCTTCCAGCCCAAACCATTCTGTGATTGAGGGCCAAGTGCCAGTTGAGATGCCCCTTGCTGGCTGAGCCCTTCCCCCATCTTCCAGCTGCTTAGCAGAGAAGGGCCCACAGGGCTGTCAGGGTCCCTGTGCCTCCAGCCCCATGCCTACCATACATGCGCCAGTCGAGGCTCTCGGGCAGGATGATGCCACTGTAGAGGTGGCTGGGGAAGGGCTGCCCAGCGTTGGGCACCCCACTGCGGCGCCGGCCCCGCAGGGCTGCCAGCTCCTGCGGCGTGCGGTCTGCCAGGTGGTTCAGTGCCAGCTGGTAGTGGAGTGCTGCACGGTTCCTGGAGTGCACGAACCTGCCACAGCATAGGCACAGCATCAGCCACCTGCCACCACGCCCAGCCATGGCTCTGCCACCACTGCCCACCCCCAGGGGGCACAGAATCAAAGGATCCTTTGGGCTGGAAGAGGCCTTTCAGCTCGTCCAGCCCAGCCCTTACCCCAGCACTGCCAGGGCACCTCCAAACCCTGGCCCTCAGCACCATATCTCCACGGCTTTGAAATCCCTCTGGGGATGGGGGTCCCTGCTCCTGCTGGTCACTGCGCCCAGATGCTGGTGCCCTTCTGGGCCAACTGGGCATGCCCTGGCTCCTCTTTGGCTGCTTCTTCCCGACACCAGAGTGGTGGTGGCTTTGCAGCCTCCACGCGCTGAGGCTGCAGCAGTGCCGGGGGGGCTGTGGCCGTGCCCAGGCCGTACCTCATGTTGTGCACGAAGATGCTCTGCCTGTGCTGCAGCTCTCGTGCCGAGCCGTAGCGCCAGCCCAGCCGCCTGCGGTACTCGTGGAAGACCTCATGGGCCCGGGGCTGCTGTCGCCCTACCAGGTCCTCCATGGGGTTTGCCACCAACCGGTGCTCCGCTGCGCTCCCGGGCAGCTCCCCGCACTGCTTCGTCTCTGGGGGGAGGGGGAGACGCCATAAGCCTGAGCTCCAGGGGCAGGATCTTCATCAATGACATCCTCATCAATGCCATTGCTGAGAGCACAGACAGAGTCTGCTCAGCAAGTTTGCTGATGACACCAAACTGGGAGGCTTGGCTGAGACAGCTGCAGGCTGTGCTGCCATCCAGAGAGACCTGGGCACAGAGCTGGGCACAGGGGAGCCAAATGAGGTTCAACAAGGCCAAGTGCAAAGTTCTGCACCTGGGGAGGAACAATAAACTGCAGCAGTCCAGGCTGGGAGGAGACTGCTGGAGAGCAGCCCCAAGGAGAGGGACCTGAGAGTGCTGGGGGAGAACATCCATGGGCAGCAATGTGCCCTGGGGGCCAAGAGGCCAATGGGGTCCTGGAGGGCATTAAGCAGAGTGTGTCCAGCAGATCCAGGGAGGTTCTCCTGCCCCTCTGCTCTGCCCTGGTGAGACCTCATCTTGAGCACTGCCTTCAGTCTGGGGCTCCCCAGTTGAAGAGGGACAGGAATCTGCTGGAGAGAGTCCAAGGGAGGGCTATGAGGATGATGAGGGGACTGGAGCACTGCCTGGTGAGGAGAGGCTGAGGGACCTGGGGCTGAGAGTCTGGAGAGGAGAAGATTGAGAGGAGATTTAATGAATGTTTATAGCTACCTGAGGGCTGGGGGTCAGGAGCGGGGGACAAGCTCTGGGGGTGAGGAGGAGGGGTACAGGCTCTGCTCACTGCTCCCTGGGACAGGACAAGCAGCAATGGATGGAAGCTGCAGCACAGGAGGTTCAGCTCAGCACAAAGGGGAACTTCTTGACTGGAAGGGTCCCAGAGCCCTGGCACAGGCTGCCCAGAGAGGCTGTGGAGTCTCCTTCTCTGGAAGCCTTTCCAGGCCTGTCTGGATGTGTTCCTGTGTGGCCTGAGGTCGATTGTATGGTCCTGATCAGGCAGGGGGATTGGAGTCGATGAGCAATCTGGGTCCCCTCCCTTCCCAACCCTGACATCCTGTGATGGGAGGAGGCAACCCAGCGCCGCAGGGACCCAACCCACCGTTGTCAGGGAGGTCGAAGACGCTGCGGGGGAAGCTGTTGTCGAAGTGGCTGTAGGCGATCTGGTACTTGTCGTAGTGGGAGCCCAGCAGGCTGTTGTAGCCTCGCATCTCGTAGCGCACCGGCGCCACCCCGCAGCTGGCGTTGGTCACCCACAGGGTGTAGATGTTCTTCTTCTGTGCCCAGTGGGTGACGTTCTGCCAGACGGCGCAGTACTGCCCCTGCAGGTATTCCTCCCGCAGGAACTGCGGGGCACAGTGTCGGGGAGGGGGCTCTGAATGGTGACCCTGTGCCACCCTGCCCTGCGTGCCCCTCCTCGCCCAGCCCCTTTGCTCCCAGGGCACATACAGCTCCTTGTGCCAGCCTCTGCAGGGCATTGGGGTCAGACGCAGCAGCTACACAGCAGCATAGAATAATTATCACAGAACCCAGTATGGGGGGGCTGGAAGGGACCTCTGGAGCCCACCCAGTCCAACCCCCCTGCTCCAGCAGGGCACCCACAGCAGCTTGCCCAGGAGCACAGTGGCCTGATGGGTTGGAAACTCTGCAGAGGAGGAGACTCCACAGCCTCTCACGGCAGCCTGCTCCAGGCTCCAGCAGCCTCACACCACAGAAGTTTCTCCCCCTGGTCAGATGGAACCTCCTGGGTGTGTGCTCAGTGCCCCTTGTCCTGTCCCTGGGCACCAATGAGAAGAGTCTGACCCCAAAGTTTGGTTGGAGGAGACCCTTAAGGTCACCAAGTCCAACCACTGGCCCAGCACCACCAACCCCCAGCCCTCAGCACCACATCTCCACGGCTTTGAGACCCCTCCAGGGATGCAGACTGCACCACTGCCCTGGGCAGCCTGGGCCAGGCCGTGGCAAGCCTCAAGGGGCAGAAATTGTTCCACCTGCCCTGGGGCAACCTGAGGCCATTTCCTCTCATCCTACCATGTGCTCCTCTGACTCTTCCCAGCACCAGCTCTGGTGTCTGGCTCTCTGCCCAGCTCGGTGCCAGCTTGTCCCCACCCCTCACGTGCCGCACCCCTCCTGTTGCAGCCATCCCTGCCCGAGGCTGGGGCCGGCAGGAGCTGTGCCATGTGCCAGGACTTGCCCGGCTGTGTGGGCTGTGACTCGTCCCAGCACGGCGCTGCCTTGGGAAGCAGCCTCGGGTCCGGCCCTGCGCGGGCGGAGAGGTGACCCTGCCTGTGCCGCGGGCTGCAGGGACCTGTCCTGGCCTGTCGCAGCACCCTGCGCCCCCGGCATGGTTTGGGGCACCTCCAGCTGCCCACTGCCCCTGAATGGAGCCTCAAGCGCTGCAGGCAGCAGCCTGGCCCCAGGCTCTGGTGCTCCTCACCTTGAAGCCGTCCAGGATGGGGAGGACGCTCTGAGCTCTGACCACGTCCTCCTTGGAGCCAGGCAGCTGGAAGCACTTCCTGGTGTTCACCTCCTTCTCCGTGGTCTCTGGGGTGATCTTGTACCTCATCCCGTAGGGCTTCACCGCTGCCAGCTGGTAGGTTATCACCTGCCCTGTGCCAGCAGGGAGGGCATGGTGCCCCTGTCCACGTGCTGCCTTGGCACGGGGATGGAACCAGCCCGGAGCAGAGGGGTGCCCAGCTGCTTACCCCCATAGTACTGGATCCTGCTCTTGTTCCCTGTCTCATTGTACCAAGCTTCGAAGGGTTCCTCGATCTCGGCGTAGGGCAGGTGAATGACACCTATGGGTGGCCCCCACCATGGGACTTGGGTCATCCCCGAGGCCTTAGCACCCCATACCCCTCCCTGAGCCCCCCCAGCACCCCCAGAACCTCAGCTGACTGAGCTGCTGTCCCCATGGGTGCTGGGTCAGGGTGAGGCACCCACCCGGCTGTGGGAAGCTGCCCCAGTTTGGCACTGGGATGGGCTGGTCCTGGCCTCCACCAGGTCTCAGTGCCCTCCACCCCCTCCCCCATGACAAGGGTCGGGGCGGGTCCTGTTACCTCTGATGTGGTAGATGGAGCCGAAGTGAGGGGCTGGGCGGGACAGCCCAGGGTCCTGTCCTGAAAGGCAAAGAGGGGCAGGGGTCAGCAGGGTGATGGGGGACATCCCCTACCATGGCTGACCCTGGCACAGGGCAGGAGGCTGCCCAAGCCAATGCTCCCCGTCCCTGCGGCCCCTCCTGCATCAGGAGGTGGGAGCTTGGGTGAAAGCAGCTCCACAAGCAAAGGATGCCAACGCACTGTGATGCCCTCCCGGGGTCAGCACCATGCCACAACCTGCCAGTGTCACATCCCCTGGGCACCCCAGCTGCTGTTTGTCCCCATGGGAAGCATAGGCTGGTGGGCATGGCTTTGGGTGATGTTTCCAAAGGAGGATGCAGCCAAACTGTCCCCTGACAAGCAGGGCATGACTGAGGGGTTCCAGGCAGTTGCCAAGTCCTGCTTAGCATCTCCCAGTGAGCTGCCCAAGCTCCCTGCGGGCTCCCAGCTTGTGCAACCCCACGCCAACACACCTGCCACTGGCACGGGTGCATTCCCTCCCTCAGCATCTTCCACCCTGCTGGGGGCATGGAGCCAGCAGTGCCTGTCAGGAAGCTGGTATCAGACCTGGCTCTGCTCTGCACCCCAAACCATGGCACCAGCATGCCCCTGAGTGTCCATCACACTGAGTCTGGGCACCCAGGGACAGTTCCCCAGGACAGGAGGAGCAGCAATGGATCCAGCAGCCCCACAGCCATGCTGGGCTCTACAGCTGCCCCAGAAGGGGGTCCCGTGGGGGCTCAGTCCCTTCTACCACTCATGTCTCCTCCTGCTGCCTCTGGTGCCAGTCTGTGTGCCTTGCGCTCACTTTGCAGGCAGCAAAGGCAGGGACACAGCCTGGGCTTGTGCAGGTGTTAAATGCCACCTTCCTTATCTTAAAGCCCACTTAGCGTTCTCTTCCTCCCCTCCCCCAAGCCCTGCCAAGCCCTCAGGGCACATCCCCCACCCCTTTGTGGGCTCAGCTCTGCTCTTTCTTGGGGCAACTGCAAATCTGAGGACCCAAACCCAAGAAACCTCCTTGCCCAGCCTGCTGCCCCGCAGGTGAGACCTGCCTGGGTGCCTCCCAGCACCTACCCCTGGATGCCCCCAGCAGGGGGACAGTGCCGGGGCGACACAGACTCACCCCGGACGACGGCGCAGAGCGCAGCGGCCACGCAGCAGCAGAGCTCCCAACCCATCCTGGCCGCCCCAGCACCCGGCACCGGCTCCCGGCTTTAAGGCGAAGCCGGCGGCAGCGAAACCAGCGGCAGCCAATGCAAAGGTTGGAGCCCTCCCCAGAGGAGGGAAGGAACCGGCACCGGGTGGTGCCTGGCGGGGGTGGGGGAGACTGGGCAGGCACTCCAGGGTGCTCGGTCTCGGCAGGGTGCCCGCAGAGGGAGATAGTGCAATGCTGCTGCCGCAGGGAGCTGGGAGGTGCAGGATGGATCCCGAGGAGCTGCGAGAAGCGCGGTGGGAGGGGGCAGACTGGATGGATCCATGGGGCACCTCCCCAGCCTGCCAGGGCAATGGGGTGCCTCGGCCTGTGCATCTCCCCCTGGGGCCAGGGAGCCCTTTGCCAGGCAGCTCTGATGCCAGGGTGGTGGGCAGGAGGCAGTGCCCACAGCAGCTCACCACTAAAATACCAAGCTCTAAGAGCGGCAGCAGTAGGAGCTCTTTGCTGAGGGGGGCAGGGAAGGAGGGCTGGGCTGGCTGTGGGGCACAGGGAAATGTAGGCACCCCACTGGGATGAGCCACTCCATTTCCCATGGCCCACGTCCCTCCTGTGCCCTGTCCCCTCCCAGGGTCACTGGTGGGGCTGGCTCCATCCCCAGCAGGGTCTGACGCCCTTACCCAGCAAGTCCCAGAGAGGTCCCCCAAAACTGGGATTAAAGGGCAGATGTGATGCCAGGGTGAGTCAGGGGGTGAGGAGGTGACATCAGTCTGGGGGGCATGTCCCCCATGCTAGCCGGGACAAAGAACCTCCACCAGCCCTGACCCCCCTGTGAGAACAGGAAGCACTGAGGCCAGCTCACTGTAACACAGGAAAGAGGTCAGCCTGTGAGGGCTAACCACAGGTGAGGAGGAAGGCTCCAGGGAGATGAGGGAGGACCCCAACCCCCATCCTCCAGCACAAATCTGGTCTGGCTCTGTGGGGAGCTTGGGAGGCCAAGCTGGGGTGCAGGCAGCTCCTGTTTGGAGTGTGGCTGCTGCCCTCCACCTGCCCTCTGCACCCTCACCCCCTGGGGGCACAGCCCCACACCAGAAACGGTCAGGGGGACACAGACACCAAAATATCCCCAGCGCCTCACTGCCACTGCTGCCACCTCTGCCATCTCTGCCACTGCTGCCAACACCCTGCTCAGTGAGAGGCTGTCTGAGGGCTGGGGGCTGTGTGGGATTGGGCACAGGGCAGCTGCAGGAGGTGTTTCCAGCTGGGGGGACTGTGCCTTGCAGGGGCAGCTGCCCCACACCTGGCGCTTGGAGGGAGGGACCCCTCCTGAGACCCCCTTGAGCTGCCAGCCACGTGCCAAGAGCCTGGGATGCCCTCTGCAGGGTGGGCGTCCCAGGGCCCTGGGCTGGGAGCACAGGCAGGGTGCTGGGGGGGTCACACTGGTGCTGGGGGCTCGGGCAGGGAGGGAGGGTCTCAGGCTGCTGCCTGTGCTTTGCTGGCAGAGTCACCTTATTCCTGACCCCCCCACTGTCACCTCTATGGGCAGATGTCACCTCCTGATGCCATCCCCATGTCACTTCCATGGCCAGGTGGTGAGACTTGTGTGTGGCCCACTACACCTCCACAGGCAGGAGTTGGGATCTCTTGATGCCACCCAGTGTGCCCATATGCCACCTCCATGAGCATGGGATAGGACCCCTCGATGCCAGGGACACATGGTTAGATTTGTCCCTCTCACATTGCACCTCCACAGGCAGGTGGTAGGACCCCTTGATGCCATGCAGTGTCCCCACATGCCACCTGCCACAGGCAGGTGATAGAACCTCTCGACGCCGTCCTGTCCCTCCTGTACCATCTCACAGCCTGCCCCCCATGCCACCTCCACGAGTGTCACCCCACAGTGCAATCTTGTGCCCCTCCATGCCAATTCCACGAACATGTGATGGGACCCCTCAATTCCATCTTGTCCCCCCGTGCCACCTCCCTGGGCAGGCCATGTGCCCGGTGGAGCGGTGCCCGCCGTCGGCCCAGCGCGGGGCTGGCTGGTACAATGCCCCATTGCTGGGAGCGCTGGGAGGAGGGGGGGCGGCGGGGAGGGGAAGCTCTCTGCCGGCGGTGCGAGAGCTGCCGAAGGAGCTGGAGCGGCACAGCCACCGCCGCTGTCCCCTCTGTCCCCGCACGCCTCGCCCTGCCCTGCCCTGCCACCCTCCTCCACACGTCGGCCCCCAGCGCTGGGTGCTGCTGTGGCACCCAGCCCCTGGTCCCAGCTGGGAGCTGCGGGGGCAGCGTGGGATCGGGGTCCATGCCAGCCGGAGCCGGAGGGTTGACGGTAGGAGGGACGCACTGGGACGCACTGGGTTGGGGGGGCGGGGGGGCTCTACCCTCTGCAGTTTGGGGAGGGGTCTCTCAATCTCTTTGCTATGTGTTTCTGGGGGCATCTGAGAGCTGTTCCCCCCCCAGCCGTGTGTGGGTGGCTTTGTGTGGGGGCACTGAGCTGTGGGGAAGGAGGGCCCCGTGCCCGTGGTGGGAAGCTGCTGGGGGGCTGCTGCCCTACCCCCACCGCTCCCACCTGGAGCCCCTGCAATGAGTTGGAGCTGGGGAGGAGCAGGGGACCCCCATTCTGCCTGTCCTGGGGAGCAGCAGAAGGGCAGCACACTTGGGGGGTCACAGCGTGGGCAGGGCTGGGGGGCTCCAGCTCCCCCTCCCAGCACTAATCAGCGACGATGGCACCTCAGCGGGGGGGGCTGCCAGACAGACCCTACCTCGGCCACACGAGGGGGAGTGGGCAGGTCACGGCATCCTGGGAGACAGCAGGGTGGGGGGGAGCAGGGACACACACCTACTCCTCCCACCCCCACGAGTGCCCAGGCGGTGCCAATCCAGCGAGTTCTCACGGGGGGTACGCCCGGGCTGAGCTTTCCCCAGGCAGTGTTGGGGGGCAGCTGTGCGGGGACTCAGGCCACGGCTGCGGGGGGACCCCCCCTGATCCTCACAGCTCTGCCTCGTCCCCAGGCCTTGGTGTGTCCCAAGGAGGGGCAGGAACTCGCCGCTTCCTGCCCTGCACAATTCCCTGCCCGCCCATCTGCTCCCGGGACATTGTGTGGCCGCCCCCCCGGCCCTGCAGCCCCTCGGATCCGGGAATTGCTTCTCTTCCAGCGGAAATCCTGCCCCGGCCTGCGCGCCGGGGGGCGGGCAGGGCTGCCTCTGCTCTGCGCTGCCCCTCTCAGCCTGGGGGACCAGGGGACAGCCCCTGCCATCCCTCACCCTTGCCACGGGTCACTCTCTGCCATATGTCCATCCGCTGCTGTGGGGTGGGCTGCTGGTGGGTGGTCTTGTGGGAGCAGTTAGTTTCTTGGGGGGTGGTGGTTGAGTCCTTCCTACCCTAGCCTGGAGTACTGGGAGGGGCTGTGCCTGTGCCCTTCCACCTCCTGGGGCTGGCATAAGGATGATACCAGCCAAGCGCTGACTATGCCCACACAGAGCACGATGGGTTTGGGAGGAGGTTCAGTCCCCTTTGAACCCCATCCTGCTCATGGGCAGGCAGCAGAAGGAGTATCTCAAGCACCAATGTAGGCTGGGAGATGCCTGGCTTGAGAGCAGCCCTGAGGAGAGGGACCTGGGGGTGCTGGCGGAGGAGAAGCTCAATCTGAGCTGTCAGTGTTGCTCTTGAGCCGAGAGACCAGCCAGATCCTGGGCTGCAGCCAGAGCAGTGTGGGCAGCAGGGCAGGGAAGTGATCCTGCTCCTCTGCACCCTCTGCTGAGACCTCACCTGGAGTACTGCATCCAGTGCTGGAGCCCCTGGGACAAGAGGGATGTCCAGAGCAGGGCCAGGAGGATGAGCAGAGGGCTGGAGCTGCTCTGCTGTGAGGAGAGGCTGAGGCAGTTGAGGCTGTGCAGTCTGCAGAGAAGGCTCGGAGGGGACCTCATTGTGACCTTTGTGTATCCTGAGGGGGCTACAAGGAAGCTGGGGAGGGACTTTTTAGGCTGTCAGGTAGTGACAGGACTGGGGGGGGATGGAGCAAAGCTGGAGGTGGGGAGAGTCAGACTGGATGTGAGGAGGAAGTTCCTCATCGTGAGGGTGCTGAGAGCCTGGCAGGGGTTGCCCAGGGAGGTGGTTGAGGCCCCGTCCCTGGAGGTGTTTAAGGCCAGGCTGGATGGGGCTGTGGGCAGCCTGATCTCGGGTAGGGTGCCCCTGCCCATGGCAGGGGGTTGGAGCTGGATGATCCTTGTGGTCCCTTCCAACCTGACTGGTTCTATGATTCTATCTCTGTTGCCATTGCCACTGGAAAGTCCCTGGGAATAGCACTGTGCCACCACCACCTTGCCAATGGACACAGTTGGCACTGCCAGCCCTCTCTGTGCCCCAGCCACTGGACATCCACTCTCAGGGGACTCTTCCATGGCTGTCACCCAGCTCCATGGTCCTGGTGGACTCATCTCAGTCCAGAGCTTGTGGTGTGGGTCACAGCAAGACCCTCCCCATCCCTCCTCCCAGTCTGTCCCCAGGGAACCTGCTCCCACCAGTGCTGAGCTGGGCCAGGGGATGCCAACCTACATCAGGAGCTGTATGGTATGACCTGGGGGGTCTGGAGCAGTAGCAGGCTCCTAGTGCAGGGCCCTGGCTCTGTGTCACAGAGCTAGGGACATCAGGGTAGGAGAAGGAACATGACACCACCTGCACCATGCCAGGCAAGAGAGGCAATATGTGCCCTCCTGTCCCCTCCCCAGGTCTGGGAGTGCTCCTGGGCACAGAGTGGGGACAGAGCTCAGGGTTGTGTGCTGTAATGAGCCACCTAAAATGAGAGCCCTTCCCCTCCTGCAAGGCAGCAGCTTCGTGCCTCAGTTTCCCATGGGGGGAAGGGCCCCAGGTGGGCTTCTGGCTGGGCTGTGGTGAGGCCTCAGTTCCTCCTCTCCTGGGAGGGCTGTGCAGAGTGGTGGCAGGCCCTGGGTTTCAGGGCTACAAGTGAAGGGCAGAAATGTCACCAGGGTACCAGAGGGCTGCAGCCACTGCTCAGGTCCCTGCTTGGCTCCTGCAGCTGCCACTGTCCCCAGGGTCTGGGATCCTGTCACCCCAGAGGTTCTCCTCAGTGGCTGCAGCACCATCTTCTTCCTCCTCCTCCTCCTCCTCCTCCTCCTCCTCCTCCTCCTCCACCAAGCTCCTTCTGCTTCCTCCTCCCATTGTATAGATGCAGACCTGGTTCCTCTGGCAGCTGCCCCTCTGCCACCCACACTTTCCCCAGGGATCTGTGCCACTTCTGGCTGCTGGGGACTCATTTGGCAATTGCCACTTTGGCTGTGCCCCTGGCAATGGGTGTCTCCTAGAGCCCCAGGATGTCTCCATGCAGTTCCACCCCCCCGGAGTCTGACCCCTCCACCCTATTATTCCAAAGAGTGGAATGGAGTCAGCAAATGGGCACAGGGTGGTGCCATACAGGGTGATGCTGGTGGGCACTGTGACATCATGGCCCAGCTCAGAGCTGGGGGTGGAGGTGAAGTTGCCCCACGTCCCAGCGGGGGCAGGAGCAGATGGATGGTGGCTGGGATGTGGCTGCCCCCCCCAGCCATCCCCAGGGGCGGGGGCAGTGGTGGGGGTGATGAGTTGGCCAGGGCTCAGTGCAGGGCAGGAGCTGGCAGCCTGGCCCCAGGAGCTGGTGTGGGAAGGGCTCGGCTGCCATCTGCTCCTTCTCAGCGAAGCTGGGGCCAGACATCAGCATGTGGACATCAGCATGTAGCCACCACACACACAAAAGGACAGTTTTTGTGCCACTCTGGCCAGCTGGGAGGTGGCAGGGACCAGCTCAGGAGTTTTGAGGGTGCCTAGAGAAGGCAAAGCATAGGTGCCAGGCAGCTGTGTGGTGCTGGGCATGGCATGAGCAGCTAAACCCCATGGCACTGCATCCTGGCTTCAGTCTGCAGGAGTGTGACAGCAGGAGCAGGAGCAGGGCAGGCATTGTGCCCCTGGCCTGGGCATTGCTGAGGCCACACTGCAAATCCTGGGTTCAGTTTTGGGCCCCTCACTGCAAGAATGGCATAGAGGGGCTGGAGCAGGACTGGGGAGGAGCAGCTGAGGGAGCTGGGGGGGTTCGGCCTGCAGAAGAGGAGGCTGAGGGAGACCTCATTGCTCTCTGCAACTTCCCAAGAGGAGGCTGCAGCCAGGTGGGGGTTGGGTTCTGCTCCCAAGGAACAAGTGACAGGAGAGGAAATGGCCTCAAGTGGCACCAGGGGAGGTTCAAGTTGTCCATGAGGAACGATGTCTTCCCCAGGGTATTTGCCAAGCCCTGAACCAGGCTGCCCAGGGAGTTGTTGGAGTCCCCATCCCAGGAGGGCTTTCGAAGCCATGGAGATGTGCTGAGGGCCATGGGGTGGTGGTGCCCTGGCACTGTTGGTTGACTCAATGATCTTAAAGGTCTCATCCAACCCGAACCATCCTGGGGGGTGCCGCTGGTTTGGGCTTGTCCTCTCCTAGTAGAGGTTCCACACCTGCCCCATCCCTGCCTGCAGCCCCTGCACTCAGCACAGACATTGCACAAAGTGGGAAGGTCCTGAGCACGATTCCAGTACCAGGGCAGGAGATTCCCACCCACAGGGGACAGGGTTCTGGAGCTGGGAACGCTCAGCGGCCAAGGCAGCCCTTTACTGCCAGCAAAACCACAACCCCCGGCCAGAGCCTGCTCACATTTGGCAACGCCCGCAACGACCACGGCCTTGCCACACTGCTGGTGTCGAAAGCCAGGGCGGAAAGGGCAGAGCTGGGCCCTTTCTAGCCTCCACGAAGAGAGAGGAAAGAGAATCAGAGACCAGGACGGGGGAAATCCGCCTGAAACCTCTCATCCTCTCCACGCCCTCCGCCTCTGCCCGCCCTGCGCCGTGCAGGGTCGGGGCACGGCTGCCCTCGCTCCGCTCCCGGGTTGGAGTCGGGGCGAGCTCTGCCCTCTTGCCACGCAGCCCTTCACTGCAAAGCTCTGCCCAGTCCAAGATGGGCAAACTAGTGAGGCTAGCACCCAGCGGAGGTGACGGAGCTGGGGACAGAAAAGTCTCCTTGCAGGAGAGGTCTGATCTCCTTCCCCGTCCGCGGCACCTTCGCTGCCGAGCGCGGTGCTGGACGGAAAACCGCGGCCACGACCGCAGCGGAGCGAGCAGGACCCGTCCTGGGCTGGGACAGCAGCTCCCCGGAGCAGGGTCACGCTTCGAGGGGTCCTTTCCACCCCGTCTGGCCCCTTCCTGCTGCGGAGCAGCCGAGGGACACGTTCCCCCCGGAGGGAGGTGGTTGGTTTTGGGGGCACATGGTGGGAGAAAAAGCCACTCACGGATGTGGTTTCAGCCCCTGCAGCGCTGTCTGAGCTCCTGCAGGAGTGGCTGAGCTCCTGCGGGGGTGTTGCAGCCTGCGCTGGGCTGTTGCAGGCACCAGAGGGATGCCTCAGCTCTTGGAGGGATGGTTCAGCCCATGCAGAGGGGTCTCAGCCCATGGCAGGAGGGTTTGAGTCCTTGGAGAAGTGCTGCAGCCCGTGTCAGGGGTGCCACAGTGTGCTTGTCCTCTCCCTGATGCCCACAGGTGCCTCTTCTCTTCCCCAAGGTGACATGGAGCAGCTGAAGTGACCCGAGGAGCCATTGCAGTGAGTGGGGTCACCATGGGTGGGAGTGTGGGGAATTCTCGGGGTCCGGTGGGCAGCACAGCCTGGCCCCAGTGGGTGACAGTGCCATTGGGACCTATGGCCTAGGCACCCAGCTCGCTGTGCCAGGAGATGGCAAGGCCAGGCTTATCCTGGAGCTGTGATAGGTGAACAGAGGGATCCCAGCACCTGTAACTGGGGCCGTGTGGGCACACAGCTGTGCGGGGGCTCAGACTGCCTCTGTCCCACAGGCTGTGCCCAGGATGGGCTGCGTGCACTGCAAAGAGAAGGTGTCCAGCAAAGGGCAGGTGGGGGGTGAGGTGGGTCCTCCCCAGCCCCTCACTTCCCAGTACGACCCCGACCCCACGCAGCCGGGCACCATCTTCACCTGCATCCCTGACTTCAACAACTTCCACGGCCCCGCGGCACTGCCCTCGGCTCCAGCCCCGGCGGGGTTCAGCACCAGCACCCTGCAGATGCGGAGCCGAGGCATCACAGGTCAGAGGGGTTTGGGTGCTGGGGGGCGTCCTGGGGCGTGTGAGGAACCCGAGGGCTCACTGCGGCCCCTCCGTGTGTCACAGGCGGGGGGGTGACACTTTTCGTTGCCCTGTATGACTACGAGGCCCGGACAGAAGATGATTTGACCTTCCAGAAAGGGGAGAGATTCCACATCATCAACAACACGTGAGCCCCCCCGCCCCTGCCCCACTCACATCCTCCCCAGGGAGGTGCCTCTGTACCATGGGTACCCCCCACAGCACCCAGGGTACCCCCACAGTACCCTGGGCACCCAAGCTTCTTCTCAGCTCCATGCTGGGTACCTGCAGGAGAGCCAGGGCCACTGTGCCATGAGCTTGGGTGCCCACCGTGGTGGGGGTGAGCAGAGTCTGGGGGTGCTGTACGTGGGTAGGGTGGGTAGGGCAGGCACAGGGCAGCCAGGTCTGTCTGCCTGTTCTCCTCACCCTCTGTCCCTCTTTGCCCAGGGAGGGTGACTGGTGGGAGGCCAGGTCGCTGAGCTCAGGTGCCACAGGCTACATCCCCAGCAACTATGTGGCCCCTGTGGACTCCATCCAGGCAGAAGAGTGAGTGAGGGGCTGGAGGGGCAGAGAGGGACCCTGGCCCTGACCCTCTCGGCATTGGCTCCCCCTGGTGAGCCCTGGCAGTGCTGTGGCGCTGGCACAGGGTCCTCCTGGGTGTCCTGGTGTGGGGTCCCAGTGGGTGCCCTGGCAAGGGGTGCCTATGGGTGCCCTCGGTGGTGCCCCCCAGTGCTGAGCCCAGCCCCGTGGCAGGTGGTACTTCGGGAAGATCGGGCGCAAGGACGCGGAGCGGCAGCTGCTGTGCCACGGCAACTGCAGGGGCACCTTCCTGATCCGGGAGAGTGAGACCACCAAAGGTGTGGGCACGGGCAAGGGCACACTGGCTGCACCCCACATCCCCCCACCCGTCCTGACTCACATGCCCACACAGGTGCCTACTCCCTGTCCATCCGGGACTGGGACGAGGCCAAGGGGGACCATGTGAAGCACTACAAGGTGCGGAAGCTGGACAGCGGCGGCTACTACATCACCACCCGGGCGCAGTTCGACACCGTGCAGCAGCTGGTCCAGCACTACAGAGGTGCCATGGGCTGGGGGGTGAAGAGGGGGCACCGTGGGGGGGGCAATGGGGAGGGGTAGGGAGAGCCCAGGAGACCCTCTGGCTGGGTTAACTGGGTTTGACTGAAGCAGGAGAGGGTTCTTTGGTGGTGGCATGGGGCACCTCCTCAGGGTCCCCTCCCTTCTGTCATCGGTGCAGGGAGCACCTGGCCTCTGTGGAGAAGGTAAAGCCACTGGATCTGGGTGGGCATCAACAGCTCCCCGGGCACAGCCTGGGGGGCGCTATGGGGTTTGGCCCAGCTTGAGGGGGTGTGGGGCCATCCCTGGTGAAGGTGGAGTGGGCACCCCCCGTTTATGTGTGGGAACGTTGGGGGGTGACTGGAGCATGCAGAGACTTGGTGATGCCCAGGGTGCTGGGTGGGGACAGAGCAGTAGCGGTGGTGCAGTCCATGCCCAGACTGATGCCAGTCCCCCTCCCCCCGGTGCCACAGAGCGGGCAGCAGGGCTGTGCTGCCGCCTGGCCGTGCCGTGCCACAAAGGGACGCCCAAGCTGGCAGACCTCTCGGTCAAAACCAAGGACATGTGGGAGATCCCCCGAGAGTCCCTGCAGCTCCTCAAGAAGCTGGGCAACGGGCAGTTCGGGGAAGTGTGGATGGGTAGGGTGTGGTGGGCAAGCCAGGGGAGCGGTGGAGGGTGCAGGGCAGGCACCCCCAGGCCTGGCACCCTGCCAAGGGAGAGCTGAGTGGCACCAATTTGCTGGCATGGAGAAACAGTCATGGAATTGCATTGGCTGGAAAAGACCTTTGACATCATCCGGTCCAACCACCAGCCCTGTGCCCCATGGCTGCCAAGCCCTGTCCCAAGGGCCATGGGCACAGGTTGCTTGAGCACCTCCAGGGGTGGGCACTCCAACCCCTCCCTGGGCAGCCTGGTCCAGTGCCTGGCCACCTGTTCAGTGAAGACTTTGTCCCTGCCCAACCAGTGATGTGCCACATCCTGTTCTGGGGTCACAGCAGGCACCCCAAGGTGCCACTGGGCACCAGCCTACGCCTTTCAGATGGGAGCACAAGCAGCAGCCAAAGCCAGGCCGGGGGGTCCCTCCTCATCATCCTCTTCCTCCAGCACCCTGTGGTCCCCCCGCTTGTCATCTGCATGCTGCATGCACCCCATCACACCACCTGCTCCCTGCCTGCCCCCTGCAGAGTACAACGATGGGTTGTGCTCTCTGCTCACCCACCCCTGCCCTGCCACGAAGCCCCAGCCCCTGGGCCTAGCTAAGGATGCCTGGGAGATAGCTCGGGAGTCCATCAGCCTGGACAGGAAGCTCGGCATGGGATGTTTCGGAGACGTGTGGATGGGTAAGGCTGGTCCAGCCTGCTGGGCTGGGGGCACAGGGGGCAGGAGCACAGAGTCAGAATGATAGAGCTGCTTGGGCTGGAAGAGGCCTCTGAGGTCATTGAGTCCAACCTCCAACCCAACACCACCGTGGCCACTGGAGCGCATGCCCGGGTGCCATGAGCATCTCCAGGGATGGGCACTTCACCACCTCCCTGGGCAGCCTGTTCCAGGCCCTGACTGCTCTGGCTGCAAAGGAATTTTTCCTCATCTGCAACCTAACCCTTCCCAGCACAACTCCAGGCCATTTCCTCTCCTTCTATCACCTGAACCTAGGGAGCAGAGCCCAACCCCCACCGGCTGCAGCCTCCTCTTGGGGAGCTGCAGAGAGCAGTGAGATCTCCTTCAGCCTCCTCCTCCCCAGCCTGGACCTCCCCAGCTCCCTCAGCTGCTCCTCTCCAGCCCTGTTTTCCAGACCCTTCTTCAGCTTTCTTGCCCTTCTGTAGTCAGGTCCTGCCCTGGCAGGTGGTGCCGTGGGTTGCCAGGGGGTACCCAGTGCTGTGGGGGAGATGGCAGCTTGGCACAGACTGCCCTGTGGAGGGATGGGGAATGGGGGAAGGTTGGTGTTAGGAGATGAGCTCCTGAGGGCCTTGTTCCCATGCCGTGGGGTGAGGACTCCTTGTCTTGGGTGGGCTTTGGGGTTTCGTGGCCCTGCCTTGCCCTGCCTTGCCCTGCCTTGATCTGCCTTGATCTCTTGCTCCTTCACCCACCCACCCACTCATCCATCCACCCACCCGAGCATGTATCCTCTCATCCCTATGTTGCAGCCCTGCCAGGGCTGCCTGTCCTGTGGAGCTCTTGGTGAGCCTCTGTCCCCACCCCAGGGACATGGAATGGCACCACAAAGGTGGCAGTGAAGACGCTGAAGCCTGGCACAATGTCCCCAGAGGCCTTCCTGGAGGAGGCTCAGATCATGAAGCGGCTGCGGCACGACAAGCTGGTGCAGCTCTACGCTGTCGTGTCGGAGGAGCCAATCTACATCGTCACCGAGTTCATGAGCCAGGGTGAGTGAGTGGCACTGCCCGGGGCACCCCCAGCTCTTCTGAAAGCCTCACCCTTGGGCCAGAGGAGGGCAGCCTAGGGTGGGCATGGCTGGCTCGTGGGGACATGGAGTGGCACCCTGTGCCCGCAGGCAGCCTGCTGGATTTCCTGAAGGACGGGGACGGGCGCTACCTGAAGCTGCCCCAGCTGGTGGACATGGCTGCCCAGGTACTGGGGAGGCTGGCACAGGGTGGGGGTGCATCTGGGGGGGGGGGTCCTCACTGCCTCCCCCCCACGCCTAGGTGGCGGCGGGCATGGCCTACATCGAGAGGATGAACTACATCCACCGGGACCTGCGTGCTGCCAACATCCTGGTGGGGGACAACCTGGTCTGCAAGATCGCCGACTTTGGCCTGGCCCGCCTGATCGAGGACAACGAGTACACGGCGCGCCAGGGTGAGCCAGCCTGCCAGCCTACCGGGGCACCCTGCGCTGGGCACGGGCACGGCACCAACCGACAGGTGCTCCAGGGGGCGAGTACCCCAAGTGATGGCTATGCCAGCGGATGGCTATCCTGGAACGACCCCCAGGGCATGTGTGCTGGGTGATAGATACCCTGAGCGATGGATGCCTGCTGATGGGTACCTCAGGGGTGGGTATCCTGGGTGATGGTGCCCTGGCTGATGGGTGTCCCAGGGGAGAGGTGTCCCAGATGGTGATGGGTGCCCCAAGAGCAAGGTGACCCCAGTACAGGATGTCTGAGAGACTGGCTGCTCTAAGTGGAGAGTACCTTGGGTGCTGGGTGCTCCAGGTGGGGGTACCCCAGGTGTAGGTGCCACAGAGTGCCCTGGCCATGGCCTGCCCTTGCAGGTGCCAAGTTCCCCATCAAGTGGACGGCGCCTGAGGCTGCTCTCTTCGGCAAGTTCACCATCAAGTCGGATGTTTGGTCCTTTGGCATCCTCCTGACTGAGCTGGTGACCAAAGGCCGGGTCCCCTACCCAGGTATAGTGGACACCCTTGGGCTGGGCTGGGCAGCAGGGTGCTGCCTTGGGCACAGATTTGCCCCGTGCCTCAGTTTCCCTACCAAGAAGATCAGCACTAAGCTGCTGTGCCTCAGTTTCCCCCCGCCTCATCCCGTGGGGGATTCCTCGTCACACAGGGATGAACAACCGCGAGGTGCTGGAGCAGGTGGAGCGTGGGTACCGCATGCAGTGCCCAGGCAGCTGCCCGCCCTCGCTGCACGAGGCCATGGTGCAGTGCTGGCGGCGGGAGCCCGAGGAGCGCCCAACCTTCGAGTACCTCCAGGCCTTCCTCGAGGACTACTTCACTGCCACCGAGCCCCAGTACCAGCCTGGGGACAATCAGTGACCCTCCCTGCCCGGGGAGGCCTCCCCTTTCTTGCCGGGGAGGTGATGCCCTCTGTGACTGTGCCCCACGGTGCCTCTTGGGGGGTGCTCAAGGGCTTTGCACAAGGGCTTTGGACTCCGAGAGGGGACAAAGCTGTGCCCCCTGGATCTCGAGCCCCCTCTCCATCCTCGCCTTCACACCCAGCTCTGAACAAGGGCAGTGCTTTTGGCTGGGGACAGGAGGTGGGGCACCCCCTGTGCCCCCCCCAACACCCCTACCTCACAGCAGCAGAAGCCTTGGGGTGGGTCTGGGGGAGGGGTCCTTGTGCCAACCCAAACTTCTCAAGTTCAGCCCTCCAAATCCTGGCTCTGGCTTGGGGAAGGTTCTCTCAAGCCCCTCCTCCCACACCCCCACTCTTATATGTCTAAGATTTTTGCCCCTCCCAGCAGCCTCTGACCCCAAGGACCCCCAAGGCTCTGGGGGGGGTCCTTCATCCCCCTTTTCCTGCCCCTCCCCCCTCCCTTATTTCCTCTACTAACAGCAGGGCCAAATCCTGACACCAACCTCTGCTTGCACTGGGTGGGGAGGAACAAGGAGCCCGGGGGGGTACAGGAGGTCTCGGGGAGGGGGCAGACTAGGGCAGGGCAGCCCTGCCCCGAGGGGGGGGGTTTCCTGCTGCCTCACGTGGGGCAGGGGAGGGGCACAGGATGGGGTCACCTCCCCTGCATTCGCTGGGGGGGGGGCCCAGCTGGAGCTTGGCTCAGAGCCCTGTGGCAAGCACTAACGGGGGCTGGAGGGGCACAGTGTGAATGCCATGGCACTGAGGGGTGCTGTGGGAGTGCCACCCTGCCCCACCTTGGGCACCCCCTTTCTTGGGGGTGGGAGGTGTCTATAGTGCCAGGCTTGATCCCAGCTCTGCTGCAAGTGGCTGGGAGCCCCCTGCAGCCGCGGGGCGGGGCTGGGGGAGTGCTGGGGCGGCGCTGGGGGGGCAGATCTGCAGTGTGTGGTTTGGTCTGTAAATAGAAACAAAACCTTCCTAACGCGCGGGGGGGTCTGGCTCCTTCTGACCCCCAGGCAGAGAGGCTGCCCCAGTGGGGTCAGACATAGGGCGGGGAGGGGGGAGAAGTGGGGGGACAAATCTTCATTCATCCCTGCCCAGAAGGGCTCCCAGGTTGGATTCTCCCCCCCCCGTCAGACCCAGGACACAGCCATTGGCAGCCTGAGGGGGCCAGGTGCAGAGAAAAGCCCCCCCGGCCCTCCGCCTGCCCCCAGCATCCCCATGGAACATGGTGGGGGTCCCCTCTCGTTACTCACAGGCTTCTGCGTTAATGAGGCAGCAGCCTGGGTTTAATTAGCGGGCGGGGGGGATATCCCTGTCCGGGGGAGCCGCGTGTGGGTGTGGGGGGTCCTGTGCTTGGAGCACGGGGAGGAAGGAGTTAATCTTCCTCGCAGCTTTGCCTCCCCAGCAGGGCCCAGCTGTGGCCAGCTAATGAATTCCGCAGCACCGGTGGGAAGGGGGAGCTGGCTCGGGAGGGCTGGAGGGGGGGAGGCCTCGGACAGGTGAGGAGGGGGATACAGGGCCAATACCAGCGGGCCTGGGGGCATGCCAGGGCTCTCCGTGACGTACCACCTCCTGATCTCCTCCTGCTTCACTCCAGCTCCTCCCAGAGCTGCCAACCCCCGTCTGGCACAGCTCAGGGCAGCAGGGCTGGGTGTGGTCACACCCCCCTCCCCCCGCCCGTTTTTCCCCAGTCCCAGGGAAAAATCCCTCCGGGAAGAGCCAGGCCCCTGGCCAGGCTTGGCTGGGCAGCGTGGCACCCTGCCCAGTGCTAGGGTGGGGGCAGGCTGGGAGAGCAGATTGCATGGCACTGCCAGCCGAGGAGAGGAAGCAGCTGGCACGGGAGCACAGTGGGCAAAGCCCCACTGCCAGATTGCAGCCACCGGCTCTGGCTGCCCCACGCCTGGGGACGGCACCCAGGGGCACAGAGCATGTGGGGCCAAGGGGACGCGAGGCACCCCATGGGCACCACAGCATTACCATTACTCTCCTCGGTGTCTTTGAGACTGGAGATGTGCCACCATGCCATGCCCAAGGCTGGGCACCCAGGGGAAAAAGAGGGCTGGGAGGTGGAGATGGGTGAGGAGGACACAGCTGGGTGTGGGCAGGGAGGAAGGCTTAGCCGCACCTTTGCCATGCCCGCAGGCAGCTCCTTCAGCCAGGAATGGACCCTGGTGTGCTGGGCCCTGGCTCTGCCAGCCTGGAGCCCTGCTCCTGCAGACATGAGCAGGATCAGCCCCTGGCTCTGTCTGGCTACCAGCGTGGCAAGCCCCTTCCAGGCAAAAAACAAATCCCTTAAAAATGGAAATGTGAGTCCAGGCCTGGCATGGAGGGGCAGGCTGGTGGTGTGGGCACCCCCTGCCACCTTCCTAATGCTCTGCTTTCACCTCCCTACAGCCTGCGCCAGATCCTGCCTAGATTCCTGACTGGAGACAATGCCACCTCCCATGGCCCCAGCCGAGGCCCCTGTGCCCAGTGGTGCTGGTGGCAGGAGTGGGTCAGGGCAGAGGGTTTGTGCTAGTGGTGACCTGAGGAACTCGGTGGAGTTGGCCACATGACTGGAATGCTGCTGTGCCAGGGCCTGGGCATCTCACCCCAGCCCTTTTGCTGTCACAAGTGTCGAGAGGTCCTGGGGACAGAGAGTGGGACCCAGGCCTGCAGCGACCTGTGTGAAGAGGCTGAAGGGAGGGACCCCGACGGGAGGGACTCCAACCCTGACCTCCGTCCTGCTGTTCCCTCCTCTCCCACCATGAGTGCCCCGCAGCAGGAGTGAAAGGGTTAAAGGGTTTCGCCCTGGGGTGACCGCAGGCTGGGCAGGGGAGGGGGCATCGATTTTATGTTAATGTTGGGCTGCATCGACCAGGGATGGAGGGAGCGCTGCTGAGGGGGGGGCACAGCCACCCGTCCCCTCCTGGGGTCACCCTCTGCAGAGTCCCCCCCCACTCCCCGCAGCCCAGGGCGGGGCCCACCCTGGGGTGTCCCCAGCCAGGAGTGCTGTGGCTGGAGGCTGGACCCCCCCAGAACAGATGCTGCAAGGCTGAGCTTTGCTGCAGAGCTTGGATTGACTGCTCTGAGAGAGCAGAGCCCCGGGAGCAAGGGTGGGGGCGGTCAAAGCTCAGCGTCCAGCCCTGGGCGGGGGAGGGGGTTCTAGTCTCTTCCCCTCCAGCTGCCCGGTCCCTGCAGCATCGCAGGCAGCGCCGCAGAGCCGAGCCCTATCTGCAGCATCCTCTGGAGCTCAGTGCCACCTCTCTTGCCCTCTCCCTGCCTGTGGCCGAGGGCCGAATCCAGCACCAGGCTGCGGCATGAGGTCCCCTCCACGCTCGCAGGGTTCCCATGGCCCCCATGGCCCCCATCCCTGCTCCTGCCTGCAAACCCTGCCCAGCCCACGCAGTTCTGCTCTGACTGGCTGCTCTGCCCATGTTGTGCCAGCCTTGATCTAGGCAGGAGCTCGCAGGTGGGGGGTCTGGGAGCGTGCCCACCCGGTGCCAGGTGCATGGTGGACGCAGGTGTGAGATGTCTGCAGATGGCTGGCACTGCAGACCCTGGCACAAGGGAGCCATGGCACTGGCACCCTCTCTGGGGAAGTTCCCCTCACCCAGAGCTGCTTCTGGGAGCTGTGTCACCTTCATAACCATCTCCACTGGAAACAGGCCCAGGGAGTGGGTCCCCTTTGGCACAAGCCCCGCAGGGGCTGGCAGAGCCGTCAGAGCTCCTGGGCCGTGGCTCAGAGCTGTGTCCCCACGGCGGCCGTGGCCAGACAACAATGGAAGGTGGCCAAAAATGTGGTTTTGAGCTCGACCAGGCTTGGTTCTGATGGTCCAGGCCTGCAGGGAGTGTCCCCCCAAAGGGGAAACTGAGGCACAGAGAGGTTTATCTGCAGTTGCCCACCAGTCACTGGGGGAGGGCACTTTTTTCCACGGGAGAACAATCAGTGTTTGGAAAGAGCCACGGAGCAGCCGCAACAGGAGCTGGGGATGGAACCTTCCTGGGCTAAGCGAGACGTGGGGACATTGGGGTCGCGAAGAGGACACAGGCGGCTGGGGAGGAGGCTCCGCGGGAGTCTTCCTCTGCCCAGGGCAGGGACTACTCAGAAATGGCTGCACAGGGGAGAGATCTGGCATGGGTTTGCTGCTACTCCGGGGCTGGAATACCGGGATGGACAAGGGTCTTGTGCTCAGCTCCATTCATCGGGGTAAAATCTGGCCGGTCCCAGTCCTCTGAAGACATCGAAGGAGCAGGGGCCCCCCAGACCCAGTCGGGGTCTCTGGACCATGCTCCCCACAAAGGCAGCTCCTGCATCCCACTGAACCACCACATTTTGCCGTCCCCCTCTCCACCTCCATGCCCGTGCACCTCAGTTCCTTCCTGCAGCACCCCACAGCACCTCCAAACTCCCCACTCCCACCCCAAGCAGCTGGTGACCTTTGGGGTACTGTCTGCCGGCTCCACCCAGCCGCGACAAGCCGAGCTCTTGGGGGATAAACCCAGGCGGGTCCTTCCTTGGCCCTATCTCGGAGACGGTGATGGGGAGTGAGGCCTTCGCGTTCCAGGTCTGGGGAGGTGGAGGGGAGTGTTGGGGTCCCAGGGCAGCCGCCAGCACGGAGCGAGGACAGCGGCTGAGCAGTGGGGACAGCGGCGGCCCCGGCTGGGCAAAAGCAGCCACTAGATGGTAGCGTAAGTCCACGCCAACGCTGCTGACACAGCACTTGCCTGGGAGAGGGGACAGGGTGCCCCGGGTGCCTCGGGTGGCCCTGGGGACCTGCTTCAGCCACTCACCTCCCCTGGTAAAAAGAGAAGCCGATGAGGCTGAGCACCTGTGGAACGGCGACACGAATAGTGTGGGCGCAATCCCTTTGCCCCAGTGTCCTCTGCCACGACCAGGACCCACCGGTGCCCACCATCAGTTCTCTGAACTGGGAGTGAGGAGGGGGAACCCCAGTCCCAAAGCCATCTGCCCCTCCAAATCCCATGGGCACAACTTGATAGCACAAACCTAACTCGAAGAGGGGACCAGCTCAAACTTGGGGACATGTAGGGTGAACTGCAAGAGCCTCAGGTCAGTGTGGGGGTGCTGGGCACCCATAGGAGCCTGGCAGGGCTGGGTGTGGGTGCTTCTCTGCAAGGGATCCTGCTGTAAAGGGTCTCTTTGCTCCGCGTCCTCACTCCCAGCCCTGTCCAGGGCTCCCTGCCAGGCTGGGATCTATATTTTATGATAACTCCAGAGATGTTCTTCAGACCTGACAAAGGACTTTGACAGCTTTAAGCATCGCTTTGATTAATGCAGGACCTCTTAATGCTTCGGATTAAATTAATACATCTTTTACATTCCAACCCATTTTGCTTGCAGAGTTTGGTGCTTTGGGGTTGGGGTTTTTTTCTGCATGACCTCCTCCTCTCCCTGCCCATGCCAAAAGACTGCCCCATGTCCCGTGCTGCTGCCCCCTGCTCAGCCCTGCAATACTCAGAGGGTGCTGAGCCCTGCAAGATGAGAAGGGAGGGATCTTCCTTGGGGGTTCGTTGCGTTTTTTTGTTTGTTTGTTTTTCTTTTTTTCTCTTTTTTAAACTGTCCCTAAAAATAGCAAGAAAATTCAAAGCTGACATTCAGGGCGAGGGGACGAGGAAGGCTGCAAAGTTGCTCACTCAGCCACCAGCGACTGCAGCGATCCTGTCTGCGTGTGCAGATTCCTCTGCTGACCGGGCTGCAGCCGAGGCCTCCTCTCCACACCGCGGTGCCAGCCTCTCCCCATTCTTATCTGCCCAGGGAAGCTGTGGATGCCTCATCCCTTGGGAAGTGTTTAAGACCAGTGTCGATAAAGCTTTGAGCAACCTGGGCAAGTGGGAGGTGTCCCTGCCCATGGCAAGGGCTTGAAACTAGACAATCTTTAAAGTCCCTTGCAGCCCAGCTCGTTCTGGAGCTCCATGACTGTCCAGGTTGTGTGGGGTCTACCCAGTTCCTGGTCCATCCCACTAGGGGTGCACAGAACACCGGGGATGGAGCTGCTAGGCTTTAGGGTGCAGTGGATCCCAGATGGAAAAGAGCTTTCAACTTGACAGCTGTACACAAGAAACTCTGTCAGGCTTCTGGAGCACCAAACCCAAACGTCAAACCACAGCCAGAAAACTGGGCCTCATCAGGCAACCCAGTGGCAACCCCGGGGCTGCCCAGCCTGTCTCCTGGGTGTGGATTTGCTACTCGCTGCCTGCTGATCCACGAGCACTCATCCAACCCCAACCTGCAGCAGGCAGGCGAGGCTGTAGCAGCCAGATGCTGTGTCTCTCCCTGCACCCGTGGTGTTATTCCATGGATGACTCACGTGTTATTACCAGCCAAGCAATATTCCCAATTCCCTGGAGTTTAACCCTTCCCTCGTCACTCACAGTCCCACGGTGTCACAACAAACATCTCCAGCATCATCTGCTTTAATTAGCTTGTCTCTAACCCAGCTCCACCAACACTTAACACCGGCGGGGACTTCGGAAGAAGATGTTGACGAGATGCTCCACGAGGAGACCATGGAGAGCTCAAGGTGTGTGTGCAGAGGAGGGGGCATCTTCCTGTTGTTCCGAGGGAGTTCGCTCACCTCTTGCCGTCTCTTTCTGGGACGCAGCCAGGCGCAGGCGGAGCAGAGGGCGCAGCGGGCGCAGCGGGAGCAGAGGGCGCAGCGGGAGCAGAGGGCGCAGCGGGAGCAGCGGGAGCAGCAGGCGCAGCGGGAGCAGAGGGCGCAGAGGGAGCAGCGGGAGCAGAGGGCGCAGCGGGAGCAGAGGGCGCAGAGGGAGCAGCGGGAGCAGCAGGCGCAGCGGGAGCAGAGGGCGCAGAGGGAGCAGCGGGAGCAGAGGGCGCAGCGGGAGCAGAGGGCGCAGAGGGAGCAGCGGGAGCAGCAGGCGCAGCGGGAGCAGAGGGCGCAGAGGGAGCAGCGGGAGCAGAGGGCGCAGCGGGAGCAGAGGGCGCAGAGGGAGCAGCGGGAGCAGAGGGCGCAGCGGGAGCAGAGGGCGCAGAGGGCGCAGCGGGAGCAGCAGGCGCAGCGGGAGCAGAGGGCGCAGAGGGAGCAGCGGGAGCAGAGGGCGCAGCGGGAGCAGAGGGCGCAGCGGGCGCAGCGGGAGCAGAGGGCGCAGCGGGAGCAGCGGGAGCAGCGGGCGCAGCGGGAGCAGCGGGCGCAGAAGGCGCAGCGGGAGCAGCGGGCACAGAGGGCGCAGCGGGCGCAGAGGGCGCAGCGGGAGCAGCGGGAGCAGCGGGAGCAGCAGGCGCAGCGGGAGCAGCAGGGTGTTTCCAAGGAGCGGGGAAGGTTCCAGGGCTGGAAAATTAATTTTAAAAGGGGTTGTCCACACTCTACCAACCCTCAGCGGTGCAGG
>WAAF01020811.1:486616-540685 GCA_013400475.1 Tricholaema leucomelas | reverse complement strand
GGTAAAAAGATTGGGGGGGGGGGAAGGTAGAAAGGAGAGTGGGAAAAATACGGAAAAAATCACACCAAGGGTTGGGGGGGGGAGGTTGGAGAGGGAAGAAGGAAAAGAGCAGGCAAAGGACGGAGAAGGAGGAGGGGGGGGCTGGCAAGGAACGGAGTTGCCTTGGGGAGAATGTGAGCAGGAGGCGCTGGAAATGCTCTCGTTGAAGGTGGCGAACGGTGCCGAGGGCTCCGGGACTCCCGCTCAGGAGGTAGCTCAGCCGGACGGCAGGAGCCTCCCCGGGCGGCCGAGCTCCGGGGGGTTCGGAAGGCAGCAGCCGCTGGTGGGTGAGTAAAAACCGGGGATCCCCCACACACCCCCGCCTTTGTGTGTGGGGCTGGAAAGGCGGGAGGAAGCGGGGGGAGGACACAGGGGACACCCCCTTGGGGCAGAGCATGGGGAAGTGGGGGGGAGGGGGCGGCGTGTGCTGAGTGTCTGTCGTGTATGTGTGTGTTATGTCTCCCCCCTCGTCCCCTCCGCTGAAGTTGCGCAGCGAGTTGGTGCCAAATTGCCGGAGTTTAATGGCACTTGGGGTGGGGAGAGGGGGCCCGGGGCGAGCCCCCGACCAGCGAAGAGATGTGAACTCCGTGAGTTCTGTTGCCTCCCCCAATGTCTGGGCGCCCCCCTCCCCCCCCCGCTCCGCTATCCCCAGTGTATCCCTGTCCCCCCCGCCCCGGCTGTGAGCAGTGAGTGACAGCTGTCAGAGCAGCTCTCTCCACTAGAAGGCAGAGGCCGTGCTGGAGCCCAGCGTGTCAACAGCGTCTCGGGGGGAACGTGGGGGACCCCCCCGGGGCACAGCATCCCTCCCCTCAATCATCCCTTGCAGCTGAACCTCGGGGGGAGCAATGGGCTGGCCCGTGGGGCGCAGCCCCGGGTGGTGGCGGCGGGGGTGGTAATGATGGGTTGTAAGGCTGGGGAGGGGGTCTCACCCCAGCCCCGCTGGCGAAGTTGCGTGGTGGTGCTCGGCGAGCGGTTGTCACTTTGGTGCCTGCCATTCCCCTTCTGATTTGTTTCTATCGATCAGCTGATTTAAATCCCCCCCTCCCCGGTGCTTGCATGGCGACAGGGACTGCAGGGGACTGGTTGCTTTGGCGGGGTCTGGAGTCTCCCCGTGGGGTCACACTAACACTGGACCCTCTGCCCACTCCTGGGTGATATGTTTGGTTTTCCCAAGGCTGGGGCAGGTGGTGACACCCTGGTCCTTGCTTGTTTGTGTGCTGGGGGGGTGGACATTGTGGCCTTGGCTACGACCGGGTGGCCTTGTGTGTCCAGCCCTTCGGTCCGTGGTGCCCAGCAGAGCCACCGAGAGCCACGGCTGAGCTCATTGTGTGCCGTCGGGAGCTCGGGCGCGCGGTGGAGTCGCTCCAGATTTATCCTGGCGTGACAAGAGAGCAGAAGCGAGCCCCCGGGGCGGCGGGCAGGGATCCTGCCCTCTCGCTTGCGACCCGGCCAGTGGGGGAGCGTGGTCCAAATCGGGGCACCCCCATCCACCCCTGGCCTCCTCTTTCCTCCCCTTCCCTTGCCCCCCCAGGTGTCCCCTTACACTGGCTTCTCCTGCTGGGCTGAGGAATTTGCAGGGGAGGGTGGTGGTGGTGGTGGGGAAGGGGGGGAAGAGGAGGGGAGAAGGGGGGGGAGAGGAGGGGGGGGGCTGGAGAAGGGATGGCGTGGAGCCAAATTCCGCTCTGCCATGTCTCTGTAACCTGAATAGGCCAACTCCATCCCCGGTGCGAGTCCCCCGGGGCTCCGCCGCGCTCCGATGCAGTCAGGCGGGAGGTGCTGGCCTCTTCCCACCCCCTCCCTTCTCTAACACACCCCAGTCAGCCACAGTCCAGTTCCCTCCCTCCGCTGTCCGGCGAGCGGACGCCGGACGGAGCCACCGCGCACCCGCCGGAGCCACCGCGTGCCCGCCGGGAACCGACCGGGCAGGAGGTGGAGGTGGTTGAGGTTTGGGTGGAGGGGAGAGCGAAGAGTGTGGGGAAGAGGCGAAGGGGTGGCACGAAGGGGTTGGCACCGTGGCGAGGACGGGGTAGCCAAGGACATGCCGGGAGCGGGGCGGCCGGCGGTGGAGAAGCGATGGAAGGCTGTGGAAGGTTACGGCAAGCCGGGGGGGCTGGAGCTGGCCTGGCCTCCTTAGAGGAGGCAGCAGAGACCCGGGGCAGGCTATTTCTGCTGAGATCCCGAGGAAAGCTCTGGGAGAATTGTGGGTTCTATAAATAGTGTGTGTCAGCCGAGTGGAAACAGGGCCTTGAAATGCTCCTGCTATTCTCCCGAGTGCTTGGAACCAGCTCCTGGTAAACAGGGCAGCGCTGGGGAGGGCTGCTTCCTTCTTCCGGGCTCGTGGTGGGGGGGAGCGGGAGGGATAAGGGGGGGATTTTTTGCCTGGCGATAGGGCAGGGCTCCCCCCCCGGGGCTGGGCAGCTGGATGCTGGGCTGTGGCCGGGCTGCCTGGATGCGGGATGGCCTCTGAGTGCGTCGCAGATGTGTGTCTGTGTCCTCCGTCTGCCGTCCCCTCCCCAGCCCTGCTGGCCGCCAAACTTCGGGTCTGGGATGTGCCGCGCTGTGCGGACCGCCCCTCGGGGAGCTGGCGGCGCTGCCTGGGAGCGAGGGTTTGGTTAGCCGGGAGCTGCTTGGCCGCCCCACTTCGCTCGCCGACGCGGGGGTCTGTGGGCTCATAGCGCCGTCCCTCTGCTCCCCACCGCGCGTCCGTCCGCCTGTCCGGGATGGAGCTGTTCCTGCTGTGCCTCAGGCGCACACTGTGAGCGGTGCTTCAGCCTGGTGTGGGTGCCGGAGGGCAGGACTTTGATCCCACGGGACTTTCCCCAGGCACACCTGGACACCCAGTGTGCCGGAGACCCCCTCCCTCGGGGCGCCCTGTACGTGGAGGGAGGCGCCCAGGGTGGTGCTTGGCTCCGGGGTGCATCCCCACGAGCCCACCACCGCGGTTGAGCACTTCAGCTTCGCACAAGGACCCGTCGTGGTGCGCCGTGTCACCTCCCCTTGAACCCACCCCCCAGGATTTGCCCTGCGCCACGCACAGGGACTCGAGAGCTGCGAGATCTTTCTTTTCGCTTCGCAGTAACAGAGGGGAAACAAACAGGGAGCTGCTGGGGTGCCCGATGGGAGTTTGTAAGGCTGTGTGGTGAAAGGGATCCGGTATTGTGAGAGGGATCCAGCATGACGAGAGTGATCCAGTGTGCTGACGGCGGGATCTGGTGTTGCAGAACGAAGCAGCTGGGAGTTCACTGGCATGTCGCGGGGCTGGGAGCACCCTGGAGCCGGGTGAAGGCTGTGGGGTGCTGGCTGCTGTGGCAGCAGGGAGCATGTGGCTCTGCGTGGGTGGGAAGGGGCCAGCGCCAGGACAGTGTTTTGTTGGCTCGCTTTCTTTCTTTCTTTCTTTCTTTCTTTCTTTCTTTCTTTCTTTCTTTCTTTCTTTCTTTCTTTCTTTCTTTCTTTCTTTCTTTCTTTCTTTCTTTCTTTCTTTCTTTCTTTCTTTCTTTCTTTCTTTCTTTCCTTCCTTCCTTCCTTCCTTCCTTCCTTCCTTCCTTCCTTCCTTTATTTTCCTCTTTTTTCCCCTCCCTCCCTCTCTCTCTGTGGGTTGAGCTTTGGGGCGACAGACAGGGAAAGTCTGAGCAATGGTCTCCGTGCTGGTGCTGTCTTCAATCACCGCGTCCCAGAATCCCTCGCTCTGGGCCTTCTAGGCACAAGGGCTTACAGCGAAAATCGGCAGCTGCAGCTGCGAGTGAAAGCACAAGAGCCCGGCTGGGTCTTTGGCATCGACAGGAGAGCAAAAAGCTGGGGGAGGCGAGGAGGGAAAGAAGAAGAGGGGGGGGGGAGAAATGTGCCCTGTGGTTTTTTTCCAGGCTTTGCCACCGAGGGTTGTGTTTCAGAGCATCGGTTCCCGGGCGCGGGAAGAGGCGGGAAAGGAGCAGGGAGGGGGGTGCAGAGCGGTGCCTCCGGGGAGCTCATTAAAATCCTTCGGCTCCCCCCTTTACGCCGGCCGAGGGAAGCTGGATACGGAGGGGAAGGAGGGAGGGACGTGCTGGGAAGGAACATGCCTGCAAAGCGGCTGCCCGGTGGGGACAGTTCTGGCCCAGGCAGGAACGCAGCCCCGGGGGCTCACACGTTGGAGCACGTAGGACGCCTGCGTGCCAGCGAGGCCGTGACAAGGGCGGGTGTTGTGCCGCCACGCCAGGGACTCCTGCTGCGTCCCCCGAGCTGGCCTGCCAGGTGTGGTGAGCTGCCATGGGGCAGGGCTGTGGTGGATGGACCGAGGAGGGCTTGGCTTTGGGATACAGGCTCAGCAGGGTGTGGGGAGGCAGGGGAAGGGTTAGTGGGGGATGTTGGCATGTGCGTGGGCAGAGTTTGGTGTGCAGGCAGGGCACAGGAAGGGTTTGGGGCATGGACAGGGTTTGGCGCATGGGCTGCTTATGGGCAGGGTTTGGCATGCTGGCAAGGTACAGGCAGGGTTTGGTGCATGGACAGGGTTTGGTGCATAGGCAAGATTTGGAGCAGGGTTTGGTGTGCTGGCAGGGCACAGGTTTGGTGCACAGGCAAGATTTGGTGCAAGGGAAGGATTTGGTGCGCAGGCAGGGTTTGGTGCACAGGCTGGTTGCAATCAGGGTTTGATGTGTGGACAGGGTTTGGTGACAGTTTGGTGCACAAGGATGGTGACAGTTTGGTGCACAAGGCTAGGGCTGGTGTGAGTAGCTAAGACACACAGGTGGGTCTGTCAGGTGCTGGCAGGAAACATGCCTCCTTGGTGAAAAAGCCTTCTCCTCCTTGGAGAAGGGGATGGGGACAGAAAGCAGCAGAGACCCCCTCCCCATGCTGAAGCCCACCCCACACAAGCATGCTGGAAGGTGAGAGCTAATGCAGCCTGGCCTGGCATGATGCAGGGAGAGACCAGGGAGAGGTGAAATGTGGTATTGATCCTCTTGGAGGGAGAGCAAAGCAGTTCTGGCATCTGCCAGCTCCAACCTCTGCCCTTCCTGCTGCTAAATCAGCTGCAGGTGGAGGAGCAGAAACATGCATCCTGTTCCAACCCATTGCGACCTGTTCCATCCCATTCTGTCCTGTTGCATCCCATCCCACCCACAGAATCACAGAATTGCACAGACTGGACCAGGCCTGTAAGATCATTAGCCTAACACCCCACCTCACCCCATCCCATCCCGCCCCATCCCATCTAACCCCATCCTATCCCCATCCTCATCCCCATCCCACCCCCACTCCACTCTCACCACTGCTGCCAGGGCCCCAGCCCCACACTGGCTCTTTGCTCTTCGCTCTTTGCTCTTCGCCTCCTGCTGACTTCAGCTCCTCGGCTTGGGCTCAGCGCCTGAACATTCCTCCCAAAACCTGGGCCTAAAATATCTGGAGGAGGATGGAGGCCTTGGGCAAAGGAGATGAGCTCCTCAGCTGCAGGAAGGAGGGAAGCTGCTCCACTCCCTGCCGGCTGCCAGCCCACTGGCTCCTGGGAATTGGTCAGGAATAAGTCTTGCCTAGCAGACTCAGTGGCTCAGTTTGGGATGGATCTGCCTGGCCAGGAGCAGGGTCAGAAGGGGAGTGTGGCACCCTGAGCATCATGGGTCCAGTGCCGTGGGAGCAGGGTGACAGTGAAGAAGGGCAATGGGGAGTGGGGTCGAAGGGAGAAGGGTAGCAAGGAGCAGGGTGGCAGGGAGAGAGGAGCAGGGAGGCAGGGGATCAGGATGGGAAGGAAACAGAGTGTCAGGGAGCAGGGTCACAGGGAACAGGATGACATAGGAGAAGGGTGCAAGGAGCATGATGACATTGGAGCAAGATGTCATGGAGAAGAGTGGCAGGGAGCAGGGTGGCAAGGAGCAGGATGACATGGGAGCAGGATGGCAGGGAACTGGGTGACAGAGAGCAGAGTTGCAGAGAGCAGGGTGGCACAGGGAGCAAGCTGAGGCTGTGTGGCTGAGGAGGGACGATAAATGCCGAGAGGGAGGTGCTAGGCAGGAGCTCTATGAGAACCAGTTTGCGAGGTCCAGATTGGCAGCAGATCCTGAACCAGGAGGAGCTGAGCATCCATACGGCCCCTGCCGAGATCAGACGAGACGACAGCGACTCGGTTTGGGGGAAGAAATTGGAGGCGGGGGAAGCTTTTTTGCTGAAATGAAACTTGAACCCCAAAGTGGGAGGGAAGTGGAGGTGGGGGGCACGGCTCTCTCCACATGGTTATTACTGCTGTTTTCCACCCAGCTGAAAGGAGAATGTAGCTTAATATGGACCCGCGGGGAGGAGAAGCGATCGGGAGCGGGGATTTGTCAGGAGGGAGCTGGGAAACAGAGAGAGAGACACAGAGGTGAGAGTGGCCAAGAGCATTTGCCCGGGGAGGTGTTTGCAGCCCGGCAGGAGAGGACAGAGCCGGGCTGGAACAAGGAGCTATTGTTCTTGGCGAGCGGGGGGCCAGCCCGCGGCCCCCCCAGGCCAGCAGAGCTGGCGCGGATGTGGGAAAGGTTTTTTTTGGGACTGGTTTTCCCAGTGGATCGTTGGCTGGGGAGTGGGGAGAGCTCTGACAGTGCTGGGGTGCACCAAAGGGACTGGTTGAAATGCTGGGGGAAGTTGTGGGGCAGTGTGCTGGGGCCTGGGAGGAAAAGGGGCATGGTGGTGAGCGAAGGGGGAGGGGACTGGGGTGAGATGGAGGAGTTGTGGATCAGTGAGTGGGAAGGTGGAGATGGCACAGTGGGGGCTTGGTGGCTGGAGGCTGGTTCGGGGCTGTTGTGAGCAGTGGTGGAGCAGGACCTGCTGTCCTTTGGCTGGCAGATGTGTGTGTGGGGCTGAGGAGGGTGACCCAGAGTGGTTTCTCCTGTGGGTGGCCTGGGCACAGCAGTCACCCCACAGTCCAGGTCCTGCTGTGGTCCCCTCTTGGCTCTGGGTGTCTGTCTGGCAGTGCTCATCCTGTCACTGCTATCTTGTGTGTCCCCTTCGGTCCCTTGCTCTAGTGCCTGCCATCACCACCGTTGGCACATGCCACTGCCATTGGCATCTCACTCTCTGCCCCTGGCATTGGGCACAGAGGTGTTGGTGAGAGCAGATGCACCGTCCTGCTGCTGGCATCAGCCACCACAGTGCCACAGCTGCTGGCTGTCCCCCAGCTTGGGGACACTCCAGGGTGCCAGAGAGTGGGAGTGTGGGAGGTGCATGAGAGTTGGAGGAGGAGGAGGAGGGACAGACACACAGCTCTGCAGGGTATGGGGGCTGTGGCCAGGCAGTGGGTAGCGAGGCAGGGACCAGGCTGTGCACAGCTCAGGGTGCAGCTGGCCTTGTGCCAGCCCTGCCTGAGCTCCCATAGTCAGCCATGGCCGCTCCACTCCAGCTGGAAGAGAGAGAATCCTTCCTCCTCCCAGTGCAGCCCTGGCATTTGCTCCCCATACCCCCACAGTTCCCACCCCTCTGGTGAGGTGATGCCCTAAAGGCAGCAGAAACACCTTGGCAAGGGCACAGGGAATGGGTGGCTCTGGGTACATGGTGGCTGTGGGATCATGGAATCATGGAATGATGTGGGCTGGAAGTGACTTCAAAGCTCATCCAGTTCCAATCCCCTGCCATGGGCGGGGACACCTCCACCAGCCCAGGCTGCTCAAGGCCTCATCCAGCCTGGCCTTGAACACCTGCAGGGAAGAGGCAGCCACAGCCTCCCTGGGCAGCCTGTGCCAGTGTCTGCCCACTCTCACTGCTGAGAACTGGGTGGCTTTGGGATCCTAGGTGACTTTGTGGACATGGGTGGGCCTGGGTCTGCTGCTGCTCTTGTCCTTCTCCAGTCCCATTCCTGGTCTCTGTCTCTGGAGTCCCCAGATTTGAAGGTTCCCTGTGGGGACTTCTCCAGCCCAGGGGTGCAACATTTGTTTGGCAGCTCTCCCTCAGAACCGTTTGCCAGTGCAGTGCTCAGCACTGCCATGGTGTCACCATTGTCACGGTGTGTGTCACTCCCTTCCCCCCAGCCCACACGCTGCCAGCCCTGGCCGCACGTGGTGGCACCGTGGCATCGGCGCAATGCCCGCCTCCCCGTCCTTCATCCTTCATCCTCCTCATCCTCGCAGGCTCAGCACTCTGCAGCTGGGCTGGGTGCCCATCTTGGGGTGTGTGTGTGTAGGGGGGAGCAGCATTCCCCTCCCCGGCATTCCTCGGGAGTGAAGCACAAGAGCTGGCAGGGCACTGCTGCTTTCTCTGGCCTCCGCTCCTCCGGTGCCTGAACAAAGCCCTCCTGCCTCTCCCGGGAACCCGGGGCTGGAAATGGGAGAGGCTGCTGGTGCTGCGTGGTGAGGAGAAATCTCCTCCTCCGGAGCCTGTTTTGGGTTCGTGGGGCGGGTGGGGGACGGAGGTGGGCACAGTCTCCCAGCGATCTCTGTGAGGGGCAGCTCTGGAGCTGAGTCTGTCCGGAGCTGCCTTTCACAGGGGTCGCTGGGGGACCGTGCCCACCTTGTGGCATCATCCCCAGCCTGGTCTTTGCATCCTCACCATCTCTCTGCCATCCTATTGCTATGGTAACTGAGCCCTGGAGAGGACCTGCTCCAACCCCTGTTTGGCCCCAGTTTGGTCCCAGCTTCAGGCTAATGCAGCCGGACGCATCCAGACCTTCTATCCAACATGACGCATCCCAAAGGGGCTTCGTGCTCCTTCCCGAAGTCCAACACCCTTCTCGCAGAACAAAGCCCCCCTTTTGCTCTCTCCCCGCCGCCCCCGGTGAGGCAGGCCCCCGTTGGAGCGCAGTCCCCGACAGCGAAGGTTATTTTAATGGATGCATTACTTTAAACGAGCCCTCCGCCATCTGTTCCACCCCCTAATTACGCATGCAAAAAAAGAGCCCCGCTCGGAGCCAGCGCAGGGGAAAGTAAAGATCTCGGTGATTTAAATGCCTCTATCCGCAGCTCCGCCGGCAGCTGGGCTGGGCTGCTCCTCGCCTTCCTCCTGAATCCTCATCTTCCTCCCTGCTCCTCAGCTTCCTCCTAGTCTCTTACCTTCCTTCTGACTCCTCGCCTTCCTGCCAGCTCCTCCTTTTCCTCTCGAGTCCTCGCCTTTCTCCTGGCTTCTCCCAACTCCTTGCCTTCCTCCCAGCTCCTCATCTTCCTCCTGACTTCTTGTTTTCGTCCTGACTCCTTGCCTTTCTTCTGGCTCCTCAGCTTCTTCCCACCTCCTTACCTTCTTCCCAGATCCTTCCTTTCCTGCTGGCTTCTCATCTTCCTCCTGACTTCTCAATTTCCTCCTGACTCCTCACCTTCCTTTCAGCTCCTTGCTTTCCTCCTGGCTCCTTGCCTTCCTCCCGACTTCTCATTTTCCTTCTGAGTCCTCACCTTCCTCTCGGCTCTTCATCTTCTTCCTGACTCCTCACCTTCCCCCTGGCTCCTTGCCTTCCTCCTGGCTCTTCACCTTCCTGACTCCTTGCTTTCATCAGAGCTCCTCATCTTCCTCCTGGCTCCTCAGCTTCCTCCAAGTTCCTTGCCTTCTTCCTGACTCCTCACCTTCCTCCCAGCTCCTCTCCTTGCCCTTGTCTGCCTTGGGAGCTGGGCAAGTTGCAGACAAGAAGGCAGAGGGACTGTCCTCCTGGGTCCAGCAGCTGCCAGCACCTCAGGAGGGTGGCTGTGCTGCCGGTCGATGGCTGCAGGCAGGGTTTGAAGTTTGGTGGCTCCATCCATCCCTCCGCCCACTTACCCCAGCCACTGCCTCTCCTCACCACCTCCCCTGAAGGTTAGCTCTGCCCACCGGCTGCCAGCCTCGGCGTGGCAGCAGCTGAAGCCTTCAAAGCACAGGGATATGCCAGAGTCCCCGGGCTGCCGCGGTGCATGGTGGCTCTGTGGGGGAGCACCCCCGGCTTGGCTGGCTTCTTGCTCTGATGCTGCTTGGGGGTGGCTGCTGTGGGCAGTGGGGTCCTGCAGTGCCAGGTGACACTAGGGTCCTCCTCCTTCTCAGGAGAGGAGCTGAGTGGAAGGCTCTAGCCCTCAGGCTGTGCTCGGGGTTGTGGGGCTGCTTCCCAAAATTCAGGAGTCTGGGACTCAAGGTCCAACCCTGAGTGCCCCCAGATGATTTTTACCCCGTGGGGGTGTCTGTGCTTTGGGGCTGTGGAGAGAAAGGGTGGAGGGTGGGGGGACTGGAACAGGCTGCCCCTTGGAGAGGCAGTCTGTAGGTGTTGGGAAATCCTGTTTTGAAGTCAGGCTCATGGTCTGGGGGGGGTCCCATCTGGGGAGAGGGATGTGACAAGGTGCCATGTCCTCCCACCACCCCCAGGTCTACCCCAGCGGGACTCAGTTTCCCCCATCCTCACTGCAAACCCCCTCTTGGGTCTAGGATGAGCAAAGAGCACAGCTTTGGGTGTCCCCACGGCTGACAACTCCAGTGCCACAACCACCACGGCAAGGCCACCTCCTGTCACCGAGCCCAGCGGCATTCCTGGGTGCCAGCATTTCCACCCCCCTGCTTTCCTCCTTCCTTTCCCCTCCGTCTCCCCTCGCCGTGCCTGACTGCAGCAGATGCGCCAGCTCTGCAGGAAAAGGGAATTAAGTTGGGCTGGAGGAATTTTAAAGATTGCTGCAGGCCTGAGGGTCTCGGATCCCCCCGCGGAGATGGGCAGTCATGCAGAATTAATCCTATCGCAGCCTGGCTCGGCTTCAGCCGGTGCAGAGCTCCAGGAGAGCACCAGGGAGTGCGGGGGGTGATGCTGGGGGCGGCTCAGCAAACCCCACAGCTTCTTGGCATCGATGGGAAATTAGGAATGAAAAATTAAAAGCCCCCAACTCAGCTTCTTCTCCCTCTCCTCTACATCCACACCTCCCTGAAATCCCGAGGTAGGGCTCGTAGTGGGGTGGGAAGGAGGTGGGAGGATTCTGGAAAGCTTAAGGAAAACCTGTTTGCCAGAGCACAGGGAGTCGGGGTGGGGGGAGGAAAGGCTGGGGTTGCATCCTGCTCGTGGTGAACGGTGCCCTGGTACAGCTCTGCCCTCTGCCACAAGGGAGGGACTGGCTGGGTTTTAGCTGGGAGCGCCCTTTTGCTGCGCCCCCCCCACCCCTCCCCCCAAGCCCATCTGCAATGGGCTCTTGCGGCGGTGGGAGGCAGCCTGGGGTGCTGTACTGGCACTGGGGACATGGCAGACGTCCCCGTGTGCTGCACCAGCCTCCTGCCACATCCAAAGGGACGCCAGGGTGGCATCTGGGTGCCCCGTGGCTCTGCCAGCCCTGCGGGCAGCCTTGTCCCCATTGTCCCTCCTCGCTGCTGATGCTGCGGTGCCACCGTGCCAGCAGGCTCTGTGGCTGCCTGATGCCAGGCAAGGTGGCCCAGGAGGGCTCTGCAGCTACTCTGCTTTGTAAATAATGCAGCATCGAGGTGCTGGCAGCCCTGGCACGGCTGAGAGTGCTCTGGGGGCAAGTGCTGGGTGCTGCCCCCCATCATCCCCGTGGTGAGGATGGTGTTGCCGTCTGTGTGTGTCTCCTGCCATTGCTCCTCGCGCTACCTCCCAGCCCCACAATGCCTGGGGGGAGGAGGGGGGAGGGTGTCCGTCGTGACCCCACGTGCGGGGACGTCCCTGCGCCTCGTGGCGGTGGCACTGATGGCGGCGGCAGCTTACATGGTTGCCATGGTGATGTGCTGGCACTAACGAACCCGAGTAAACATTAATGAGGGAGAGTCCCATGCCGGGTGGGTGGGTTGGAGAGTGACAGAGTGGGGGGCTGTGGCTCTCAGACCTGGAGACCTGAGCGTCCCATAAGGCTGGGTGCTGGGGTGGGCATCATGGGATCGTATGGGTGCCACAGTGTGTGCCCAAACACCTGGCTCCCCTCTAGGTGATGTGTGAGGTTGTGCTTTAATGGCCAGACTGGGAGTGTTGGGTCTTTGGGCAGGACATCTATGTTCCCCTGGGGACCCTGAGGGGCACCCACAAGACCCCAAGGACCCAGGGGTCTTTCCTCCATGTGTGCTGGGCACCACTATCCAGCTCTGGCCACTGTCAGCCTCTCCGTGCAGCACTCATGGGTGCAGGTATGGGGTGGGGGGCATGGAGCCACATCCAGGTGCCCCGCCCCGGGTTGGTGGGGAGCTCAGGGCATTCCTGGCAGCAGCTGCCACATGGCCCTGCCACCACTGCTGCCTGCAGTTGTCACCATGACTCAACTCCCCACATCCCTCCCTTTCACTTGGGCACGCCACTGTGGGCACCCACACTGCAGTTTGAGTGGGGGTCAACCCTCCGCACCAGCAACCCCACCATGCCCAGGGTCTCTCCCAGCATTTCATGGCTCTGCAGCTCATTAATCAGAGGTGCAGGTGCCCTGGGTACCTTCTCCTCCCAGAGGGCTCCTAATGAGCGGCTGCTAACGAGCGCCTGCTCCCCGCTTCTCTCCCCAGCCCTGGAAAGAGGCTGATTGGCACCTGGCAGCGATCTCTGGGCTGCTTTGGGGGGCTTTTGGGGGACCCCCACCTCTGCTTGATGTGACCTTTGTGCCATGCATGAGGGTCTGTCACTGTGCCAGAGCTGCGTGGTGCCCACTGGTTTGATGGTTCTCGGGTCCCTTCTGGCCCTGTTGTCTTCATCAGCTTGAGAGTGGAGCTCCTGCCCGCAGCCTGCCTGCAGCTGCCTGGTGTGCAGCAGAGCAGCTACCTGGGGACAGGGCTGAGGGCTGTCACCATCCTTCCAGTTCGTGGATGCGGTGGCAGTGCCACATCTCTCCCTGATGCAGGGCTGCTGTGGGATGTGCATCGTGGGCATCTGGTGCCCTGTGCCTCAGTTTCCCCTCCTGGCAACACAGGGCCCAGGCTGAGGGCTGGGCAAGGATGTGGGGTTGTGATTGGAAGCTCCTGTTGGTCCCCTCAGCCCTATTTTTTGTCCCCATAGTCTCATCATACAAAGCTACCAGATGCCTGGGAAGACTTTATTGGGTCTGTCTGCACAGGGTGGGGTGGAGGGAGTCAGTCGAGGATCTGTGAGTGCTGTGCACCCCAAAACTGACCCAATGGCACTGGTGCGGTGCCACAGGTCTGCTGGGTACTTTGGATGAGGTGGGCAAGGAGACCTTTAGGCTTGTTCCCCTCCTTTGAGGGGCTGCAGCAGGTGACAGCCCACCCCACGCAGAACCATCGACCCGCCCCAGGGCTGGGTCCCCCAAGTGCCCACCGAAGGGAGCCCTAATCCCCGTGCCACGGTGCCCGGCTCGGCAGTGGCTAATTGCAGCGTCCCCAGCTGAGGATTAAGGTTTAAAGCAGAGAAGAAACAGCAGGAGCAGATGAGCTCCCGAGCAGCAGAGCGCCAGTGCCCCTGCACACCACTTTTACTGGAGATGTCATTAAAAGCTGACAGGAGGGGAACATCACAGGGACGGTTGCTGAGAGGGCTGGAGTGAGGGATGAAGCCACTCAGAGCTCGCCGTGCCCCACACCCCAGGCGCCTGACCCACCAGCCCCCGACTCTGACCGCAGTGTTTCTGGCAGGGCAGAGGTGCTGGGCTGGCAGAGGAAATCCAAACGCGGCCCCTATGAAAGGGGCTTTGTGTGTCCGGGAGGGAGCAGCTCTCCTCCTGCTCCTCCTCCTCCTCCCCTGGCCACGAGGCCACTTTCCCGCCTGGAACTGGCCTCACCGTGGGTGCCAGAGGGAAACTAAGGCACGGGGCAGCTCCATGGCCTCCTGCCCTGCTCAGCTGCCACAAGGGCTTTTCTCCAGCACTTACACCCTGGCACTGGCACAGCCACACGCTGCAGGTGAGCTGGGTCCGGGGGATGTGCTGAGCTCCCTCATGGGTGCCCCTGCCAGTGCCATCCCTGAAGAGTCCCTTGGGAGGGTTCTCCCTGACAGGGCTGGGCAAATCTCTAGAACTAGGGAAGGAGCTGTGGAGACAGAGGGACATTTTCCCCATCTTCTTCAGGCCCTTTCCTCAGTGCTGCCTCAGTTTCCCTTTCCCTCCCTTACCAGCTCTGTGGCTGCTGCCCCTGATCGCTCTCAGGGGGTTCGACCCGCACACATTGGTGACTGTGGCTGTCCTTGCCGACGCGGCTGAGGCCCCCTGGGAAGGGGACACATCACAGCTCCCAGCATTCTGCACATCCCTGGGCAGAAGCTCGCAGGAGCATCCCTCCCGTGCTACTCAGGTCGCTTTGCTGGGAGGAGGGTGGCTGTGGGCAGGGCCCCCCGGCTGGGTGCTGGCCGCTGGCTGCCTTGCCCTGGCTGGGCCGCAGCGGGCGGCGGGGGGCTCTTGCCGTGCCTGGACAGGAAGACGAATGAATTCCATTACGGGATCGCGATTTTATTCCACGTGTCAGGGAGCCTGAGATTAACTTGCTCAGCAGGCTGTGACAGACCCAGACACCCTCCTGCACGCCTGGGCGCGGGGGCTTCGCTGGCACGTCGGGCACAGAGCCACTTCAGACCCCACCGTGCCCCCCATGGCAGCCCGGGCTGTGCCTTTCCCCAGTGCCGCTGGCCAGGGGTCCTCCTGGCAGCTGGGTGGGGTGGCACGGGCCATGGTGGGGGCCTGGTGCTGCCACCGTGCTGTCCCCTGCCCTAGAGGTCCTTGGGCCACCCTAGGATGCAGGTCTTGAAGCAGCCTCCCAATGCAGCTCCCCTGCAGCTCGGCACTGTGCCAGGAGGCCTCGGGCTGCCAAAAAGCAGGCTGAGAAGGAGGTGGGAAGGACGTGGGAGTTTGGGAGCCTGTTGTGATGGCTGCTGGTGCTGGGGACATGGCAAGGCCAGAGGAGTGCTGCCATGGCACCCCACAGGAGTAGCTGCCCACCCAGGGAGAATATGCTGGGTCTGTGTGTCCATGTGAGGATCTTGCATACATGTTGCAGTTAGGTGTCCACGTTGGGATCAGGGATCTCCACAGGTCATGGATCCATGCTGGGATTGTGCATCTGTGTCAGGAATGGGTGTCCACACTGGGGTCATGATTGCACGTTGGAATCAGGCATCCGTGCTGGGGATCATGGATCCACGTTGGTGTTGTGCATCCATATCAGGGCTGCGCATCCATGTGCATGGTGCCATGCTGAGCCATGCGGTGCTGTGCCGATCCGTGCCGTGCCGTGGGGCCGGCTGCTCACCCCTCGCTGCCCCCCTGCGCGGGCGCAGGCAGCTGGCGCTGTTTGCTGGAGGCTTTGTGCATTCCAGTTCGTGGGTCACTCGCCTTCGAAACCTCTCCGGGGACGGAGGCAGTTGGGAGCTGTAACAAACAACCCAAGGGCTCCGGTGACGCCCGCGCCCGCCGCTGCCTGCCAGCACTTTGGGGAGGGGGGGAGGGACCTGGGAGACAACCCCCTGGTCCCCTGGGCTGCTGGGGGGGAGCTTTGGGGTGGCGCTGGGAGATCCCTGTAAAAACAGCTGGGGAGGGAGGGATGTGCCAAGTGCGCTTCCTTGCAGGATGTGGGAGTGATGGGTTTGGGGGAGTGCAGTTTGGAGGGATGCTGCAGTCCCCTCTGCTTCTGGGGTGTCAGAGGGGAGGGGTGGGATGCAGGCATCCGTACACTTTCAAGGCCCGCCTGGATGTGTTCCAGTGTGATCTGCTTTAGGTGATCCTGCTCTGGCAGGGGGGTTGGACTCAATGGTCTTCAGAGGTCCTTTCCAACACCACCAGTCTGGTTCTGTGACATGTAGAGGGGCAAGGGGAGAGAGGGGTAAGCGGAGCCAGCTGGGCACAGCACAAACAAGATGGACAATGTGGGCAGTGAGTTTGGGGCGGCCAGACTGGGGTTTGCTCAAGGCTGGTTAATGTGTCCTGGAATGTGTGTCGGAGCCATCCCGGGGAGATCAAGGGTCCGGCGAGGCTCTGGGGGCTGCGTGGCCACACGCTGGGGAGGCTGGGCTGGGCGGCGCGGGAAGGTCAGCCTTGGCCAGATGCAGCCACTCCACCCTCCTCCAGTGCTTTGCACATTAATGCAAATGCACTGGCCTGAGTGGTTCATTAGCAGCATGTGGAATGGAATAATGCATCCGCATCCCATTAGCCTAATGAAAAAAAGGGAGCCGGCACCTGGAACAAAGCTGCCGACTCTTGGCTAGTGCTCTGGCTCGGCCATGCTGGGCCGTGCCCTCCCCTCCCCCCTTCCCTTCCCCTCCCTTCCCATCCTTTCCCCTCCCTTTCCTCCACCGCCCCATCCCCAGGCCATCCCCTGCCAGTTCCCGGAGCTTCCTCACATGGCACCGCATCAGGGGACCTCATCTCCAGGATGTCTCCACCATGGCAGGGTGGGCAGAGCCAGTCCTGGCACCACTCCTCTGGGTGGGGGCGAGGGACCCGAGCTGGGAGTGCCACAGAGACGCTGGCTGGGGTGTTGGTGCCGGGCGACGAGATGTGCCCGTGTCCCTGGGGCTGGGAGCTGGGAGCCTGAAGGATTAGAGGAAACATTGCCAAACAAACCAGGCTGTGCCGGAACCAATTAGCCTCCAGCAGGCAGAGTTTCAGATGCTGTTATTTCTGCCTCTTCTCTTTTCTCTCCCTCCTTCTGTCTCCCCCTATTCCCCCCTCCCTGGCCCTCCCCAGCCCCTCCTGCCCGCCCCCAGCATCTCTGCTCTCGCCATTCCTCTCCGTGTCGGAGCTTGTTTTGGGCACTGGCTCTGGAGTGACTCATGCCGCGCGTAGGGGATTTTAAAAGCTTTCTGCTGTCGCTGGGAAGCCGGTTTGGGCTGCTCCGACACTGGGGGTGGAGCGCGGTGCCTCGCAGACAACCCTTGTCTAGGGGACCCAAAAGGAAAAAAAAAACTCCCCCACCTTGGCGCTCCCCAAAAATACCCCTGGGGTCCCACGGGCCCCTCTTTGCCCGGGCCGGTTCGGTCAACCCAAGCCAACGGTTGAGTCAGAGGCGAAACTTTCGAGCCGTTGGAGCTTCCTCCAGCGGGGCCCCTCTCCGAGGAAGTGGTCTGCTGGGGCGTCGGGCCCGGCGGGGCGGTTGCCCGGCCTCGGCGGGTGCTGCACGCAGGCGCCCAGCGCTGGAGGTTGAAGCGTGGGAGATTTTTTTCTTTTTCTCCCCCCGCCCCCTTCCCTTCCCTCTCTTCCCTCCTCTGTCACCTCCTCCACTGACAAACCCTAGGGTGGGGGCTCTCGCGGCATGGCCGACCCTCCCGTCGATCCACAGCTGGCCCTGGTTTTTCCCCCCTTCACCTCCTCCTCCTCCTTCTCCTCCTCCTCCTTGCCTTGAGCTGTGTTGCTGAGGGACTGCAGCTCCCGTGGATCAGGAGGAGATTTAGGTCAAGCGCTCGACTGAGTCGAAACAGCCATCTGTGTGCGGAGGAAACCGGCCACCCAGAGCCCCCGGCGAGGCCGGCCTGGCACCGCCACCGGGGCCCGGCACCGCCAGCACCCTCCAAAGGCTGCGCCCGGGCGCGTTAGGCTGCCGCTGTCTCCAGCGAGGAAAAAACCCCACCAAAACCAAACAACCCACTACCCCCAAAATAAATAAACGAGGGAGAACCCTCCCCCAGCCCACCCCTTCTGTCACCCTGCTCCACCGTGGGCATCGCCGCTGGGAAGTTTGGCACCGAGCGGCCGCGGCACCGCTCCAAGGTCGCCCTGACACGCGGTGGAAGGTGTGCGCCCGGGAAGCGAGGTCGGAGAGATCCGGGCTGGGGATGTGGGTGCTGAGGGCTGAAGTTGGTGTAGGCAGGGCGGGAGGTGCAGGCAGGAGGGAGGTGCGGGCAGGAGGCAGGCGTTGGCTGCCTGCCCGGAGCCTGGAGTCCTGGGTTCCTGCAGGAACAGGGTGGAGCAGGAGCAGCCGGGGAGCTGCTGTCATCCCGGCCGCGGAGCGTTTCCCTCCCCGGGAGGGTGGAGGGTTCCGCACTGAGCTGCTCCCAGCCTTGGCCGTGCCTCAGTTTCCCCAAGTGAGGAATTTCCCGCAGAACAGCCTGGTGCTGAGGGCACAGCCGGGCACCCTGGCAAGGTGGGGAGCCCCAGGTGCCCCTTGGTACCCTGTGCCAGGGTGGGGCTGGTCACAGCCCCTCCTGCTCTCCACCTGCCGACTTCTCGCTTTCTCCATTTCCTTCCGGAGCCTTTTTTTTCGCTCGCCGGTGTCTGTGTGGCTGTGCCTGTGCGCGGCGAGAGGAAGCGCTGCCGGTGCCGGGGCAGGGCCGGTGTGCGCCGGTCGGGACTTCCCGCCGCAGCCGGCTCAGCGCGTCCCAGCCTCGCCATGGGCTCTGCCTGTTCTCGATCCTGAGCCCGGCCGGGCACATGGATGATCCCCAGCGCCTCACCCCATCCGTCACCCCCCTGGTGCCCTGCCCACGCCCCGCTGGGCCCCTCGGGAGCCCGTTGTGCTTGGTAAGGAGCTTTGTCCGGTTAGCAGCCCGTTTGCAGGGTAATCCTGCCTTGGCCGGGGGGATTATGTGTGGGGAGAGCTCTGAGGGGCTGAGAGTGCCCAGGGGCTGGAAGGCGGCTTGGGGGCGTTGGAGGTTCCTTCAGTGCAGCAGGGTTTGGCCTGGAGAGTGATGGGGACATTGTCCAGAGAAGGGCAAAGAAGCTGGGGAAGGGTCTGGAGAGCAGGGCTGGTGAGGAGCAGCTGAGGAGCAGCTGAAGGAGCTGGGAGTGTTTAGTGTGGAGAGGAGGCTGAGGGAGACCTCACTGCTCTCTACAGCTCCCTGAGAGGTTGGAGCCAGGTGGGAGTTGGTCTCTTCTCCTGAGGAACAGGTGACAGGAGAGGAAATGGCCTCAAGTTGCACCGGGGAGGTTCAGGTTGGTCATGAAGAACAATTTATTTGCTGCAAGAGTGGTCTGTGTTTGGCACAGGCTGCCCATGGAGGTGGCAGAGTCACCATCCCTGGAGGAGTTCAAGAAACCTGTGACCATGGCACTTGGGAACATGGTTTAATGGCCATGGTGGGGTTGGGTTGCTGGTTGGATTGGATTGTCTTGGAGGTCTCTTCTAACCAAAACAATTCTCTGGTTCTGTGATTGCTCTGGAGTGGATCTGGGGACCACTGATGTTTGCCTGCTGCTCACTCAGCAGTGGGGTGTCTCTGCACAACATCACCAGGCAGGGAGCTGACAGCCCTGTGCCAAGCTGTGCCAGGGCTGGGAGCATTGCCACATCCTTTGGCTGCATCCCTCGTGGCACACCAGCCTGGCAGCGTGGGGGCACGTGTGGGCAGCGGCGAGTGGGGACACACTGGCAACCTGCACAGAAAGCATCTGAAGTGGGGAGCTGGGGTCTGGGCCTGGGGACAGGCCTCAGTCAGGGGTCCCACCCTGGCTTCCCCACAGCCCCAGGTCCCCAGGGAGGGGGCTGGTGGATGCTGGGAGCTTGCTGGCTCTGCCTGGTCTCAGAGGGCTCCTTCGGTTCTTTAAATATCCACTTTCCAGGTGGGTTTTGTTGGAAATTAATTTCCGGAGCTATTTTAATTTTGCTGTATTTAATTTGCTGTTTATTTTAATTAATTAACGTTGGGAAAGTCTCTTTTCCTGAGCATCCTGCAGCCATCTGGGGTGGCTGCACCCGGGAGGTGAGAGCAAGGGGGTGCCAGGGGCACAAGGCCTACCAGCAGAGAGAGTGCCCAGACCCCAACGGTGCCCACCAGCTCTGCCTCACCTGTGCCAGTTTCTGCAGAGTGAGTGGGCTGTTGGCATCCACCTGCTCACCAGGGTGGGATTGGGGAGACAGTGAGCTGGGCCCCTTCCCAGCTTCATCCCTGGCTCCAGGGCTCGCCCTGGTGCTTGCTGCTGGTTCCCTAGGATGATGGTTGCATCTTCTGGCTGGGATGTGGCTTGGGTACCACTTGCAGACACCTTCCTCTTCCTCCTCCACCTTGTCCTGGTTGCTGGGGATCTGGCATCCACGAGGATGCAGTGTGTGATGGTGCTGCCATGCTATGCCATGCCATGCCATACCAAACCAAGCATCAGAGCCCTGTTGGTTTAAAAGCCAAGCACAGAGCTGGTTTGACCCACACAGAAGGATGTAGGGATTCCATCCCCAAATCACTCTGTCCAGTGCTTGATGCTCCAGGATCCCTGTGTGGGGGTCCCTGGGGGGGTGAGCTGAGTGCGGCTTGTGGGGGAAGGGATGGAGCTGCTTTCCTTCAGATCAAGGCCTCTGGTCTCTCTCCTGTCTAGACACTGCCACACACACCTAATGTGGTTCTTGGCAGGAGCTGTGGCTGCTCTCTCGAGGTTAATTGCTGCACGGAGCTCTGCAGACAGCCCAGCTCTGTGCGTGCCCCCGGGGACACCCCTCTCACCCAGCCCTTGTGCTGCCTGCAGACCTCTGGGGATGCTCAAGCCTCCCCCCAAAGGATGCTTAGCCCCCTCCCCAAAGGACACTCAGGGTGGAGGAGCAGATGGGGGATGCAGAGCTGGTGCTGTTGTGCCTGTATGGGTGGTTGGGGTGCAGGACTAAGTGATGAGCAGAGGTCTCCCTGTTTTGGGGAGCAGAGAGTGATGAGGCAGAGGTGCTGGGATTGCTTTGCCAGAGCTGATGGTGGTGCTGGGAACTTTGGAGCTGGAGGAGAGGAGTTGAGGGGCTCTGCTGACGTCCTCCTGTCTGTGGTCGGCAGGTGGCCGGGCTGGGCGCAAGGACACGCGGTGGGGACAGCTGGACAAAGGCAGAGCCTCGCCCAGGCTGCGTGGCCGGATTCAGCCTCCGGAGAGAGAGCCGGAGAGAATCGCGGCGGGGACTGGGCTGGGGAGAGCCTTTTCATCCTCCAGCCCCAACATCTGGTGGAAAGCAGGGCTGGGGAGGGGAGACCCGGAGGGGGCTGCAGAGGCAAGCCTGGGAGCTTGGCTGGATCTAGAGTCTCTGGGATGGGCTGGTAGAGGCCATTCCCAGTGACTGCTCTTACAAAGGAACCCAGAGGTCTCTGGGATCTGCAGGGAGCTCAGGGCAGCCAGGCATGGGCACCTTCCTGGGAGCACCACAAGCACATGCTGCTGTAACACTGCTGCTGGCACCAGATCCCCTTTCCATGACCGGCCCCATGTGGAGGAAACAGATTCCCCATGGATTCCCCTTGCCAGGCCCAATGCCAGTTTGTATGATCCACCTTGGAGGCAAGGTGGTGCTAGGAAGGGTGCCTCCCAAGGAGGGGGATCGGATCAGCTCTCCAGAGAGATCCCCAAAGCACAGTGTCCCCTTGTCTCTCACGTGGCTGACCAGGCTTGGTTCGGGGTCCCAGGGCTATGTCAGAGTGAGCCTCAGCCCTGGGACCTGCCCCATGTGGGATCCCCCAGGGAACTGGGTGAAGGTTTCAGTCGGAGCTGTGTTTTGGTTTGGGGTTTCATCATGTTTTCATGGCAGGGAATTTCCGCTCCGAACCAGACCAGAGAAAAGAAAAAAGTAAAGAAAAAACCAAAACCAAAAGAAAAAAAAACAAACCCCAACCCCTCTTGCACTGAATTTTTGCCAAAAAAAAAGGATGTTTCCATTCTTGTTTTGACTTTTGGCAGCCCCAAACTGCAACCAATGGAAGAAAATGTCTGTGGAAATGCTGCTGGCCTCCTCCGTGCAGTGCGAGGGCTGCTTCGGGGCCGGCTGGGCAGGCAGCTCCTGGTGGCTTTTGGTGCCTGGTGCCTCTCCAGAAAGGAGACTCTTAGCCTAAGGAGAAACTTGCAGAGGGCATGAGGAGGAGCGCGGGAGCCTGGAGAGCATGGGGCTGGGCACCGCGGCTGCTGGGTGCTGTCCTCACCGTGCTGCGTGCAGAGGACATCGCCATGAGAACAGACCAGGGTCGTTGTTTGGGGAGCAGCGACAGGAGGCAGCCGAGCGGCTGCAAGGACGCCGGTGGCACACGGAGCTTGCAGTTCCCACTTGTCCTTGCAGCAGGTCGTGCTCTCCTCCCCGCTTAGCAGCAGAGCCCACGTTCGGCTCTGGTGTGTGCTAGGCCTGCCGCCTCCCCTCCCAGCATCGCCCAGCATCTCGCTGCCAACTCCTCTCTTCGCCCTCCAGCTTTTAGAGGGTCCCTTTGCAGGGCCGCGGTGGTGAGGTTGGGAGGAGCAGCCTCTGCAATGCCTCAATGAGGTTAGGTTGTTTTCCACCCCCCTCCAATCCATGCTAGGAAGAATTACAGTCGCCCAGGCATCTGTTCTGGCAGAGTCGAGCTAAAGAGCTTGTCCTGGGCTTGGCAAAGCAGCCGGCGCAGCCGACAGCTCTTCCAAGGGCAGCCTTGGCGACTGCGGAGCAGCAGGTTGACACTGCAGGGAGAGGAGCCCTGCACTGCAGGCACAGCCCCTCTGCTCCTCTGGGCAAGAAGAGTGGGGTCTTGTGGTGAGGATGCGCTGTAGGAAGCTGTAAACCTCCTTCCCAAAAGAGCAGAGTCCTCCAGCAGATCTTTGGAGAAGGGAGGAGGGCAGTCAGTGCCAGTGCATCCCAGGTTCCCTGTCCCCAGGCAGGCTTGTGGCACCTTGCTGACTGTGTCAGGGAGGCAGGATCAGTCCCTGAGCCACTAGGTGGGAGCAGGTTGTAGAGCCCTGCAAGGAACAACCACCAAACCCCCTGTTAGTTGCTCCTGCCTCCCATCTGCAACCCAGAGAGGTGCCTTGGCATCCCCAGGCTGTGCAGTGTGCCCTGCCACTGCCTCACTTGACACCTTGTGGCCACCCTACAGGTCCTGCTCTCACCCACCCTCCCTGGGAGTGCCACAGATGTTAGAGTGGTGGCACCAGGAGATGCTGGAGCACAATGTGTTTGGCAGGGCTTTGCCATCCCTCAGCCCTGCCCCTTGTGCCTCTCCCAGCCCCACCGTGCCTCAGTCCTGCTCAGGCCTGCGGGCACAGCCGTAGTGCAGGGAATTAGCCATAAATCTCTGTCTATGTCTCCACTCAGCTTGCAGAAGCTGGGCTTGGCACGGCTGGCAAAGAAGTGGCTGTTTGAAGGCATCTTTGCAGCCATCCTCCCACCTGGTGCCCAGCACAGTGCTGTATCAGCACCATGCATGGGCAATATTCATGCCCCACGCTGGCAACGGTTGAGGCAAGGAAGTGAGGGAGCTGTGTTGGGGTGTGTCAGGCACAGATGGGATTGTTACTGGTGGCAAAAATTATCCAGCCCCTCTTGAGAACACAGGCACAGCAACCCGACCCCGTGAGCAGTGATTCCCACCAGTGTTGGTGCTCATGTCCCCTGGCATCCCCGTCTGCCCCCTAGCCAGGAGCCACCCTCCATGCGCCACAGTGTCCTCTCTGCTCTGCTGCTGTCTAGGCTTGCTCCTTCCCCCAGCCTCGGGGGTGGACATCCTGACCCCACACCAGTCTTGGCTCTGAGTGCGGGGTGAGCTCTGTTCCCACGGGTGCCCCTCCCCGATCCGACCCACCCGGTGTGATTTCCTATTACTTGCTTCATGAGCCTCAGCCTCCTGTTTGCTTTTTTAACTGCAGTAACCACAAGAGGGAAGTTTCGGAGCGGTCCGAGTCTGGCTGCGCCGGGAAGGCAGAGCCAGCGCCACGCTGCCGCCCACCGCCGCACCGCCGCCACCGGGGGCTTCACCAGCGCGGTCCCGGGGGTGCTGGCAGCTGCTCTCTCCACCCTCTTTCTGCCCTTCATCCCCAATCCCTTTTCTCTTGGAAGTGGTGTATTTGGGGCTGGTTTGGCATCGCCAAAGGAACTCTGGCCCTCCGTGCAGCGATCGATCGCTCTGCTCGCTCCTGCTCGCCTTTTCTCTGTTTGTTTGCAGCCGCTTGAGGGCTCTTGTGATGAATCCGGGCTGGACAGGTTTCAAGAACAGCTGAAACACAGCCCGGGTGGGGGTGGGAGTGGGAGGGCAGCGGGGCTGGCCAGCACCAGAATGCAAAATGGTGCTGCGGGCAGAGCTGGGGCAGCAGGGTGGGCTCACCCCGGGTCCCGCTGCAGGAGTGGAGGTGGCGAGAGGCAGCGGCGCCACCCCAAAGGCTGTGCCCCATGGGTTAGCAGCGCAAGGGCCCTGAGGATTTGGTGGGGCTGAGGATCTGGGGTGGTGTGTGGAGAGTGGGCTCAGCACCCCATCTGCCCCTTCTCTTCTGTGCTGGGCTGTACTCCAACGAGCCCCCTCACTGTGCTGGTGAAAGCTTGGTCCCACTGGCCTGGTGCCTGTGCCAGAGTTTGGGGTCACACCTGTGAGGGGCTGAGGGGAACATGCCATACTGGGTGCCCCCCATCCCTGGGTGGTCCCGGGGACCACCCAGCCTCCCATCGCTGTGAAATGGCAGCTCCTGATAAAAGAGGAAACCCTTCTCAAGAGCTGAGCACAAGGAGGAGGATGAGCATCTCCTGTGCCCCCAGCCTGGGGCTGCCAGCTTTGGTGGGGGGGCGGCAGCATTAAGGGGGGGGGGGGAGATGCACAGCCACGCTGTGGGTACAAGGGGCATAAGATAAAGTGGGCACTGGCAGGAAATCTTCCCTGGCTGAAGTGGTGCTGATGTGCAAGGTGGTGGCTGCAGTGGTGCTGGGTGCCAGGGTGGTGGGGTGCTGGGGCCGTGGTTGCAGCCGTGGCTCCGGGAGGGCGCAGAGTGTGCGCGCAGGTGGCAGCAATAATTAGTTCCTACTCCAGCACTTCTCACTCAAAGTGCTTTTTAAAAGCCTCCATTCATCAGTCCTCACTGCTCCCCCGAGGTGTTGTGTCCTGGTTCTCTCCCCTCTCCGGCTCCCCACCTTCCCCAGAGCAGTTGGGGATCCTGAGCTGGGGAGGGGCGGGGGGGTTGTTGCTGTAAAAGCCAAAGAGGTGGCAGTAGAGCTTCTGGGGGCTGTCCCAGTGGCCCCCATCCCAAGGGGGCTGAGGGAGGCTGGGGGCACAGGGGCATCATTGGGAAGTTCCCATCAAGGCCGAACTGTGATGGGCTGAGCGCACTGTGGAGGAAAGTGGAACAGTGGGCCAGAGCTGTGGGTCTGGTGGGTGCAGCTGGTGGTAGCAGGAAGAGCGGTGCCAGACTGCCAGGGTGCCAGAGAGTGGCATGGCAGTGCCGGTTTCCAAATTACCCAGCATGTGTCCAGCTCCCAGGAGTGAGCAGGCGGAAGGATGGAGGATGCTGGAGGGTGTCAGTGCTGCTTAGCCCTCGAACCAGAGCACCACCGCTGGGCACAGGAGTGGGGGGTACCCGGGTGCATGCCCGCCCCGTGGGCAGGCGCTGGCAAAGGACCTCCTCTGCAAACCCTAACCTTATTTTCCCAGGTCCGACGCCAGTTTCCATGGAAACAGCCGGGAGCAGAAACGGGAACCAGAATCCAGAAACGCGAAGCCTGGAGCTCCCCTTCGCCTTCCTGGATTCCTGCTCCCCACAGCCCTGCCACGGCAGCTGGGTGCTGCCCACGGCGCACCTACACTGCTCCCACCCTGTCAGGGTGCAGGGCTGGCATGCCTGGACACCTCACAGCGTTGGGGTGCTCCTCTGCCCTCCTATGCTGAAGCACCCATGCACGGCATGTGGGGATGTGTGTGGTGTGCCCAGCAGTGTTGTGCCATAGGTAGGGGGTAGTGTGGGCAGGGGTACGGTGGGCAGGGAATGTTTGCAGGCAGCCCCATGTACAGGCAAGTTCAGGCCATACCTGCACACATTTGTGTGTCTAGGTGGTGCACAGGGTGGGTGGGAGACGTACAAATCAACGAGCTGCTGAACCCAGCAGGGGCACTGCATGGGAGTGAGGAGATGTGGGCACAGGAGGCATCGCTAATGGTCTGTGATCAGTGTTACTGTGTGCACCGGGAGGATCCCAGTCCTGTGGCGTTTCCTAGTCACAGCCCTCCCCTGCTGTCCCCATCCCCAGGATGCAGTGGGGACTGGGGGGCCTCAACAGCCAGGAGAGGGACAGCAGCCCTTACCCCTGCCCACAGGGACCTGGGTGCTGCTGGTGTGTGGCTGTGGGGATAGGTCCTGCTTGGCTCTGGGTGGGGGCCCAGCCTGCCCTGTCCTCCCAGCCAAAGCTGAGCCTCCCAGGCCGTGTCTGTGTCCCACAAAGCCAAGCCCTGCACCGTGCTGTGCCCACCCAGCCTGTGCCTTCCCTGGTCCCCTGTGCTTGCCTTGCACATGTGCACTCTCTCCGGTGTGCAGTGCAGGTTGAGTTCCCACCAGAGCTTGAAGGAGCTGGCAGCATCCACGGGGTGGGACATCAGTGTCCTGTGACACACCCAGGCTGGTGACTGCCATCATCTCTTCTCCCATCACTCCCAACGAGCCGATGGCACCACAGTCCCAGCAGGCTGGGGCACAATCAGATCCGCTCTCAGCTCCCATTTCCTGTCCCTCTGTCCCACAGAATGGCTTGGGTTGGAAGGGTCCTTAAAGATCATCCAGTCCCAACTACTCTGCCAACCTTCATGGGTTGGATGTCAGGACAGGCTGGAAGAACTGGGACTGTTCAGCCCCAGTGTTCTGTAGCTGCAGGGAACCCACAGGCAGGCTGGGGAGGGGCTGCTCAGAAGGGCCTGTGGGGATTGGCTGAGGGCAGTGGTTTGAAACTGGAGCAGGGCAGAGTTAGGTTGGACATCAGGAGGAAGCTCTGCACGGTGAGGGTGGAGAGACACTGGAACAGGCTGCCCAGGAAGGTGGTTGAGGCCCCATCACTGGAGACATTCAGGACCAGACTGGATGTGGCCCTGGGCAGCCTGATCCAATTGAAGGTGTCCCGCGGGCTGCAGGGGTTGTCCCTTTGAAGGTCCATTCCAACCTGATGCAATCTGTGAGCTTCTCTGGGCCTCTTGCTCCAGTGTCTCACCACCTTGATGGGTGAGACCATTCCCTGTGCCCTTGCTGTCCCCTGGGAGTGGCACCAGCCCCTGGGCAGTGCCTTTGCCCGGGGCAGTGGCGGCAGTGGGGCAGTGCCGTGGGTGCGGGCACCGCTGCCATGGTGCAATCCATCGCCGGGAGACGGACAGGTATTAGGATCCATTATGGATAGCTGGCGGAGGGAGACGCTATTAATAATACAGACACATACAGAGGGAAGAAAGTGCACACTTGATTTCCATGTTGCTACCAGGAGTTGTGAGGCTGGCTCTGGCTGCCTCTTCCCACACGTGACTGCAACACAGTGGGTAGCTGACAGCCCAGAGAGCCTGGCTTGGGGCCAGGAAAAAGCAGAAAACACAATGTCTGTGCATATCCTCTCTCTTAAAATAACACCAACACCGTCTGAGACGAATTAAAATAAGATCAGGAGCGGTCTCGCGAAGAGGGAGAAGACGAAGAGGGGAAGAGGCAGGCAGGGGGAGTGGGGCCTGGGGCTCGGGTGGCTTCAGCCTCCCCAAGGAAGGCAGCAGAAGGTTTGTTTTTGCAAGGTTGGAGTTGAAAACCCAGCGAGCTGCAGGAGAAGAGGCAGCATAGCCGCGCTGCGGGGAGGGGAGCGGAGCCGGCGGCGGTGCTGGCTGTCCAGCACATGGCTGGCCCTTGGAGGGGAGCCGCGGCAGGGCGGGGGATGCTGCATGATGGAGAGCATCAGGAATTTCCTGCAGCTGAGGAACACACCAAATACCAGAGCGCCAGAGCGGAGGAGAGCAGGGTGCCGGGGAGGGAGTGAGGAGTGGGGCCGGGGGGGGTGTTTGAAATAACCAGCGAGGGCAGGGGGCAGGGAGGGGTGTGGGGAGCTTGGCATCTGGGGGCTTTGTCCATCTTTTTGGCCTTAATTTCTGCTGGTTTTGGAAGGAGGTGCCCCACAGTGCTGCCTGTACTCACAGGCCCCTCCTGCCTGCTCCCTGCCCAAGCTGAGGTTTGGTATTTTGGGGGTTTTATGTCTTCCCTTCCTCTCCCCTCCAGATGATCTGAGATGGTGCTGGAGGGAGGGTGGGGGTTGGTGCCGGTGGAGTGTAGGACTGGGGCTGCATCCCGCAGACCTCTGTCTCTGCCATGAGGTTAGAGCCAAGCTCAGGGAGCTGGGAGCAGACTGGAGAATGGGCACATCCCTGTGGGATGGTGTCACAGGAGAGCAGGGGCCCTGGGAGGGGACCCGGGGCCCTTGGAAGGGACCTGTCGTGCTGCCCGAGGAGCCATGGTAGCACCTCCCACACATGCAACGAGTTTGCCAGGCGCCCTTTGGCCACATTCCTGCTTCTCCCTGGGCCAGGCTGGGTTAAATTCAACAACCCAAAATCCCCAGGCAGACTCCAGCCGTTGCATCCAGGTGCAGCTCGACCTCTCCCTCCTCCTCCTCCTCGACCACCCCCCTGCATCCAGCTCCTGGCTGCATCCAGCCCTGGCTCCCTCGGGGATGCTGGGGGGCCGGAGGGGAGGGGAGATCAGAAGGGGCATCTTGCAGTGCCGGATCCAGGTAGCCAGAAGGTCGCACTGAAAATCTGGAAGTGGAGTTTGGAGCTCAGCAGAGCGCTGAAATCCGTCTTGCTTTAGGGCAGAGAGGAGGGGGAGGAGGAGAAAAGATGCAATGAAGGGAGAGGGAGGGAGAAGGGCTGCATCTCCCCCCCCCCCATCTTGGGGTGCTGGGTGTCCGCAGGCAGATGCTGTGTCCTGGCTGGAGCTGTGCTGAGCACCACAGTGCAGCCTGCCAGGGACTTTTTGGGAATCTGGAGGGGGCTGAAGAGGAGGCAGCAGCCCTGAGTGCTGGAGCCCGGCCAGCAATGAGGAAGGCTTTGCAATCCCCTCCCCGTTTCGCCAAGCCCTTCCCGTTTCTACCGATTCCAGTTCGCGGGGTCCTCACCTTCCTGGTGACCCACACCTGCCGTGGCCCACCGGGGCTGGGGGTGCTGGGAAGGGTCTGAGCTCATGAGTGGACTGCAGCTTCCCCAGCACGGGGGGGTCAGAGAGCAGCAGTCCAGGGTGGGGGGCGTGAGGAGGACAGCGCAGGCGCTTTGTGTGGGCTGGTGTCTCTGCCGTCCCACTCGCCAGCCTCCATGAGCCAGTCCAGCTCTGCCCCCAAATCTGGGGGTGCAGCATCACCCCACGGAGGGGGCTCTGGCGGGCACAATGAAGGCAGTGCTGGGAAGGTCCTCAGAGGTTCCCTTCAGCCACCACTGCACCCCACTGTCGTTTTTCCTTACCTCTTCTGCCTGCCAAAGCACTCAGTTTCCTTCACTGCATACCGTGGGCCCTCGGCCTGGGCACAGGGCGGGTGCCTGTGCCACTCCCCCGGCACGTCGGTGCCCCGTCCCGGTGCAAGGGTCTCTCTCTCTCTCTCTCTCGGACGGTTGCATGCCAGGAATCCCTCCTAGCCCTACTCTCCCTCAGCGGCCCTTTGATCTCCAGTACCAGGGGTGAGAGGGGTCTAGCTGGGGTGCAGAGGGATGGGGCTGCAACCTGGGGGGGGGTGTGTGTGTGTCTATCAACCCAGAAACCCTCCCCAGCTAATGAACCTGGGGACAAGGGGGTGCCGAGCCTGGTACCAGCCTGCCTGGGTGGGAGATGCTCCCGAGGCTGGGCTGTTTCTCATTAGGCATCAGCTGCTAATTGCCACCTTTAGAAAGTCCTGCAGTGGTGGTGGGGTCCTCTCTCCATGGTGGGTGGCTTCCCTTCCCCAAGGTGTGTCCCCGAGGTCGGTGCCCTCCTGACCACACTTGCCTGGCGCAGGGCAGGGTCTCCTGACATTTTGGGTAGGTGCTTGGTCTAAGTGCTCTACTCTGCCCACAGGGGATGGGGCACCTTTGGTCACGCCGATGGGTCCAGGCACACTCCTCTGTCACCCCTTTGGCCAGAGGGTGCTGGGTGGGGGGACAAGCAGGGTGCCTGTACCAGCCCTCACGATAGGGCAGGGTGGCGTTTACCATGCAGACCCCACCAGATGATCACGTGGTGGCCAGGTCTGCACAGCTGCCCCTGCCCACGTCCCAGCCCGCACATGCTTCGCTCGGGGGCGGTCGGCGTGCGGGGCCGGCGGCAGGCAGTGTCGGGGTGGCAGGGACTGGGGGAGCATACTGGCTGGAGCAAGTCTGAGCCTGGCATCTGTCGAATGTCACCTTACCCAGACAGTCTGTGCTTCCCTGTCTCCATATCAACCGTTCTGCTCCAGCCACCTGCGGGGGGGTGGCAGGGAGCGCCTTTGGGGAGGAGAAGGAGGAGGAGAGCTCCCTGCTAGCTCCTTGCTTGGCACCTCCCTTTCCTTTCCCTGCCCACCCCCCGCCCCCGTTATAAACCGTGTGCTGCAGGCACACACCGATGCTCCTCCAGACACCTGGGATGTGCCTGGGGGGATATGGTGGGTGACCCCAAACTGCATCGTCTGGCTCTGCCGTGCCTCAGTTCCTCCCCCCCGCCCCCCCGAAGGAAAGGGGCTGGGGTGCCGCCACCCCCTACCTGGATAGGTGCCCCTGTAACCCGGTGGGTGCCTCTGCTCCCTGCCAAGCTCTGGCGCAGCTGCAGTGCAGGAGGGATGCTGGGGCTCGTTCCGCCCCGGGCTGGGCGGCCAGGGCCTCTTCCCGCAGCTCGGCACACTTCCCTGTCCCTCTCCCTGTGACCAGATGTTCTCTCGCCTTCCTCCCCCCGGCTAGCTCCGGGCCAGAGCCAGCTCGCTGCGGCCGCGCTGGGATGGTCACTGCCTGCCAGCAGCCTCCTCCTGCCCCGCACCTGGACTGAGACCAGGAACCAGGGACCGCTAACAGTGTCCTCCCTTGTGGTTGGCCCCAGTGCTCCCCAGCATCAGCCCTCCCTCCCCAGCTGGGCTATGGGAAGCTCGAAAGCAGTGGGGAGCTGAGCTGGGCTGGGGTTTCCCAGCTGGGTCTGGGGTAGCACTGGGGAAGGGAAGCATCAGGGATGTCTTTGGGGTGCTGGAGTGGTTGGGGGGTGCTGGAACATTTGGAGACATACTGGAACTTATAGCCAGGGCATACTGGAGTATTAGGGGGGGTGCTGGAGCATTTGGAAGGGGTGAACATTTGTGGTGAGGTTGCTGGAGTATTGTGGGGATGGTGGAGGATTTGGGGTGGGGGTTCTGAGGCATTAGGGCAGATGCTGAAGGATTTGAGGAGATGCTGGAGTGTTACAGAGGCTGCTGGAGCATCGGAGGAGGTGCTTGGGGTACAGGTGCTGGGGCACTGGGGGTGTTGCTGGAATACTGTGGAGCGTTGCTGGGGCAATTGGAGCGGGAGTGCTGGAGCAGCAGGAGGGATGCTGGAGCATTTGGTGCGACAGAGCTGCATCCTTGTGCCAGCGGTGCTGTGGGTGGCTGGGCCAGGACAGGGCACAGCCATGTGTGGGTTCTCCTGGCAGGGTCATGTGCAGTATGCTGAGCCATGCAGGATAGGATGCTGAGCTGCATGGGTGCTGCTTGCTGGGCTGCATGCATTCTGCTAGTGGGGGCACAGGGCTGCTGCTCAAGGGACTGCAAGGGTGCTGCTCATGGGGCACAGGGGTGCTGCTCACCAGGATGCATGGGCACTGCTCATGGAGCTGCATGGGTGCTGCTCGCGGGGCTGCATGCACACAGCTCCTGCTCCCGCGGGATTGCTTTCCCAGGCTCGGGAAGGCACAGGGAGCATGGCAGGGGGGATGGACGGACGGACAGCCAGCTGAGGCTGCCTTCTCCCGCGGCCGTGCGCAGCAGCTCCACGAGTGTGTAATTTCACCACAGTGTCTAAAACAGGGACAGAAGTAAATTGACCTTTTAACCCCTTTTCCTACCGGGGGATTAGAGCCTGTTTCCTGTTAGATCTCTCCAAGAACTGGCTCCATCCTGCTTCACCAAGCAGGGAAGGGGACACCCATACAAAAAGCTTTCGCTTCCCTGCCCCTCTGCCACCAGCTTGGCTTTGCCCACCCCATCCCATCACCCATCTTCCTACCACCTCTCCCCGCGGAAATCCTTGGGGTGCTTTCCCCAAAACCTCAGGGCAAAACCCAAGGTGGAAAATTGCTGGGAGGAAGGAACCGAAGGCGGAGAGTGATAAATATTGAAAGGGTGGGATTTCGATGTAGGCTGCAACAGCTGTGCCGGTTACAGTGTCACACTATCTCTCCACAGGTTTACTGACCCATTTCCATTCACACGGCTGCCAGTATCTTAGCAACTGCAACAGTCCCCCAAGAACAGGCATATTGCCTGCTATTAGTGACTGCTGCAACTGTGTCAAGGTTAGCTCTCTCCCTCCAAGCCCTGCCGGGTTTGTTTTTCGCCCAAAGCCAAAGCAGGCTGCTCGGTGACACATCCCCCGGCAGCTGGCTCGGCTCGGGGTTGTTGTTCATCCCTGCCGGAAAAATCACCAACGGGGCTGGAGGGAGTTGGGAGGGTCATGGGACTGGGGGGTGGGATGGAGGGGAGGGGGGTTGGGGGAGTGGGATGGAGGAGATGCAGGGTTGGGTGGTAGGATGAGTGGGATCACAGGACTAGGAAGTGGGTGCAGAGGATGTAGGATTGGGTGGTGGGATGAAGAAAATGCAGGATTGGGCAGTGGGATGGAGGAGATGCAGGGCTGGGATTGGGTGGCAGGGAGGAGATGCGGGGCTGGGTGGTGGCATGGAGGAGATGCAGGGTTGGGTGGTGAGATGGAGAAGATGCAGGGTTGGGTGGTGGGATGGAGGAGGTGCAGGGCTGGGTGGTGAGGTGGAGGAGGTGCAGGGTTGGGTGCTCCAAGAGAGGCTGTGGTGTTGTTGGTGGTGGCACTGGGGGTGGAAGTGACAGTGCGAGTGGATGGTGCAGCCCTGCAAGTAGGAGAGCTGCACGCAGCTGGGTGTCACCAGCACAGCACTGAGTCCTGGGAGGGCACCCAGGGGTGGCTGGGGGTGGTGCTGATCCTGCCTGGGGTGTCACAGCTGGGGTCAGCCTCAGGCTGTTCCTCGGTACTGTGTGCTACCATGGCCAGGCATGGGCAGGGGGACAGTCTGTGGCCCTGGGCTCTGTGATGGCACCAAGGAGCTTGGAGCAGGAGGCACATGTCCATCCATGCCGGCATGGCCTGACACCACTGGCTGGGACAGAAGTGCCCCGTTGGTGACGTTCATTGTCACCCTTTGGGCACAGGTTCAGCCTCAGTGGGGAACACTGCTCCCCACCTGCTGCTTTTTTGTGCCCCCCAGCCCCTGCTCAGTTTCAGCGGGGAAACTGAGGCAGGCAGTGCATGGGGAGGAGGACAGCAGAGTGCTGTTTACTCTGCAGCCAGCCTTGAGTGGCATAAAATGAGGAGCCACATCCAGAGAAGGGACTTGTGCCCCTCAGAGCACAGTGATACTGGGGTGAGCAAGGGAAGAGGGAGAGCTGCCTGCAGCCCCCTCCACCAGCCCATGCAGGGAGGGAAACTGAGGCCCAGGCACCAGGCAGGCAGAGCCCCCAGCACCCAGGTGCGTGCTCTGCCTGTGTGGGGGTGTCTCAGAGCCACCCCAGGGCAGCATCCACGGGTGAAGGAGCAGCGAGGTGGGTGCTGGGGTGGGCAGGTTGCGTCCTGCCCCCCTCCTCCGTCTCCGGCAGCGCTGCAGACAGGCGGCTCCAGAGCAGCGCGGCCGCGGGGACGGCTGAGAGGGAAGCCACAAAAATGATTTAAGGGGCTGGCGGGATTGATTTATTAAGAACAATTAAAAGCGCTAAATACGCTTAGCTCAGCCAGACGCCGGGCGAGGGAGCCTGGGGGAAGAGACCTGTCTGCTGCATCCGCAGGGCGAGGCTGGCGGCGGCGGGGGGGACACCTGCGGCACCAGGCTGGCGAGGTGGCACCGAGCGGGACTGGGGCAGCTGGGAAGGAGAGGGGCGCTGAGGTTCGGCTGGAAGGTGGTGCAGTGGGGTCAGGTTTGCACCCAGAGGTGTGTTTGCAACTACCTAGGGATGGATTTGCTCCCAGGTCTGGATTTGTACCCAGGGGTGAGTTTGTACCCAGGGGTGAGTTTGTACCCAGGAGTGGTTCTGCACCCATGGCTTCACTTGCACCCAGGACTGGATTTGCACCCGGGGCTGAATTTGCACCGAGGGGTGGGTTTGCACCTGCAGGACACATGGTGGGATGCCAGGGGACAGGAGATGCCCAGGTAGTGCTAGAACTGAGAGCTGCTTAGTCCTAGTGCCCACTGCAGGGTACTCAGTATGACCAGTAGCCCAGACTCAGTGGGCATTGCTGTGCCAGCCCTGTCTGGCAGCGCTACCTTGAGAGCTCACCAAACACCAAGAGTGTGCCAGGCCAGGCACTGGGTGGCAGGAGGAGGCTGGGCAGGAGCTGAGGGAGCGTTGTGACATTTGCACCTATGTCCCGCCCGGGAAACCCCTGGGAGTCCTTGGAGACTGGCAGAGTCCCCGGCCTCGTACAGACCTTCCCAGTGCTGGCACCTGCTCAGGCACAGGAGCTGACTTTGGGGGCACTGGGAAGCTGCACCCACCTGGGTGCTGGCACCCTCTGGGGTGGGCTGTGTCCCAGGGTGGCATTTGGTGTCCTCGCTGTGCTGCTGGCTGAGGGGGCAGCAGGCTGTGTACTGTGCCCTCCCAGTCCTCGTGGCAGGCTGCAGTGGCAACGATGGGGTCGTACCCATCCTCAGCGTAGGGCAGGGTCTGTACCCTCCCCTGGGCACCTGGCCGTGCACTGGGGCAGCAGCTGGGTACCCAAGCCGTGTGTGGGGACATGGGGGTAGGGAGCCATGCTGCTGTCCTCCCCTCACCCCCTCCCTCCACCACATCCCAGTGCTGGCGGGGGGCCGGGGGGGTGGGGCTGTATCATGTTTTTGGGTTCATCTTCAGATGCCCCCCACAAAGCAGCCACCATCTCCCCCAGTCACCCCACCCGGGGGGAGGGTGCCCCCACATCCCCAGCAAGTGGGTCCCCAGTGCCACGAGCCACATTGGGAACCTTGCCCCGGAGGCATCTGCTCCCCGAAAACCGAGATACTGGGGGGGGGTTCATGCCCTGCCCACACCCATGGAGAGGGGCCCTGGGGATCAGTGAGAGCCAGGAGGTGCTGGGAAAGGTGCAGAATGAGAACAAAAGGTCCGCGGGGCAGCTGGCAGGGGCGAGCAGAGCCCGAGGCTTTCTGCTGACCCTGCTCTGCCTGCCCCAGCCCCGGCCTCCCCCCGCTACCCCCACCCGCTCCTGCCGACGTCAGCGCTTCCCGGCAGCGCTCCCAGGTAGAGGAGTTGGACAGGAGGTGGAAAAAAACACTTCTGCCTCTGCCCCGGTGCTGACGCCCACACCAGCCGTGCCAAAAGCCTCTCGGGACAGGGTGGATGCTCCTGAATGCCCCCAAGCACCACCTCTGGGCCACATGAGGACGGAGCTGTGGTGAGGTGTGGGGTGTGCCATGGCTTGGGTTGGTGGCCATGGTGTGGGTGCTGCATCCCTCTCCTACTGCATCTGCACCCTGCTGCTCTTGCCAGACTGTCCTGTGGGGATGACGTCTGGGGATGGAGGTGACTGGAGATGGAGCTGACCAGGGATGGAGGTGACCAGGGATGGATGGAGGTGACTGGAGATGGAGGTGGCCAGGCATGGAGGTGACTGGGAATGGAGGTGTTCCAGCCCTGGTGGCCCTGGCACTGCCAGCATTTTCCACCGTGCTCCAGCCTGGCCAAGTGCTGTCACAGCCGCGGGCAACAGGGGCAAAGCAGCACCCATGGGACAGGGAAAGAGGTCACCCCACTGGCCATGGCCACCAGCTGTGGCACACTGGGCTCCCAGTAGCCACACTGAGGGAAGATGGGTGGGAAAGCAGCGCAGTGACCTGCCCAGGTCCGTGCAAGTGGGGTGGTGGCAGAGGTGGGACCAAGCCGGGGTGCTGGGCAGTGGGTCACTGGGCGCCCCCAGCCTCAGCAGCACACCCGCCGCTGGCTGCCCAAGGGTTAATGAGAGTTTGCTGCTCCTGCAGACAATTAGTGACATCTTTGCTGACAACGCCACACTGAGCCCCGCTCGCAGCCTCCCCAGCCCTGCCGCCCCCGCGCCCCGTGCAGCCCCCGCACCGCCGCCGCCCACCTCCGCCACCACGGCTCCGCCGTCCGGACCCGGCACCTCCTCTGCTCCCACCCCAGTGGCTTTTTTGGCAGCGCCGGGCACAGTCTCGATGCTGAGCTCCCCTCGCTGCCCTCTGACCCACGGTTGCTGTGGAAACTGCATCCCACGGAGGATTATGGAGCCTGAATCCGCAGGCTCCCAGCTCCCCTCGAAATCCAGACGGCCACATGCCAGCCCCCCTGCACGCTCTGCCCACGGCGCTGCTGCCCGCGGGGTGCCTGTCTGCGCCTGCCTGTGCCCGCCTGTGCCCATCAGGGTGGAGGTTGGGTGCTGGAGGAGGTGGCAACAGCTCTCCCAGGTCCCCTGGTTTGTACCTGCTGGTTGATGATGTTGCCCAAAGGTGCCACGGTGTCACCATGAGGCCATTGGCGACCCTTGGTACCTCTGATCCCCTGTGCTGTCATCACCTGAGCATCATCTCCTGATGTGCCACCAATCTGCATTGTCTCCTGGTGTGCCAGGACCCCTGCATCATCTCCTGCTGTGCCACTAACCCTGCATCCTGAATAGGGGTTACCAGTAGGACCCCCCACGCCCCCAATCAGCAGCCAAAAGCACCCCAATAGAAGTGGGTCCACCCTGAGGACCCATCCCCAAACCGTGCGTGCATGGGTACCCAACACCTCTGGGGCAACAGCAGGAGCTGGGCCCCCTCCAGAACCCCCCGTGACCCCAGGGGGATGCAGTGTGGGTCCCCTCAGGCCTGGCGGGTGAGTGCAGGGAGGGGGCATGGAGCCTGTTTGGGGAGCTCTGTGGGCTGGGTTTGTATCTCAGCATCTCTCCCTGCCACCCGGGGAGGCAGGAGCTGAATTAATCGCGATCAATTAGTGCTGCTTGCAGTCCCCGGCTGCCTCCCTGCACCAGCTTTGTGCCGTCGCACCCAGCAAGGGGGGGCCCCATGTCCCCAGCAGCACCCAGCCCACCACTGGGGACCACAACCCCTCCGGAGAACCCCCTGGGATGGGGCTAGGGGACGAGCAAAGTGTCCCGCAGCCCACGTGGGCACCTGCAGCCACAGCCAAACATCCACACCATAAAATTTGGCATGGGGTAACGACAGGGGCGGGAAGGGGTCAGACAAAACCCCTCAAAGCGAGCTCTGCGGGGGGCTGGAATGGGATGATTGGGGGTGAGGAGGGAGGGGTCCTGAGCAGGGGGCCGGATCCTGCAGTATACTGCAGCAAATGCCCCTGCAATCTGCATCCGACTGAATCCCACCTTCCTTCCCCCGCATCGTGCTGCCCTGGGCTACAGCTAATCTATTGTGCGCTGGGCTGCAGCCAGCACAAGCTGCAATACAGTAAATCCTTCTGCAGTATCCTGCGAGGGGACCGAGCCCAGCCGCAGCCGCTCGCCGCCTGCCAGACAAAGCCGGGGGGCCCGCACGGGGCTGGGGCGCAGGGCACGGGGGCACGGGAGGGTGCCAGGTACCCCTGGCTTCGTGCCGGAAAAGCTGGGAGGATGAAACCACCTCCAGCCCTCAGCAAAGGTGGGAAGTTCCCCAAGGAGTTTTGGTAGAGTGATCCCACCCTTGCTCCCCGAATCCTTCCCAAGAGCCCAGGGAGGTGCTCCCTGCTCTGCCCATCCTGAGCACGGAGCTGTCCCTGAACTACCACCGTGGTCCTCCCCGGGGTGCCAGCGTGACACAAGGGTTTGCATCCCATCCTCTATGCTGCCTCAGTTTCCCCACCCAACACCTCATCTCCCCACTCCCACATGCAGGCTGCAGCCCACGTGAGCCCTGCTGCCCTTTGCTGCAGGCTTTGCCTGGATCCTGTGATTATCCTGATTATTCCCATTATTATTATCATTATGATTATTGGGATGCTATGGGGTGGGGGCTGTGGGGAGGGGGGCTCTGCAGCTCTGCTGGACCCATCTCTGGTGAGCGAGGCATCCTTCAAAGGCAAGGCTCTGTCACCGCCCCCCAGCAGCTGCGTTCTCCTCAATTAGAAGAGGTAATGAAGCAATTTATGGGCATCTCCGAAGTGATGTGTGAGTGACAGGCTGTGTGCGCGCCGCGCCGAGGCTCTGCCGGCAACTTGTGTGCTGCCAGTCTTAATGGCAGGCTCCCTGGTGAGGGGGGGCAGAGGGAAGATCGGGAGGTGTATCCATAGGTGTGTGCGTCCCAGAGCTCCCGTGCGGCTGGGGCGGTGATGCCAGAGGGCTGTGGCACGGCGTGGGGAGGGTTGGGTGCCCTGGCTCGCTGTCTCTTAGAGTCTGCTCTCTGTTCCCACCCCTCAGGACACGTCGTGTCACAGCCTGGCTGTAACTGGAGCCGGGAGGGCAGCTGGGCCAGAGTGGAGCAGGGAGTGGGGGTGCCACAGGACCTCTGGGAGAGTTGGCTGAAGCTCCTTGTTTCCATCTGCACCCTGGGCACTGCCCATCCTGCTCCCTGCCTCAGCTTCCCCACCCGTACCCATGTCCCTGTTGCTGGACACGGGAGTGCTCTCCCACCTCAGGCTTTTTGGAATCTCTTAGGGGAGAACTGTTTTTTGGGGTCACCCACTCTGATTGGGGCATCACCCAGTGTGCCCTCTGGCATGAGCTGTCAATGGCATCCTGCTTCTGCTACTGCCAGGGGGTGGAGTGAGAGTCCGTGATGCCAGCCTGGCCATACTGAGGCCCTGAGGGATCCCTGCACTTCAGGAACCCACGGGTGCTGCCTGGGTGCCCACTAGGCAGAGCACAGGGGCACCATGGTAGTTTTTGGTGTGTTGTATTCCCGAGTGGGTGTGATCCTGTGTGGGAGGTGCGTGCTGCACACCCACATGCTGGTGTGGCTGTGTGTAAGCCAATGTGTACCCACGTGTGTGCCCGTGTGTGCCCATGTGTGCATCCATGTTCTGTACCTGTGTGTGCACCTGCACCCAGGTGGGTGCACACGTGCACCTGTACACATGCCCATGTGCACTACCCTCACCCCATGGGTGCACCCACGGGTGCCCAGTCCTTCCCAGGGGTGCACCTGTGCATGCACAGGCTTGCCAATGGGTTCACCAATGTGCCAAATCCTGCCCATGGCTGCACCTGTGTGCCCAGTCCTTGCCACGGGTGAGCAATCTTCCCCAGGTTTCCTAATCCCCTCCAGGGGTACCCCCATGAGTGCCCAATCCTCCCCATGGTTGCCCACTCCTCTCCATGGACGCACCCACGTGTGCACCACCCACTGTACCCATCAGTGGGTGCTGGGGGGGGGGGGGGGGTGCCAAGCTGCCATCGTGCTGGGATAGATATGCAGAGAGGGGGAATGGACGAATCTGCCCCCTCCCCGCCCCGTGCCCCTGCCCCGACACGCTGGCGTTGGCACGGTCCCCAGTGGCTCCCACACCCCGGCTCGGCCCCAGCTCGGCCCTGCACCGCGCCGCATCTCCCAGGAAACAGGATCTGCAGCCAGGAGTTTCCGCTCAACTCCTGCGCGCCTCCCACAGCAGCGAAGAGAGAAAGAGAGAGAGAGAGAAAGAGAGAAAAGTAAAAAGGAGAACAGAGGAGGGGAGGTCCGAGGGAGGTCCCCCCCAGCGGCGCTAATCCTGCCCGAGCCGTGCTGCTGGGCTTGTCTAGCCAGGTTCTAAAATTGGCCACGGGAGGCAACTGGTTGCTCCCCCCTGCCCAGACCTCTCCCCTCAGCCTCCACCTGCCCACCCTGATATGGTGTTGGCACCCAGCGAGTGCTGCCATGATGCCATGAGCTCGCCGAGTGCACCAGGACCCCGTTGCTGCCTTCCCTGTCATGGGCGCCGATGGTGGTGGGTGTCGTGGATGGGTGCTCTGAGTGGGTGCTGCCTGACCCAGGACCTCCTTGGTGGCTTACACGATTGGCATCCCCATATCCCAGCGGGGTACCCCTTGGCTGCCGCGGGCAGCCCCCCAGCCCCAGCGCCGGGGGAGCCTTCGGCACGGGCACGCTTCCATCTGGCACCTCTCAAATGTTACTGGGATCCCGGCCCCGCTCAGCGTTAACCCGCAGCTCCCCGCTGCTTCGCGTCCGACGGCCGTGGGGCACCGACTGTCACCCCCCCCCCTTATCCCCAGGGGTCCCCAGCAGGGTCTCAGAGGGCTGCAGAGCCACTTCTGGGTGCCACGGGCTGTGGGCAGGGGCTGATGTGGGCATGTTTTGAGCCTTCCTCCATGGCGGGGAGGCCGCGGGTGTTACATGACCCGGCGTGGCCGCGCTGGGCAGGGACACACCGAGGCTGTGACTCATGCTGTGGCTATAACAGGGAGCCCGGGGGGGCGGAGGGGCACGGCCGTCTGCGCAGCCTCAAGCCTGCTGGCACTTTCTTTTTGACGGGGGGTGCCTGTGCTCACCCCTCTGGCGCAAAGCACGAGGCCACCGTCAGATGGAGGAGCTGTGTCTGCAGCAGCACCCAGCTCCCCAGGGAGCACCCCAGGCTGGCACCCTCAGCTGGTACCCTGAGGAATGGGTGTTGGGGTGCCTCGTGTGTGTGTGTCCCCACCCCCAACAAGCAGAGGGTAGAGAGGGGGCCAGGCAGGCTGCTCTCCTCCCGCGCCTGTTCGACGGGGCGGGGGAACAAAGCTGGCACCGCGGAGAGCAGCTAAATTTAGCCCCTTTGCCTGCTCGCTCCGAGCTGCGGCGCTGGGCTCCAGCCGGCCGAGGTGCCACCGTCTCTGCCGTCCATCTGTCGAGTGGTTTCACCGCCCCACCTCCCCCGGGGCCACCCCCCAGCTCCACCGCCACCTCCTGCCACCCCCCACCCAGCCAAGGACCCTGTTGGGTAGGGAGAGGGGGTTTGTGTCTGTGCTGGATGATGCCACCCCAGTGGGGACATCTGAGTGTGGAGGGGAGTGTGACCCCACAGCGTGGCCCCGGGTGGCTGCAGCCACTTGCAACCACGGTGGAGAGGGAAAGGTCCTTGCGTGGGGCCATGAGCTCTTGCAAGGAGAGATGATTGCAGGGGAAATGGTAGCTGTGGGGGGATGGTTTCTTCTGGGGGAGAGGCTCCTTGTAGGAGGGATGGTCGCTGTGGAGGAAGATGGTCTGCAGAGGTGAGATGGCTCCTCGTGGGGAGGTGGTTGTCGCAGGGAAGATGGTGGTGCAAGGGCCACGGTTCCTCCAGGGGAGGTGGCTGCTGCCTGGCAGATGTCCTCTTGCAGAGGAGGTGATGGCTGGAGGGAAACGATTGGTGCAGGGAAGATGTTTCATGCAAGGGCAATGGTGGCAGCGGGGAGGGTGGCTCCTGCAGGGAGCTGAGTGGTGCAGGGGAGAAGGCTGCTGCGGGGCAGATGGTTTCTCACAGCAGCAGGGCTGGGCTCTCACATGCCCATCCCATCCCTGCCCACCTCGAGGGCACTGTGACACCTCACAAGGCTGAACCCATCAAAGGTTTCACCAGCTCTGGGCCCACCAGGCCTGGAAGATGCCACCAAGGGGCTGGGGACTGCGCTGCTGGAGGTTCTGGTGGCAGCACACCTGGGGCCAGGCCCAAGAGAAGGGCTTTGTCTGCAGCTCAGCATCGTCCCCAGCAGCACGAGGACACTGCTGTCCCCAGGGTCCCTGCTCCCAGGGGATCTTGGAGATGTTTTGTGCTGCAGCACTGGGTGCTTAGGGGAACATTGAGACCTGCAGAGCCTCCTCTCCGGTGCCAGTGTGGGTACTTTGACCTGCCCTGTGAACACGGCACCTCAGGGTGCCATGGGAGGGTGGCTCCCAGCCCCAGCTCTCCCTTGGGGCTGTATCTCTCAGGTGCATTTGCCTCAAGCCCTTCTCTGGCACCTCCATCTCCTCCTGCAGTGACATCACATCCTGGCACTGTGCTGGGCAGGAGGTGTTAACCCACCAGCTCCCTGCTTGTGGGGGACGCACCGCAAGCCCCCCTCTCCTGGTGACCAACACCCCCGCGAAGGGCCGTGGCGGCCGAGCAGCTCGGCTGGATCCATTACCTAAGATGAAACCCAGGCGCCATCTGCTCCTCTCTAATGACAGCGCCGCAGAGCAGGCAGCGCCCTGGTGACAGCAGGGGTGAACCGCGGGGGCACAACCGAGGAGGGGTCAGGGCCACCTGCAAGCATCCTGTGCCCCAGCTCTGTGCATCCCTCTGGACCGTGCTCCCAACCCATGCACCAGTGGCATCACAGGGTGGTGGGTCCCAAGGCGGGTGGGTGCCCCGGGAGAGTTCCTGGGTGGGACCCCTGGTGCTGCTGGGTGCCTCTGCTTCAGAGATGCACAGAGGGTGCCCAAAACACAGAGTAAAGGCAGGGCGGTGAGATGTGGGGAGGGAGAGGAGGAAGCAGGACCTGTGTGCTTTAGGGTGGTGCTGGATTTAGGGGTGGTTTGTGGGGGTCGGGAGCGGGGGGCGAAAGCAAGAGGCGGTTCTGCCGCGTGTGTGACCCCCCGCATGGCTCAGGGAGGAGGTGGCCGAGGTGGGGGGGCTGGCTGGGGAACACGGAAGCCCTCGGAAAGCGCCTGCCAGGAAGCTGTCACTGGAGGGGATTTTCCATTGGTGTCAGCAGGCACAGGACGGGCTGGGGAGGGACTCAGGGGCGGGGGTGAGGGGGGGCGTGGGAGCCAGAGAGGGAGGTGTGGGAGTGTGCGAGGGACAGGGCACAGAGGGGACAACAGTCCCCAGGCGTGGAGAGGGCATGTGCAAGGGAGCTGCACCACTGTGGTGCCCCCAGATGTGCGTGAGTGTGCAAGGGGAGGGCACCTCTGCAGTGCCCCAGATGTGTCTGGATGCATGCAGGGGACAGCTGTGACGTCGAACATGGGTGATGAGGGTGTCCAGGGGCGCCCAACACCAATGTCGAGCTATTTAGGGCTGCCCTGGTACGTCCCAGTGCCCCATGGTGCCCAGGCAGTTGGGAGGTGTGGGGTCCATGAGGAGGACCCCCGTCCTTGGCACTAGTGCCGCGGGCAGCTGGGCGCAATGCCGCGGTGGGGCGGGAGGTGTCGGGCCGGCGTGTCCCCATCTGTGTGGCGGCTGCGTCCCCGCCGCCTGCTTGTCTCCCGGTGGCATCTCCGGCCCCACCCTGACGTCTGGGTGGCCTCGGACCCGGGCATCAAGCCGTGGCCATGTCTTGTGGTGCCATCTCTGCCGCCACGCCGGTGCCAAGCAAAGCCCTTCAATACCCACCCCTGCCCTCCTCACTCACCCTGGGGGTCAGATCTGGGTGCCAGCACCCTCAGGGGACACGGCAGGGGGTGCCTACACCCCCCTGCGCCCTCATGGTGCCACCTCACAGCACCCCAGCGGGAGCTTGCCTGGGGAGAGGAGCTGGAGGGTGGGCGGCTGAGCTGGCTGGCGGGGGACACACACACCATGCCACTCGCCACCAACCTCCATCAAGGCTGAAGCCGTTAAACTAATTAAAGCTTCGCAGCAGCAGGATTAAGGCCGGGCAGGGAGGTGCGGGCGCAGGTAGTCGATTAGTTCAGCAGGCGAAGGATATTGGATTTCTGCGAGGCGAGTCAGCAAGTCTTCGGGGGCTGTTATCTTTGCAGGGCTGCGGGGTCAGGAGGTGGGATGTGNCAAGCCATCACAGCACCCCCACTTCGCTGCCTCTCCCCCACCCGCAGTGCCCATCTCCCTCTGTGTCCTTCTGGTTCCCTCCATCCCTCCTCGCCTGTGTGGTCTCTGCTGGTGTTTTGTAACCAGCGAGGAGGGAAAAAAATTAGAAATCAAAAAAAAAGGAGGAGGAAGCAGGAACCAGGCCCTAGCCCTGGAGAAGCAGCCAGGAATGGCGAAGGCCAGAGAGCCTAATGGGAAACATGTGGTGGCTGCCTGGGGCTGAGCAGGGAGGTGAAAGTGAGCGCCGTGGCGTGGCCAGCTCCCCAGCCTGCCCAGCTACCCCCGGCAGCCCCCTCCCCACCACCCAGCTCCCAGCCGCTGCCCCACGCTGTGGCTGTGGGGAGGGCTGCTGAGTGATTGTTGTCTGTCTGGTGAGGGGAAGGGTCTGCTTGAGCAGGCAGGGGATGGTCCCTGTTGGGGTGGGGTTGGTTGAGGTGAGGGAGAAGTGTCCCCTGCCTTGACACTGGACATGTGGCCCTGGCAGGGCCCTGCGCAGGACTCTGGTGCCAGCCAGTTTGGTTGAATGGGTAGGGCAAGGGGGGATGTGCCCAGTGCCTCTGGCACCCATGGGTGTGCACTGGTGGGTGCCATGCATGCTGGTGGGTGCTGTCCATGCCAGTGGGTGCCCTATTGTGGACCCCATGGCCATCCCACAGGCTTTGCCAAAGAAGTGCACCATGGATGTGTTGGGGGGCGCAGGCGCAGAGACAGGTGGCACATCTGGTGCCTCTGGCACCCGTGGGTGCACACCAGTGAGTGCTGCACATGCAAATGGGTGCCATGCACCACAGTGGGAACCCCGTGGCCATCCCACAGGCTTCATCAGCACATGCACAGTGGGCACGCAGCGGGACAGGGGTGCGCAGCCTGCGACCCTCCGGCGCTGCCTGCCGAGCCGTGCTCAGCCTGTGCGGAGGGGACCGGCCGGCAGCGGCCGCTCGGGAAAAGCTGCGGTTAGCTTCCTTCCTGCCCACTCCCCTCCCGCGCTCTCCGGGCACACAGCAGCCTGGGCAGGGCCCAGACTGGTCTTTCGAGCGCATATTTTCCTACTCCACGCTGCCCTTGGTGTAACTCTACACCGAGCAGGCGGTTGCCGGAGAGGTGCCCGCATCGCCTTGGTGCCAACGCTGCGCCCGAGGGCTGCTGGGGAAAAGCTGGGGAGGCAGGGAGGGGGCTGCGGATGGCCTGGCAGGTTTGAGTTCTCCTTCCCTGCCGTGTTGATCAGTTGTCAGGCTGAGCCAGACACCGGGAAGCGCCTGGATCGCGCCGAGCGGCTGCGTGTGTCTGCGGGTGTGTGCAGGGGGAGGGAGCCAGCAGGCAGCGATTCGCGCGGGCAAACGGGCGGGCGCGCTGGCATGGAGGGCGATGGCGATGGGCTGAGGGCCTCCGCTGGGCACCCCAGTGCAGGTTGGGCAGCTGCTTTGGGTGCCCAGCCCCCGGTACGCACCACTGTCACGTGAGGGAGCAGGGATCCTGTGTGTGCCACTCACACTGGCGAGGGCTTGCACACACGTGTGCAACAGAGACGTCTGCGTGCATATGCCCATGCCCTGGCATGCACACAAGCCTACAGCCTGGCAGAGAGATGCTCTGTCTGGAATGGGCAGCCCCCAGCTCAAGGCATGCCCACAGCAGGATATCCTGCTCCAAAATGCCACCTTGTGCCTGGGCATCCCACAATGTCCCCATTCCATGGGGCAGAGGGGTTGGCGTGGGTCCTTGGGTGTCCCTATGAGTTGTGGCTTTGAAAGGGCAGCATTAGTGGACAGCAGCCTAGCGGGCACCAACACCAGCCTAGGGCAGTGGAATGCTCCCTGGGGAGGGGTCTGCCAATCTGATGGAGCTGGGGGGGTTCTCTGTTCTTGCTCGAGCAGATGGGAGCTCAGTCGCCTGCCAGCCCGTCGCACTGGAGAACGGTGCCAGCCCGCCAACAGAGTGGCTCCTGCGTGCCCAGGGCTCGGGCCCTCGCCAGCTTGGCAGCGACAGTGACAGCAGGAGCTTCAGAGTGAACCTCCACTGCAAGCACTCGCGGCCCAGGTACCCCACGGGGGTGCCCGAGCCCCGGGAATGGGGAGTGGGGGCTGTCCTGGTGGCAGCGAGTTGGCAGCAGGTTGGCTGTGTCTGTTCTGCCCATCCCCACCCTGGCAGGAGAGAGGAAGGGGCCACAAAGTGTCACTGAGAATGCTGGAGGGAACATCTTCAGCTTTGCAAAGCCCATGGCTTGGTCGGGGGGGGGGGGGATTAGGGGTGTTTGAAGCTCCCCAAGGGGTGCAGGGGGGGTGCATTCGTGTAAATACTTTCCCCCTAGGCCTCACTTTTGCCCTCATTGCCATCAAGGGGGAGCTGAGGCAGGGGCGATGCAGAGGGGTTCCGACGGGTGCTGGCATCGGGCAGTGTCAGCTCGGGGCAGGGGCAGCAGTTGAGTGTGGGGTGTCCACGCGTGTGTGGGCGGATGGCAGAAGGTGGGGGGGAGGGTGTGTGGGACATGCTGAGCCACCTCCGCCGGCAGAGAGCCTCCCCCTTCCCCGCCCATCCCCGGTGTGTCCGGGCGAGGCTGTGGGGGCTGGACCGGGGCGGTGGCGGAGCGCGGCTCACCGGGGACACCTAGCGACAGCCCGGCCAAAGGGCCCCCGCCGAGCCCCCCTCCCCGGGACACCCCCCGCGCCTCCCAACGGGCTCCCTTCCAGTCCTGAGACATCATCTCTCCCTCCCTCCAACCCCCCCCATCCTTGAGACAGTCCCCTGCGTCCCACCGAGCCTTCCTCGTCCCCAGGATACCCCTCACCCTTCTCACTAAGTCCGCCCATCCTTGGGACACCACTCACCTCCCTCCCACTGCCCCCCCGGCACCCCTGTACCGTGGAGAGGTTGGGGGTGGGGGGTAAATGTTGTCCCCTTTGTCCCCCAGATCCGAGGTAACTTCCAAGCCCCCTGCCACCTGGCTGCCCTCTCAGCTGTGGGAGCTCAGGAGGACCAGCCCCAGGTGTGTCCCCTGGGGGGGCTGTGCTGTGCAGTGGGTGCGGGGTGGGAGCAGTGGGGGCGGGGGGCAGTGGTGCTGCTCTGCATTCGGGGCTAACCCTCTGCACCCCCTTCCTTTGCAGGGAGCTGAAGTGCAGCAGCAGGAGCAACAGCAAAGCCGAGGGTAAGTCCCAGCTCCAGCCTCACCATGCCCCCTTCAGCCTCAGCTCCATGACCCCCCCAGACCCATCAGCTCCAGCTCCACAACCCACCCTGGACTCCTCAGTTCTGGGCCACAACCACAGAGGGGACAAGGCAGCTCAGAACCCCATGGGCACAGCCACCTTGCTTGCCCCTTGGAGGTGGCTCCATGCCAGGCTGGCACAGGTGGCTCTGCCATGGGGAGGACATCCAGCCCTTTCCTGAACAGGGCAGGGGCTACAGCTCACTTCCCCAGCACTGCAATGGGCAAGGGAGGAGGCAGGGCGTGGCAGGGGCAGGTTCCCTGGTCCTCACTGGTGACAGTGCAGGGACAAGATGGGGAAGTGCATGTGGGTACCCCGTCACTGAGGGCATCAGGGGTGGAACATGGCATTGGCAGCTGCTTTGGCCAGCGGTGCTCTGACTGTCCCCTTCTCTGCCCCACGCAGGTCCTGGTGCCACCTTCCCTGACCCCCATGTCAGCAACTGCTCGGCCAAGCAGCACGCGGGGGCGGAGGAGGCCAGGATGCGCGTGAAGCCCCCGGGCCCAGTGGTAACGAGCAGCGTTGTGCGCGGCTCGCCCGACTACGCCCGAGAGCCCGAGTTCTACCCGCCGGGGCACCCCCAGCGGCCCCCGGCCTGCCCGGTGGAGAAGGCCTTGTCCTGCAGTGTGCTCAGCTTCCCCGAGGGGTCGTGCCCTGCTCTCGGCCGCGAGCACCAGGCAGGCTCGCTGCTGCACGGCGACCCGGCCGACCGGTGCCAGGGCGTGCACGGGGGCACCAAGGCGGCGCAGGACTTGCTGGGCTGTGCCGGCGAGCCCCGGATCCTGGGGCGAGGCGCGGAGGAAGCAGCCGCCCGTGATCGGGTGCCCAAAACCTTCCCCAACGTGACACTGGCCTCGGGTCGCTGCAACGTCGACAGCATCCTTGCCTTGCTCCGCAGCAAGTGTGGCAACGGACACATCAACCTCCACCCCGTAGTGCAGCTCATCGACATCATGAAGGACCTCAACCGCCTCTCCGAGGACCTCAAGAGCAGCGGAGTGCACCTGGACTGTGGCAACCTGCGTGGCAGCGGCGGCAGCCATGAAGACAGTCGCCTGCTGCCCGCTGACCGTGACCTCCAGTACAGCTTCTTCTCCTCACCCTCCCTGGCCAACAGCATCCGCAGCCCCGAGGAGCGCGGTGTGCTCTGCAAAACGGAGCCGCCGCGGCACCCCCGGCCCCCAGCCCATGAGGGAGAGGCCGATGATGGCGGGGGGAGCACCCCGCAGCCCCCTGGACATAGTGGCGGTGTTGGGGGCACCTCCAAAGCCTCAGCAGAGGAAGCTGGTTGCTCCCAGCCCAGTGCTGGTGATTACTCAGACCTGGCCGAGGCAGACATCCTGAATGAGCTGGCCTCGCTGGCATGCCCAGGGACACAGCTGTTGGAGTCGCAGGCGATGGAGCCGCAGCCCCAGTTGCTGCCAGCTCAGGAGTTGGACTCCCAATCCCGGCTGCTGGATTCCCAGTCCCTGGAGTCACAACCCCAGCTGCTCGATTCGCAGAGCCTGGAGCCGCTGCCGGAGTCATTGGAGCTGCAAAATCTGGAGCCGCTGGGGTTGCAGTCGCTGGAGCCACTTTCAGAGTCGCTGGAGCTGCAGTCACTGGAGCCTTTGTCTGAGTCACTGGAGCTGCAGTCGCTGGAGCCACTGGCTGAGCCACTGGGGCTGCAGACACTGGAGCCACTGCCCGGGACCCTGGAGCCACCACTGCTGGATGCTCGGGCCCCACTGCTGCCCACCGAGCCCTCGATGCTGGAGACACAGCCACTGGGGACTGTCTCGGAGCTGCTGGAGGCACAAACGGGCACTGGGGACCCACTACGGCCCCACGGGCTGCAGGCCCGGCTCGGGGGGTGTCCCCTGAGCAGTGTGGTGAAACGAGGTCCCTGCGGGGGCCGGGGGGCTGGGCGCTGTGGCGAGGACCACCGCAAGTATGCCCTGCGCCGGACAGACAAGCCAAAGATGCTGTGCCGCAGGAGGAGGGCAGGGCGAGGGCGCCGGGTGGACATTTCCTGTGAGAGCCGCATCTTGTCCCCCCTCGCCCTGCCTGCTGAGGTGCCCCCCGGGCCTGAGGAGCCCAGCACCCCACTGCTGAGTCCCCCAGCACTGCCCCCCACCACTACCCTGGATGCCGATGAGGTGCTCAAGCCCCCCACAGCGGGGAAGAAGATGAAGTGCCGAGGGGTGAGGAAGATGGTGGTGAAGATGGCCAAGATCCCTGTTTCCCTGGGCAGGAGGAACAAGACCACCTACAAGGTATCATCGCTCAGCAGCAACCTGAACCTGGAGGGCAAGGAGCTGGCAGCCAGCAGCTCCATGGAGCCCACTCCGCTGCTCAAGATGAAGAACAATGGGCGCAACGTAGTGGTGGTCTTCCCCCCTGGGGAGATGCCAATCATCTTGAAGCGTAAGCGGGGCAGGCCCCCCAAGAACCTACTGCTGGGCCAAGCCAAGCCCAAGGAGCCAGTCCCAGAAGTGAAGAAGAGGAGGAGGAGGAAGCAGAAGCTGGCCTCACCCCAGCCTTCCTACATCGCCGACACCAACGACAGCAAGGCCGACTACTCAGACGTGCTGGCCAAGCTGGCATTCCTCAACCGCCAGAGCCAGTGCTCAGGGCGCTGCTCGCCACCACGCTGCTGGACCCCCAGCGAGCCCGAGTCCATCCACCAAGCCCCTGACACCCAGAGCATCTCCCACTTCTTGCACCGTGTTCAAGGCTTCCGCCGGCGTGGCGGCAAAGCAGGGGGCTTCGGCGGGCGCGGTGGGGGCCACGCTGCCCGTGCTGCCCGCTGTTCCTTCAGTGATTTCTTCGAGGGCATCGGGAAGAAGAAGAAAGCCCCCACTGCCCTGCACGCTGACGCCATGCACCCGCGCAAGCGGGGCCGGCCAGAGCCCGACCCCGTGGGCAAACCCAAGCGGAAGCGCCGGGCCCGCAAGAACGGAGCTCTGTTCCCCGAGCCCAACCCTGGCCAGGGCTTTGGTGATGGCACCACTGAGTGGGCTGCTGGGGAGAAGGGCAGTCCCTGGGCCCCCCATCACAGCCACCCCAGTGGCCAGGCTGGCCGCAATGGTGGCTACCAAGGAGCTGAAGCAAGACCCTTCCATGCGGCTGGGCTGGAGTCAGGCTCCTCCAGCCGTGCCAGTTTCTACACCAGCAGTGCCCCGTCCTCGCAGGCAGAGGCCGGCCCAGAGCGGCACAGCCTCTTCACTGGCTACTTCCGCTCACTGCTGGACTCGGATGACTCCTCAGACCTACTGGACTTTGCCCTCTCGGCCTCACGCTCTGAGTCCCGCAAGTCAGCAGCTGCTTACACGGCCCCACCGGCTGCCTTGCCGGGCCAGCGGGGCCTGGCCGCTTACCCAGCCAGGGGCGGCAAGGTGGCAGCAGCAACCCCTGGTGCTGAAGCTGCCTTCCACGCGGCAATGCAGGGCCGGCCAGCGTTCCCACCCAGCCGTGCCACTGCTGCCAGCTATGGTGTAGCCCAAGGGTCATCGGAGTGCCGAGGCGCTGAGGCGTTCGCCAAGCTGGCACCGCCTTCCTCTGTCTCCCGGTCTCCCACAGCTCACCCGGCGGCCAGCGGCACACCCAGCTACTCACCCTACGGCAGCTATGGCAGCGGGCAGAGCGTGGCACCCACCAGTGTATTCCCACCAGGGAAGCAGTACCCACAGGACTGCTCCAACAGCAAGGACTGCAGCTTTGCCTATGGCAGCGGCAGCAGCCTCCCGTCCTCGCCCAGCAGTGCCCACAGTGCTGGCTACGCGGCACAGACGGCCGGTCCCAGCCTGCCGCTGGGCAAAGCTGCCTTCTTCAACAGCACCGAGCAGGGGGCACAGTTCTCCAGTGCTTCACACACCCCCTTGAGATGTGACAGCCGTGCCAGCACCGTCTCGCCCGGTGGCTACATGGTGCCCAAAGGCTCAGCCTCCTTCCAGGCCTCGCCTGAAAATTGCCGGCAGTTTCCCAGCGCCGCACCGTGGGCGTTCCGGCAAGGCTACGGTGGACTGGACTGGAGCTCTGAGGCCTTCAGCCAGCTCTACAACCCAGGCTTCGAGTGCCACCTCAACGAGCCCAACGTCATCCTGGACATCTCCAACTACACCCCACAGAAAGCCAAGCAGCAGACGGTATCGGAGACCTTCTCGGAGTCCTCTTCCGACAGCACCCAGTTCAACCAGCCTGCCAGCTACCGGCGTGCCAACAGCGAGGCCTCGTCCAGCGAGGGCCAGTCCAGCCTCTCCAGCCTGGAGAAGCTGATGATGGACTGGAACGAGGCATCCTCTGCCCCAGGCTACAACTGGAACCAGAGCGTCCTCTTCCAGAGCAACTCCAAGCCCGGTCGGGGCCGACGGAAGAAGGTGGACATGTTTGACACCTCCCACCTGAACTTCTCCTCCTCTTCCTCTTCTTCCTCTGTGTACCCCTCTAAGAGGAGCACAGGGCCCCGGCAGCCCCGGGGGTCCCGGGGGGCTTGTACCTCCAAGAAGGAGAGGGGGACAGGCAAGGCCAAGTTCCCCACCAAGTCCCAGCCGGTCAACCCTCTCTTCCAGGAGAGCACAGACTTGGGCTTGGACTACTACAGCGGGGACAGCAGCATGTCCCCACTGCCCTCCCAGTCCCGGGGCTTCGGGGTGGGCGAGCGGGACCCCTGCGACTACGCTGGCCCCTACTCCATGAACCCCTCCACCCCCTCCGATGGGACCTTCGTGCAGGGATTCCAGAGCGACTCCCCCGGGCTGGGGCAGCCGGATTTGGAGAGCAAGCACTTCCCGGCACTCCCACACCAGCTGGCAGCCGCCGGGCAGCAGACTGTCTTCGAGGCCGGGCTGCAGAAAGCCTTCTCGCCCAACTGCTCCCCCACCCTGGCCTTCAAGGAGGACCTACGGGCGGGTGACCTCCGCAAGCTGCCCGCCTGCGACTCACTCAAACACAGCATGCAGGGGGGGGCCCTGCCGCACGCCCCCCACCTGGCCTGCCGCGACCTCCCCATGCCACAACCGCACTACGACTCCCCCAGCTGCAAAAATCCCCCCTACTGGTACTCCCCCAACGCCAGCACCCGCAGCCCTTCCTACGACGGGAAAGCAGGGGCCGGGATGCTGGTAGACTTCATGGGCAGGACGGACCCTTCGTGTCTGAACCCCCACTTGGGCAGCCCGAGCGGCACCCACCCCTCCAAGGGCGAGAAGGAGCCCTTGGAGATGTCCCGGGCTCACCACCGTGGACCCTATGCTTGTCCCCTGATCAGTGACTTGAACATCTCCCCTGTACCGAGAGACTCAATGCTGCAGCTGCAGGACAACTACAGGTACCCCAGTTTTGCACCCCAAGGGCACCCTGCCATGGCCCCCACCCAGAAGAGCGGGTTTTTGGGACCCATGGTAGAGCAACAGCACCCTGAGGACACTTTTACGGTCACCTCGTTGTAGTGCCTGCTGATGTGCCAACCGGACAGCGAGGTTTTGTTACAGGGTAGGTGGGAGTGAGGGTCCTGGGGGGGATGGCACGGGGCAGGCTGGCGTGGGGCACCCGCAGGCCCCTCTCATCGTGTGTCCTCCTCCCCCCGCCCCCCGCCCCGTGTTGTGTTTCTCTTTCAGAGGTAATTTAGCCAGCACTTTTTTCTGGAACACTTTTCAAGTTCTGTATTTATCTGGGATCGGAGCCTTTGCGTTGTTGTTTTCTAAGAAAAAGGAAAAGGAAAAAAAAAGTTACGAAATATGCGAAACGAAGGGAGACAAAAAAAGGACGATGAGAGGAAAGCCTCCTCTTTGTGCCCCCGCCCTGCCCGCCTGCCTCCCGCCTGCCTCTGCTTTCCACACCGCCGCCCCCGCGCCCCCCGCCCCGCGGCAGGACAATCCGACGGACGGACGCACAGCTGGACAAACCGACAGCCCCCGCCGGCCCCCGCCCAGGGCAGCACGGCGGGCAGGAGGTGGCCGCATGGCCTGGGGGGTCGGTGGCTGGGTGCCCCCTGCCCGCAGCCTGACCGAGGGGCAGCCACCCCGGGGGTCTCGCTGGAGCTTTGGTCGGTTTCTTTCCCCCCCACCCCGTGCCCGCTCTCTTTGCCCGGGGTGTTTCTGTCGCCGGATGGAGGCCGAGGGGTGTTTGGGAGAGCTGACCCCCACCTGGCTCTGGCAGCTTCACCAGCGGGACTCGGAGATGCCACCATCACCCGGTAAGTGCCACCCAGGTGCCCCATCGCTGCCCAACGCACATCCGTGGAAGCGTGGTGCGGGGCTGAGGGGGCAGCAGGGGTGTGCTGGGTGCTCTCCGCTTCCCAGTGGCGGTTCCAACCCAGGGGCAAGCACTAAGCCTCACCCATTTCTATGCTGCAAGCGCTGGCCCCGAATGTCACACCACAGGGACCTCATCTGAGCCTGCATCTGTGGGTGGCTGGAGCTTGGGGTGTGGGATGCCAGAGCGGCGGGTGGCAGGGCGCTGGACTCCAGGGTGGGGGTGTGCCAGAGCCTCGGATGCTGGGATGCTGGATCTCAGGGAGGGAATGTGCCATAGCCCAGGGCGGTTGGGTGCTGGGAACATGGTGCCAGGCCCCTGGGTTACGTGGGTGCCAGATCCGGGGTGAGTAGGACCTAGACCCCTGTGTGGGTCCATAAGTGTCAGATCCCTGGGTGGGTGGGTACCAGAAAAGGGTGAGCAGGACCCAAAATGCCTGGGTATGAGGGTGCCAGACCTGGCTCAGGAGGACCCCAGTCCCCCTGGGTGCATGGTGCATGGTGCATCACCGGATGCAGGTGAGCACAACTCCTGGGCCCTTGGGTGCCGGGTGTGGGTGGGTACTGAGCCGCGGCAGTGGGACACTGACCCCTCCCTCTCCCCTCTCTCCTCAGCCTGCCCACCTGCCGCAGCACCCTCGGCCCTTCGCCTCCCCCAGCCCGCCCCGCAGCAGAGAGGAGAGCAGAGGAGGGAGCTCTGCCAGCGAGGGCACCCCGACCCCATCACCTCCCCCTCTTCGCCACCGGCCCCCACCGCGGCCGTGGCGCCGGCGCCGCGTTCTCGCTCCTCTGAATCCAGAAGCAGAATGNAAAAAAGGAAAAAAAGGATAAAAAATTATTCACAAAGTGGGAGGGGGAGGGAACAAAACCCCAAAGTGTCCAAAATGATGAGAGGAAAGGAAGGGGAGGGAGGGGGAGGGAAACCAACAAAAAAGCAAAATCCCATCAAGTGTGCACTGAGAAAAGGAAATAAATTTATTTAGGGATTGGGTGTCAGGAAGAAAAAAAAAAAAAAAAGGAAAAAAAAGGAGAAAATAATAATTTTAAAAAAAAGGAGAAAAGAGGGGAAAAAAAAAAAAAAAAAAAAGGAAAAAAAAGGAGAAAATAATAATTTTAAAAAAAAGGAGAAAAGAGGGGAAAAAAAAAAACAAATAATGAAAAAAACCACAACAAAAAAGTGACAATAACCTATTTATTGTACATAATGTTTTATTATAAATCGTGTCTTGTACATTGCACTCTGGACCTCTGCTGTGCTTTTGTGCTCTGCAAACTTCCCCCTGGGCTCCCCTGGGCTTTCTTCCTGGTTTGTCTTTCTTTTTTCCTCC
>WAAF01020811.1:369754-486555 GCA_013400475.1 Tricholaema leucomelas | reverse complement strand
ATTTAGGGATTGGGGGGAAGGAAAAAAAAAAAAAAAAAAAAGGAAAAAAAAGGAGAAAATAATAATTTTAAAAAAAAGGAGAAAAGAGGGGAAAAAAAAAAACAAATAATGAAAAAAACCACAACAAAAAAGTGACAATAACCTATTTATTGTACATAATGTTTTATTATAAATCGTGTCTTGTACATTGCACTCTGGACCTCTGCTGTGCTTTTGTGCTCTGCAAACTTCCCCCTGGGCTCCCCTGGGCTTTCTTCCTGGTTTGTCTTTCTTTTTTCCTCCTAAATTTGATTTTTGTTTTTATTCTGAAGCTGATGAAGAAAAGAAAACAAACAAACAAAAACCAAAGAGGAGGAGGAGGAGGTGGAAGGCTGGTGGGGTTGTGAGGTTTGGGGGTTTTATGGCAGTGTGCAGTTGTGTGAAATGAGCAGGAAAAAACAACAACCAAACCAGCAAAGAGAGAGGTTTGTGTGAGGGGAACAACCAAACCAACAACCAAACCAGAAAAGAGAGAGGTTTGTGTGAGGGGAACAACCAAACCAACAACCAAACCAGAAAAGAGAGAGGTTTGTGTGAGGGGAACAACCAAACCAACAAACAGGACAACAACAACGGCAAAAGGTTTGTATACAATGAACCAAAAAAACCCAAACAACCAAACGGCAAAAAAGAGATTTGCATTAAGTGAAGAACAAAAAAAAGGACCCAACCCAAAAGGTTTGTGTGAAATGGACAACAACAAAACAACGAAAAAGAGGTTTAAAGAAAGGAGGGGGGAAGAGGGGAGAAAAAATGAGGAGAAAAAATGTAAAAAAAAAAAAAAAAGAATTAAGCCCCAGAAGAAAGCAAACCACACAGAGAGTGACAAAGGAGAGCAAATCGATCACACACCCGCTGGAGGGGAGACCTGGAGGAGGTCGGGGCGGGGGGGTCCGGGGGAAGGAGGTGGGGGTGGGGATCAGCAGCTTCCCTCCTGTGGATCCCAGCATGGTGGTCGTGGAGAGGCTGAGGATACAGGGATGTGAGTGGCTGGGTGGGGGCGGCTCCTTTCCCTCCCACCTCAATATCCCATCTTGCTCCATGTGTCCCCCCCGGGACTTTGGGGGCAACTTTGTGTGTTGTACCAAAAAAAAAAAACAAACCAACCTCAAGTGACTGAAAACCCTCAAACGACCCCAAAATTAAACCTCAATTCTAAACCCCAAACGACCCCAAACCACTCGGAAATTAGCCAAACCCAGGGTACTCAGTGCCCCAGACCTGCTCACAACAGCCCCCCCCAGCTGAGCCGCGCAGGGCTTGTGCCGCCCTGGCCAGAGTGGGGACTCCTCCGCTCGCAGGTGAGCCCCTGCCCCCACCCAGGTCTGCCCTCAGAGGCTGCCTCTGAGTTCCTTAGGGAGGAATTTCTCACAGGCACTTTTGAGGCATGAAATCCCCGACTCACGCCTGCTGCTTTCTTGCTTCTCTGGGGCGGGGGGCACAGCCTGGCCCTGCCGAGGAGAGAGGGGGATGGAGGGAGGCTGAATGCCCCATCCTAGATATGGGGGAGACGCCAGGGTCTGGCCTAAACTGCAGCGAGAGAGGGGAATTAGGGTGCGGTGTGGTGGGGAAAGGGCCCTGCTGCTGTCTGCCCCACCTAGGATAGGTGTCCCCGGGGGGCACATAGCCAGGGTGGCACCGGAGCACCCCTGGGAGATGCTGTCCCCAGCAGTCACCTCATACTCAGGGCTATCGGTGCACAGGGCTTTGCTTTCTTGGGCAGGCTGTGTGCCCTCCCCTGTCCCTGGCACCCTGGGTTGCACCCAGGAGGGACACTCGAGGCTGTAGGGATCTTCAAGGCATGAGGATCTCGGGGTGGCACCAGGAGCACCCTCGGGACGCATTGCCCACCCACGAAACTGCCTCATGCTCAGGGTTATGGGTGCACAGGGCACTCCTTTGCCAGGCTGGGTGGGTGCCCACCCCTTCCTGGCACCCATGGGGCACCCTGGGTTGTATACACAGGGCTGCAGGGAGCTTCGTGGCTGTGGATGGAGCAAAAGAAGCCCCCCCGCGCACACACACACACACACACACACACCCCGCCGCATCCAGCAGCTGCAGGCTCGGGAAGGGGAAGGCTGCAGCAACCTCCGGGCCAGGAGGAGAGGAGGGGGTCAGGGTGGGGGACACACACCAGGCTACCTGTGGGTGGGAGAGGTCAGCGATCCCGGCGGGGTCAGGGCTGCTGCGGCTCAGGGCTTGTGCAGCGCTGGGGGGGGCGCGCAGGTTGCTATGGAGAAGAGCTCCTGGTGAATGCTGATGATTGGGGGGGGAGTGCGGGCAGGGGGTGCTGGAGCTGCTGCAGCCTGGAAGATGTCTGTGCTGTGTGATGGGAGGGAGGAATGCCAGGGGACACCCTTCTTGATGGGCTGGGGCACCAGCAAAGCCCCTTCCCCTCGCTGCTGGGTGGCATCAAGCCAGTTGACTGCAGCCCCCACCCAAGCCCCCCTGGTCTAAGGTGCAAGAGACACCGTGAGCATCCAGCCAGGCTCATGGGAACCACCCACCCGGGCTCAAGGGAACCCCCAAGGGGTCTGCCCAACATCTCTGACATGGGTTGGAGTTTTGGAGGTTGTTGGCATTTTGAGTGGCAAACTCAATGAAATCCCTCAAGCAGCATGAGCCATCATGGGGCTGAAAGAGTGGTACTGGGGGGGTGCCAGCGCAGCCCAGCTCTGCTGCCCTGCAGGAGCTGCTTGGGGGAGGAGGGAGAAAAGGCTCCTCGGGTGGAGGGAATGATTGTTTGGCTGCTTCTCTGCTGGCCTGGCACCTGCTTATGGAAGGCCTCTGGGAGGTAGCCTGGCATGGCTGTGGTGCCATGTGGTGTCCAGGGTGCTGTGGGACCACAGAATCACTCAGGTTGAAAAGACCTCCAAGATCAGCACCGCCATGGCCACTGAACCATGTCCCCAGGTGCCATGGCCACATCTTTCTCCACCACCTCCGGGGACTCCATCACCTCCCTGGGCAGCCTCTTCCGATGTTTTCCCTCGATGCAGGTGGCAAGGGAAGGTTGGTACCCAGGTGTATGGCTGGTCCTGCTCAGTCACACCACCCCCTCCTCAGGCTGGAAGTTGTTTTGATCAGGCAGCTCTGCCGGGAGGAGGGATCTGGCCTCTGGCTGTGCTAACGCAGCTGGAGCGGGAGCCTGAGATGCTGCAGGATGAGAGCTGATCCATGTCCCTGGCACCAGCAGGAGGGCTCAGGGCTAGCCTTGGTGAGCCAGAGCTTTGCCCACATGTGCCATGGGCAGTGTGGCTGCTGCTGGGATCCAGCATGTGCCAGGGCAAAGCAGCTTCACCACCACTTCACCTTTTCTATCCCCTTGGAAACAGGGATGCCGGTGCCCATGCCGGTGCCCATGCCCATGCCCGTGCCAAACTCACCCCACCACCGACACCAGGCTCGGCCATTGCACCTGGAGTGGGATGAGGGCCACACCGCCCACGGGGCCGACCCTGGGGGGCAGTGATGGGACCCTCTGTTCGCCCCACAGTGCCGGGGCCGGCAAAGCCACCCGGCGCTGCCCAGGAGGTTCGGACACCCTCTGCTCCCGCAAATGAATGGCTGTGCCGGCAGGGAAATTGAAGCCATTATTCTTAGCTCGCATCCTTTGTACCCTCCAACTTGCACCACTTGACATGCTAATCACAGCTAACGAGGGAGGGAGGCGATTGCCCACGTCAGACCTGCAATCCAGTGCATCTGGCAGCCGGGGTGGGGAGCACCTTGTGCTGGGGGGCTGCGGATCCCCTACACAGCACCAGCACCCTACAGCAGTACCAGATCGCCAGCCCCACACTAGCACCCTACAGCAGTGCTGCTGCCCCGAGCCCAGCACCACCACCCCACTCCTACCAGCCCTTTCCCACCTTTAGCCCTGCTGAAGCCCCCCGTGGCTGGTGTCACCCCATGCTGTCCCCGTCCCCCAGCCCAGGACACCCAGGCAGGGGGCGCAGGGCCGTGGCCCACGATGCTTCCCGGGGCCATCCCGTGCCATGTCCCCAGCCTCGGGATCAGCCTCTGTGGCGGCAGCGGTGGTAGTGAGGAGCCCAGCTGGAAACACCAGACCACCCCTGCTGTTCCCAGGGGAATGGCCAGGCCCTTGGAAGAAATTTCCACCCCCAGTGCCCCCCTCCCCATCCTCCTCCTTCCTCCCAAGCTCCCCACGAACGGCAGGGCCCAGCTGAGCCCCAGTGCACTCAGTGCACCCACTGCAGGGCTGCTCCTGCCTGTCCCCAGCCACCCCGGGCTGGATCCAGCCCAGAAGGCTCTGGAGCCCATTAACATTCCCGGGAGCCATCTCATCCCCCCGCCCTGGCTCTGGCTTTTCCTTGGGTTTAATCGAGCCCAGCCTGGCGCCTTTGCTATCTCGGGTGGGGGGGGAATGGCACCCAGCTCCCCACCATGTCACATGGGTGCTGGCGCCCAGGGTGCGGGTGCCAGCGTTGAGGCAGGGAGGGGGCAGTGGGGGGAGGCAGGGAGCTGGCAGAAATTTGGAAAAGCTTTCTGGAGCAGGAGGAGCTGAGCTCAGCAGAGCGGGGGCCAGGAAAGCCGGGAATAAAGCAAAGGCTGGTGCAGGGCTGTTGTTAATGGCTGCTGACGGGGAAAGGGGGGAGCTGGCACTGGGAAGGGGAAAGGGCAGCCTGGGCTCCCAGGGAAAGGGAGGGGGGAGTGCTTGGCAGCCTGGGTCCCTTCCTGGCACCCAGAGATGAGGTGGGGAGGTGCAGGATGGGTGCCAGCACTGCTGGGCCCTGTGTGGCTGCCAGCAATGCCCCACTTGGGGTGAGATGTGATGGTCTCTGTGCCCAGATGGGGTACAGCTGGGGTGTGTCAGGGGAATATGGCCCCCCTCCCCAAGAGTGAGGGCACTCAGGGGATCCCTTTCTCAACCCACTGGCAACCAGAAGAGTTCAAGGAGAGGGCATCCATGGGGCTGAGCCTCCATGGATTTCACCATGTCCCCACTGCCAAGGCAGACTAGGGGAGCACCCCGTGGCTGCTGCTTTGGGGTGCTGGTGTTTGCTTAGGTGTGCCAGTCTGGGGGCTTTGGTGTTGGGGTAGAGGTGCCAGTTGGAGCAGGGGTGCTGACAGTTGAGTGTTGCTGGTTTGGGGGTAGGAAAGATGGTGTTAGGGTAGCTGTGTTGGCATTGGGGTACTGGTCTTGGGGTAAGGGTGCCAGTGCTGGGGTTCTGGAGCTGGTGTTGACTTAGGGGTACCAGCACTGGGTAAGGAGTGCTACTGTTGAGTTACAGGTGCCAGTGTAAGGGTACTGATGCTGGTGTTGGGGCATTCATGCTGAGTTTGAGGTCCTGGATGGGACTCTGGCTGTGGCAGGGGACTCTGCAGGGTCCTGGTGGCCTTGCCCAGTGGGAAGGAGCTGGCAGCAATGCCAAGTGTCCCCCTAGGACTTGTCCCCCTAGGGCTGGGTGGGGGGCTCTGTAGGTGTTGGGTGGGGGAGGCAAGGGGCAGCAGAAGGGGTTCCGGGGTTTGGCCCCGCGGTGCCAGCGCTCAGCGGCAGCAGAGGCGCAGTGCTCCCGGCCCGGCGCCCGCAGGCTCCGCGGGGAGGGATCAAGGGGATTATTTTACTACTGGTTACCACTGGCGGGGAGAAGCCTCCACTGCTGGGATTAGCACAGATTAGCTCCCGGCCTTTGCCCAGCCCAGCCGAGATGGCTCCTGCAGGCACCGAGGCTGTGGTTGCCCCTGCCCAGGGTGGGGGGCTGAGGGGACTCCTCTGTGCCCATCCCACCACCAGCAGGAGCCCAGCAGCGTCACTCCAGGCTGTTGTGCTCCTGAGGAGCTGCCACGTGTGAGAGCAGATTTTGGAGGCAATGGTCACCACCTGGGGCATTTGGCAAAGGACATGGTAGCTCCTCTGCCAGCCTCCCTCAAGACTGTGGGGACTGTCACCCTTGGCCAGGCATGGAGACACACTGGGACCGTGGGGACTGTCACCCTTGGCCAGGCTCAGTGCCAGCCCAGCCCTGGCTCCGTGCAGGGTGAGCTGGGAGTGATGCTGTGCCCCAGGGATGGCGAGAGCCAGCTCGATGGCTGCCAGGGAGTGCAAGCTCATGGCTGTGCCCATCGTTTTCCATCTCCCCTGGCCACGGTGGAGGCATCTTGTCAGGTTCAGGGGGAGCTCAGCTTGGTAGCACAGAGGTTGTGTCTCCCCTGGCACTGGGATGAGGGCAAATACTGCAGGGACATCTCAACATCCACAGAAGATGGGAACAAACTGGGCTGTGGTCCTCATGCACTTGCACTCCCCCAGGTAACCAACCCCCAGCCCTGAACTGCAGGGTGAGAAATGGAGCCCAGGAGGAGCCAAGGACAGTGCCCAGGCAGCCCCAGGGCTCCCACTGGGCAAATCTCTCCCCACTGCGGCACTGGGAGGTGTCAGCTGCCCTTCCTCCCCCTCCTCTGCTGCCTTCACCCTCCTCCTGCAGCCGCAGTGTGGCAGGTGGTGAGTGATGCTGCTGCCAGCACAGCCCTGCCTGGCTCCAGTCTGGGCAGCCTGCTCTGACTGGGACGGCTGGGCAAGATGGGTGACCTGCCATGAGTTGACATGCCATGGGGCAATGTGGCTTGAGGACCCTGCAAGCCCCTGTGGCATTGCCAGCACCATGCCTGCCCCCAGTAAGGGCTGGCAGGGAAACAGGAGGATGGGGAGGGTCCATCTGAGCCAAGTCTCCACCAACAGCAAGTTTTTGGGGTTCCCCCTCACAGCAGAGCTGTGTGCCCCAGTGTAGCAAGTGACTGGTACCTATGGGCACCGTGGGTCTCGTGCTGCTTCCTGCCCACCCTGAGCCCCGAGGTACTGTGAGCATCCCCTGCCCCATGAGTTCCAGTGGGGTGGAGCTGGGGATGCCCCAGGACACCTGGCACAGAGCAGCCACCTCTATGCTGCTCCACAGGTGTCAGGGCAAGGTGGGGCCACACTGGGTGCCCCAGGAGCTGGAGCAGCCATCCCAGGAACCATAGAACCATGGAACTGTTGAGGCTGGAAGAGACCTCTGAGATCACCAAGTCCAAGCGCTTCCCCGGAGCTCAGTCCCACCACTGCTGCTGAGCCACCGCCACTAACCCACGGCCCTCAGCACTGCACCCAGGGAGCTTTTAACACCCCTCCAAGCATGGGCACTCTACCACCTCCCTGGGCAGCCTGTTCCAGTGCCTGAGAGCCCTTTCTGAGGAGAACTTCTTCATAATCGCCAACCTAAACCTCCCCTGGCACAGCTCAAGACCAAGTTACCTCCCTCAGCCCTGCTCCCTTAACCCCCCCCCAGCTCTGTCTGCGGGGCTGGGAGCCCCCAGGCACAGCCTCACTCATTCTGCTGCAGCCTCCAAGCGTGCAGCTTGAATTTTTACCTTTCAAACCCCGCAGCTGGCAGCAAGCAGAGGCTGAGCCAGGTTCAAAGGCTGGGTGCAGGCACGGGGCAAGTCCCCTCTCCAGTTGTGCCTTGCCTGGAGCGGGGCTGAAGCCACCGCGGCAGAAGGAGGCGATCATTAGAGCTCCTCCGCGCAGCCTTTCCGCCGCCGGCCCCGCGCTATTTTCTTTGGTCCTTTATTTACACTTTATTGCTCTTGTTTTTGCAGCGGCAGCGCTGCTGGAGCGCACAGAAATCCTTCAGATCTCGGCTGGCAGCAGAGCTCTGCCTAATCATAGTCATTATCTGGAAGCAGGTAATGGGCATCTTTCCCATGTTAATTTGGAAACAGAATCAGCCAGAGCAGGACACCGGGGACGGAGCCTGCTCCCAGCAGCCGCCGCTGCCTTCCCGGTGCCTCTGGGTGCTGGCAGCGTCGGTGGGTACCGGCCGCCACGGCAAGGTGGGTTTGGGATGGGGGCACACACCGCCCTGGGCACGACGGCTTGTGCTGAGCCCGGTGGCTTCAGTACATCAGCCAGGAAGGGGCTGTTGGCTGGCATCCCGAATGGCCAGAACCCATCCTTGCTGCCGCAGCAATAAAATCCCCCAGCCTTGGCTGGTTGTTTGGGGAGGAGGAGGATGGTAGCTCTCCCTCCTCCCCCGCGCCCGGCGTCAGAACTTGCCCCCGGCTCGGCCCAGCGTGGCTGGGTCCTTCGCTAACAAGGACTCGTCCCTTTTATCCCCTTCGGCGGGAGGGGATGGGGATGGAGGTGAGAGGGGAGGATTTCTCCCGGGGCCGGCAGGGGAAGGCTGGGTGGTGGCGTTGGAGTTTCGTTTGCCGAGATACCATTAACGAGTGAGCAAAGGTTGCAGAGTCTCCATGGAGACAAGACAGCAAGCGAGACGGAGCGGCTGTGCGGCTGGGGTTAGAGCTGATTAGTAAATGTCAGCGGCGCAGCAACTGCCCGCCGCCACGCTGGCTCGGCCACCCGGCGGGCAGCGGGCACCCCCGGGCACCCCACGTGCCCCGGGCACCCTCTGCGTACTGTGCATCCCGGTACCCTGCGCATCCCTGACGTCCTCTCCGCCCCACTGCATCCTGGCATCCTGTGCACCTCACCCTTCCCGTGTGCCCCACTGCATCCCAGCACGCTGCACACTGCACCTGTCCCATGTGTTCCACTGCATTCTAGTGCCCTGTGTGCCCTGCCCACCCCAAGCGTCCCACCACATCCTGGGCACCTCGTGCCCCCCTCAGGGCCTGGGTACCCTGCGTGCTCCCCTGACCCCCCCCACCCTGGGCACCCCAGCACTCTCCACACCCTCTGACCCTGCATGCCCTACTGCATCCTGTGTGCAGCCTTCCCCTCAGGTACTTTGTGCATCCCACATGCCCCACACATCCCTGGGGCACAGCCAGGTGCCCCCCACACTCTGTACATCCTGCACAGTCTGAGCACTTCAGCTCACAGCTGTGGCCCAGATGGATGCCAGTGTCACAGTTGCTTGGAATCAGGGATGCAGGAGAAGTCCAGAGCACGCCGTGGGGTGCAGGCTGCTGGAGCATCCTTGCAGCTCCAATGCCAACAGACCTGGCATTCCTGCAGAGATGCAGCTGGAGCTGCTCTGCACTTGTGCCATGCTGCAGGGGCTCCTCAGCCATTGTGTGAGACATGGAAGGAGAGAGACGGTAGGGCTGGGGCATGGCTAACTGGTCAGGAAAGGGGCACCCAAGGGTGCCCCAGCTGAGGGTGGGTGACTCGAGAGAGCTGCTTGGTGAGGTCGTGGCTGGCTATGTGCCAGGCTGGGGCAGCACACGGGCAGGCATGAGCTGCCATCTCCTTGCTGCCATGGAGGATGTCTGCTGCTCCATCCCTGGGTCACACAGAGGAAGGATGAGGCAGGACCTGCTGCATTCCACTGCAGTTGCAGCAGAAGCAAAGCCGAGGCTGAGGCTGAGGACAGCAATTTGTGCCGGGGTCTGTCTGGAGTTATCCAGGGCTTGGCCAGGCTGGAGCAGCCGGGAGGCATCAGCAGCCCCAGTGCCCTTCCCAGTGCCCTGGAGCATCAGTTACCTGCAGCAAAACGCAGGGAGGCACCTGGCAGGAGAGAGCACTCCCCCTGGAGAGAAACAAGTGTCAGGGGTACAGCAGGGAGCAGGGGTCTGGATCCTGCAATTTAGCAGCTACTTCTTGGCAGCTATAAACAGAGCCTCTCACACAGCCGGGGAGAGATAAAGGTTGCAGTGCAGATACAGATTAGGTGGTTCCCTTGAGGCTGTGACACCTTGAGATAGAAGCAGATCTTCTTCAAGGGAACGGCTTTCTGGCAGCATGGAAAACCTGGAGCTGAATGGCCTCCAGCAACAGCTCAACCCTTGCCTTGCACCCACAGACGGGGACAGGGCCCTGCTGGGGCAGTGGGTACTGGGTGCTGAGCCTCGCTCCCAAGGTGGCTGCGGATTGAGGGGGAAAGATGCAAAACGAGCAGGGAATGGCTGCTTGCAGTCTGCGTGTGCCCACCTCACCCAGGAGCAGCCAAAGGAAACGGGGGCAGTCGTGGAGGGACCCCAGGAGAGCCCCCCCTGCTCAGCTCCACGTACCCCTGTGCTGGGGATCCTGCACCCTGCTTTGGGGTCCGGAGGTGGATGGGGGGCTGGGGACCCCTGCCCTCGCCTGGGGTCTTAGGACAGGTGAGGACCCTTTAGGTTTGTGGCAGGACAGGCAGCCGCTCGGCTCGAGTCCCGCTTCGGGCCCGACACTGTCCCTGCCGCCTGCCCCCCATCGCCACCCGCCCACCTCTCCCCGACGCCCCCCACTCCTCCGCTCCTCCCTCGGCCCTGGCCCCCCTCCCTCAGCCCTCCAGCCCCAGGCCCTGCCCCACGGCCCGCCTGGCCCCGCCCCCCCCGCAGGTGGGACTTTCTTCGCAGGGCGTGTGACCATAGAGGCGAGAGGCAACACCAAAGGGGAGCTCTCTGGATGGGGAGGCGGAAGCGACGCAGTCCCCTTCTCTCCAAATCCGTCTAGAAGAATATCGAGATCTGCCTGTCACAGACTCAGATATCGCTGGTTACAGTGTCGTGGCTACTCGTGGTGTCGCGATTCTCCCCTGCCCCTGGAATTTGCACAGAAACTGCCCTAAGGGCTCCCCGGCAACTCTTTCCCCTAATGGTACATTCCTCCCTGTTTACTCTCTTTGCGCGTCCGGCTTGGGTGGGGTTCTTTTGCTGTTCTAGTTTCGTACGCAAGTGGCGTAGGACGACTTTGATAGACAGAAAGGCGCAGCCAATAGAGTGGCGATATGTTTGCGCGGCTGGCCAATGGCGCGGCGGGCCGGCGGCCGGGAGGAGGCTGGGCTCGGCTCGGTCGGGGCAGGGAGGGGGAGCCGCGGAATGGCGGACGGCCGGGCTGGCCCGCCCTGCTGGTAGCGACCGGAGCGGCCCGGAGGGGACGGCCACGGACCGAGGTGAGTCCCAGAGAGGCGAGCGGGAAGTCCCCGGGTCTTTCAGGCCACTTTTGCCAGGAGGAGAGGGGCAGAGGTAGTGGTACGGGCCTCTAGGCCCTTGCCAAATGGTGAGCAACTGGGCCGAGCAGGGCACTGCTTCCTGCCAGATAGTGAGCCCCGGGAGCTGTGGGCTCTCGGTGCCCCCCAGGCCGGGGGGGTTGGGGCAGTCTGGCCATGGGGAGAAGAAGTGGCTCCATGCCTGAGGTGACACTTGTCCGGCCCCTCCCAGGGGTTGCAGTCACAGCCCTGGGCCGGAGGGCCTGGAGTGTGTGTGGGACGATTGCTCTGCCCGGGGGTGGTGAGCAGGGCCCTGGGCCGGGCTCCCCCGAGGCCTGGCCGGTGTCTGCTGTCCCGGGGCCGTTGCAGAGGTCTGGCTTAGCGGGAAATGGCTCGGGAAAGCTGGGCAGAAAGGGGGGTGCTGCAAGGTCCCCTCTGTGGGAGAGGCAGTGAGGCTGGGCTGGAGGGGGTGTCCCTCCACTTCCAGACCGGCTGCAGCCTGTGCTGTGCGGGTTCGCCGTCAGCTTGTGCACACCTGTGTGTGTGAGCGAGCCCAAGTGTGTGGGGCTGTGAGCTGGCTGCCCCTGTTGGTGCCAGCTGTGCTGGTTGCACTCCTGTGACGGTGACTTCTCCCTCCTGGCCGCTGTGCCCCACGAGCGGCTGCGCCCGCGGTGCGTGGCAGCGCTCTAAGAGCGAGCGCTAGGCCCTGGGCTGTTAGCAGTGGGCACACAGAGTGTAAAGGTGCAGGGGGTGAGGCAGTGTGGGGGCTGCAGGGGGTTGGGGAAATGCTGTCCCCAGTATTACACCTCAAGATGCTCTGAGAGGAGGCTTTGTGGGGTGTCATGGGGTAGGGTCAGACACTCTGACCTGGCAGTGAACTGCGACCCACTTGTCTGCCAGGGAGGTTGTTAGGGAATGTCCTGGGGGCTGATCCTCTCTAGCATCTGGATTTGTGTTGGGATTACTCCTTGAGGGTACAAATAGCCTCTGTCCTGCGGAGAAGGGTAGGAGCTGGCAGCTTCTGCCTGGTAGTTATTACTAATCGTAGAGTCATGGAATGCTTTAGGTGGGAAGGGACCTTCAGAGCTCACCCAGGGCAAGCCCCTGCACTCAGTAGGGAGCCCTGCAACTGGAGCAGCTTGCTCAGAGCCTGACTTGTAGTGGCTCAGGGATGGAGCATCTGGGCACCTACCACATCTCTGGACAATGTGGGCCAAGTACTTGAGGGTAGTTGACCTTAAGGATCTTCCCATGGTAGGACTTTTCTTTCCCTGCCCAAGGGTTCCCATTCAGCACAACTATTTTACTTGCATTAGTAGCAGCAGCTGCTTACTGGGCACCTCTGTGTGGCTCGGACCAGTAGTGGGACTGGATGATGAGTTCAGACCAGCAGTAGGCCTGCTCGATAAGACCCTAGAAACTGCTGGAAGTTGAAGCATTTCCGCACTGCAGATGTTGATGGACCTGAAATTCTATTGCTCATAGCAAGAAAGTGTTTATGAAGGGCAGCAGCTGCAGCCCTGTAAGCCTCAGGCTTGCCACGTCCTTCCCAGGGACTGAGGACTGGAAAGGTTGGCAGTGGAGGCAGGGAGAAGGCAGTGCAGGCAGTGGCTGTGTGTGCTGCTCTGTGGCAGAGCTGTGCTGCATGGGAAGTGCTGAGGTCCCTGTGGCTCACATGAGGAAGGGCAATCTTTACATTTTCCACCCCTCGTAGCCATCTGCAGAGTCAACTGTGGCCAAAGGCTGCAGGAGTTTCCAGTGCTGCTGTTGCAACCCTTCTGCTTTGCCCCTTGCTGACCTTGGATGGGTTTTTGCCATGGAAACTGATCCACAGTTTAATCCAAAACTTGGTTAAAACCAAACCAAAGCCAACCTCTGCCCTCCAAAACCACCAAATGCTGCTGGAGTAACTTTGGCCCTGACAGGCTCCATGCAGGCAGTGGGGTGGAGCAGCTCAGTTCAGCCACTCCAGCCCTTCCCAGCTCTGGGTTTAGGGAGAAGCTGAAGTTTGAGTGAGCAGAGCCTGACCCAAGCCTTCAGTGCCAGTCTCTGCCCAAGCTCCAGTTGGCACTGCTGTGCCCGGGTGGGTTGCTGATAGTGGACGTCAAACCCAGGACTTTTTCCTTCCGAAGCATTGATCTTTGCCAGGTTAAAAAAGCCTCCTGGGATGAGGAGCAGCTTTGCCAGCTCCCTTTTCACCCAGTGGAGACAAGGTGAGGCCTTGCTGTGCTCAGCAAGTGTGGGCTGGGGGAGGATAAGATCCCAAGGGCAAGCTGAGTGTAAACTTCTCCCTAAACAAAATATTTCCCCTGCCTGTGAGAAGAAATGCGATGCCTTTTGAGCTCTCAGATGACCCAGATTCCACTTTTCTATTTACAACCCCTCTTCTGGTGGCTCCTGCCTGTCAGATTCCTTCCTTCTCTGCAGAAAAAGCCTTTCCAAGCTGCCTGCTGCTGATCAGGTTGTTGCTCGGCATTACCAGGCCCCTCCTCCACCTCACCCATCCCACATCCCTGTCTGCCAAAAACAGGGATCTGATGCTGCTGCCTGACCTCAGGCCATGGCCTCACTGTCCTGCTTCTCACTTCAGCTTCTGCCTGTTCTGTGTTCTTAACAAATCTTTCAAGCTTTGGTTCTGGGGTGTGGGGAGGAGGATGCAGGACAAAAAGAAGAGGAGGAGTTGTGCTGTGTTTCTGGCTGCCTTATGGTGTCCAAGTCCTGGCTGAAATGTGTTGGGAGGTGGTCAGGGAAGGGTAGAAGCTGGACCGGAGCTCTGGTGTCTGGAGAGGTCCTGTGGGGTTTGAAGGGATGAGCCAATGGTGAGGGTCTCTTGAGCAGAGTATAAAACTGGTTCCCTCTGAATAATCACAGAATCATTTTGGTTGGAAAAACCCTTTGAGGTCACAGAGTCCAACCACTCCCTAACCCTACCAAGGCTGATGCTGAGCCATGGCCCTCAACACCTCCAGGCATGGGGATTCAGCCACTTTGCTAGGGAGCCTATTCCAGGCTTTGAGAGCCCCTTCGGTGAAGAAGTTTCTTCTGATGTCCAACTGAAACCTCCCCTGGTGCCACTTGAGGCCATTTCCTTTTGTCCTGTCACTTGTTCCTTGGGAGCAGAGCCCAACCCCCACCTGGCTACAGCATCCTTTCAGAGCTGCAGAGAGCAATGAGGCCTCCCTCAGCCTCCTCTTCTCCAGGCTGAACACCCTCAGCTGCTTCTCCCCAGACCCTTCCCCAAGCTCTGTTGCACTTCTCTGGACCTGCTCCAGCCCTTCAGTGTCCTCCTTGCAGTGAGGAGCCCACAACTGACCCCAGGCTTTGAGGTGTGGCCTCAGCAGTGTCCCACACCGGGCAACAGTCCCTGTCCTGGTCCTGCTGGCCACACTGTGGCTGATGCAGGCCAGGCTGTTGGTGGCCACGTGGGCTGAGGCCGTGGCACAGCAAAGCCAAGCAGTGTGTGTGTGCTGCAGCTCGGGAGGAGGCTGCGAGCAGTGATTCAGTGCTCAGGGCACAGCCTCCCCGATCAGCACCAGCCCAGCTGCCCTGCGCGCTTTGGATAGATCTCATTCTTCAGGGCTGGGCTAGAACGAGTTGGTTTCTTTCACCGAGCTTAGATAATGGCCTCGGGTGGGTGGAGGGGTTAAAACTCCAGCGATTGCCTCATCTGCATAGGGTTGGAGCAGCAAATCCTTCTCCTGGCTGCTGTGGTTGTGGCGGGGATAGAACAAAGCAGGCTGCTGGGGTGGATGCTGCCACAGTCAGGTTCTTGCCTGTGACAGGCTACAGCAAGGATTCCAACAAGTGTGAGGCTCAGCTCTAATCCTTCTGGATGGTTGCTCTCTGAGGAGTCAAATCTTTAATACCTGTGGCCTCAAATTTCTGGACTCAGGTGGCTTAAGAAGTTGAAGGAGTCCTGCTTTGTCTCCCATGGGTTTGATGATGATTTGCAGCCCTTTGTCCTTCAGCTGAGCAAGAGAAGCTGCTCTGTGCCAGGCACAGGGCAGGAAAACAGGGAAGGGAAGGGTTGGGAGGGACCCTGAAGCTCAACCAGTGCCAACCTCCTGCCATGGGCAGGGACACCTCCACCAGCCCAGACTGCTCAAGGCCTCATCCAGCCTGGCCTTGAGCACCTCCAGGCAGGGGGCATCTGCAGCCTCCCTGGGCAGCCTGTGCCAGTGTCTGCCCAGCCTCACTGGGAAGAATTTCTGTTTGACATCCAGGGCTGGATATTGGAAGGGACTGGGGAGGGATTGCTTGCATGTGTTGGGTGATATGGAATGGGACACCAGTGCCTGGCAAAAGTTGGTTCTGAGGGTTAAACCACCCAGAACAGTCCAGCTCCTGGCAGGGCAGTGCTGGGCTTGTGCCTTCGGGTAGAGTCTGCAGCAGTGCTGTGTGGAGAGCACAGGAGGCAAACCCAAGGTGATGTTTTCAACTGGAAAAACAAAACCAGGAGCCAGCAAGAGGCATCATTTCCCGGGCTGTCTGCTGGTGGCTGACTGCTTCAGCAGCCCTCTTGCTTCTAATGGCATCTGTAGTAGGCAGTGGTATGTTGGAGTACTTCTGCTCGCTGTGCAAGGATAAATATTTGTGAGCTGGGGCAGATTAAGGCTGATTTAAATATTTTAGGTATTTATAAACGTGGGATTTAAAAAAAGGCATTGGGAAATGCCTTCTGGGTAGTAAGCAAATGAGTGCTGAGAGCAGAGCCACCCTAGTGACATTTACTTCCTTTGCCTTTCTGCAACTCAGTAAAGCCAGAGTGGCTCTGCCTTGTGAGGAGTGGAGGCTGCACGGGGGCTTTGCTGCCTCCTGCAGCACCTCAGCTTCAGGCCTCGTCTCCGCTTACAGAGGAGATTTGGTTTTCCATCTGAAGGGCTGCAGGCAGAGCTGGGATGTGAGCTCTGATCGCCTGCAGCAGCCTCTGCACCCTTCCTGCCTAATGGGCCTGGGAAATTGCTCCTCTAGATCCTGCCCTAATTCTTGAAATAGCAGTAAACCTCTCTGGCATTAGAGTGCTGCTGGAGGAGTGCTGGAGTGCAGACACAGCTCCAGTATCTGTCTGCCAGGGGCTTTGGCAGGGAAGATTTAAGGGACCAGGGATCTTAGGCTCTCAGAGATGGCTCCGTGCTGACCTCCCTGTTCCTCCAACACCTTTCAACTCATCCCAGACCTCTTTCTGGGGAGAAGTGGTGGTTTAAGGAGCGCTGTGATGCAAGACAGGAAGAAGGGAGATACCAGTCTGGGCACAGTGGGGTTGGAAGGGACCTCTGGGCATCACCCAGTCCAACTCCCTTGCTCCAGCAGGGCACCCACAGCAGCTTGCCCAGGGGGCATTAGAAGCTCTGCAGAGAAGGAGACTCCACAAGCTCTCTGGAGCTTGCTCCGGGCCACAGCGCTCTCAGACTAAAGAAGTTCTGCTTAGGTGGCACCTCCTGAGTTCCAGTTTGTGCCCCTTGTCCTGTCCCTGGGCACCAATGTCCTGTCTCTGGGGAGCCCAGACCTGGACCCAGCACTCCAGCTGTGGCCTCACTGCTGGAACTGTAGCAGTTGGTGTTTGTTCTGAAGGGCTTATATTTCTGCCCCGGAGGCTGTTGGTGCTTGAGGAGCTGTGGGACCACCAGGCCCTGCTGTCCTGGAGGTGGTGATTCTGCTGCAGCACTGTTGGGATTGTGGCATGGGTCAGAGGAGACACAGAGCAGTGCAGCAGCAATAATCTGTTCTCAGTGCTGCTGTAAATCAAACCTAACCCCTGGGGTTATTGTTTTGGTGCCTGCTGGAAGTGCTCAGCAAGGAGGGAGCTGCTCCAGTGCTTTTGGATGCAGGCAGATAACCTCAGGAGCTGCTCCTTCTCTTGCCTGGGAATGCCTTTGTTTGAACATCTCCTGTATGGAGCAAGACACACGGGGATGGGAGATTAAAATCTCAGACTCAGCCCAACCCCACCATGGCCACCAAACCATGTCCCCAGGTGCCATTGCCACAGGTTTCCTGAACACCTCCAGGGATGGGGACTCCACCACCTTCCTGGGCATTCTGTGCCAATCGCTGACCCCTCTGGCAGCAAAGAAATTGTTCTCCTCTCCAACCTAAGCCTGCCCTGGGTCAGTTTCAGGCCGTTTCCCCTCCCTCCATGCCCTGGCAGTGCCAAGACTGCTGCCCTGTGCCCTGCTTTGCTGTCTGGCTGCCCTGCAGCAGGAGCCCCAGCATGGCAGCTGCCCCTCTGATTTGGTCACTGATGCTGCTGATGGTGCAGAGCAACCTGAGCCTCCATTTCTCCTGCTGATAAAACTGGGCTAATGGTTCTGACCTTTGGTTTGTGACGCAAAAGCATCACTTAAGGAGTGGAGCTGGTTTCCTGTCATCCCCAGCAGGGTGGGCAGCACTGGGCTGCAGCGAGGCCTTACTTGCAAGATGCTGGAAATCCCTAGAGGTGGGGAAGGAGGAGGGGGAAGTGCTCCTCCTTTCAGCAGCACCTTCCTGTCAGGCCTGCAGGTTCATCTCCAGCCACCTTCCCCTCCAGCAGCACTGCAGAGGTGATTGTCCCTCAGGACTGGGCACTGCTGAGGCCACACTGCAAATCCTGAGGTCAGTTTTGGGCTCCTCACTGCAAGGAGGACATTGAGAGGCTGGAGCAGGTCCAGAGAAGGGCAACAGATCTGGGGAAGGGTGTGGAGAACAGGGCTGGGGAGGAGCAGCTGAGTGAGCTGGGGCGGTTCAGCCTGGAGAAGAGGAGGCTGAGGGAGACCTCATTGCTCTCTGCAGCTCCTTGAGAGGAGGCTGCAGTCAGGTGGGGGTTGGGCTCTGCTCCTGCGTAACAAGTGGCAGCATGAGAGGAAATGTCCTCAAGTTGCACCAGGGGAGGTTTAGGTTGGGCATGAGGAACAATTTGTTCCCCAGAAGGTTTGTCAAGCCCTGGAACAGGCTGCCCAGGGGAAGTGGTTGAATCATCATCCCTGGAGGTGTTTAAAAGCCGTGGAGATGTGGTGCTGAGGCACATGGTTTAGTGGTGGCTTGGCAGTGCTGAGTTAATGGCTGGACTGGGTGATCTGGGAGGTCTCTTCCAGCCCAAACGTCTCTGGTTCTATCCCAGGCTTCTGTTTCAGGCATCCCAAACTACCTTTGCTTTGTCCTGGCACAGCCAAGGGCGCAGGAGACAGAGCTGCCCAGCAGCCAGAGCTGCCCGAGTCACTGCACAGCTTTGTCAGGCACTGTGGCGATCTCCTGCACTGCGTCCGAGGAGCCTGAGTGTGGGTTTAATTTCTCATTTCCTCTTTTCACCGGATGCCCTTTGCCTGCCTCCTTAGCATCCTTCTCCAGGTGTGTGTAGCAGAATCTTTCTGCGGCTCAGAAGAATGAGCAACGCTTTGCTTGCAGGCGGCTCCGCGCCGGAGGGCTTGCAGTGGCATTCAGGGCAGGCTCGTGGGCGCAGTCTGCCCTGCCGCTGGAGCCTGTGCGTGCCTGGAGTGCAAAAAAGGGGCTTTGATTGGGAGGGAGGGAAAAGTGGCCCTGGGCTGAAGGGCTGCAGGGGAGTTCCCTGACCACCCCTTAGCCCAGCAGGCAGTTGGCTGAGCGCTTGCCAGCACGGAGAGAGCTCAGGACCCTGCTTGTGCGTGGGAAGGCGCACAGGGACAGACAGACACAGGCAGACAAGGACACACTCCCGGGGCGGACAGACAGGCACTCGGTGCGCACGCCCTCGCACTCACGCTCTCGCACTCACACTCTCATGCTCGCTCTCACACTCTCATGCTCACACTCATGCTCTCACACTCTCATGCTTGCACTCACACTCTTGCACTCGCTCGCTCTCGCACTCGCTCTTGCACTCACACGCTCTCGCTCACTCAGGTCTTGCCTTGCAGCTGCAAAGAAAAAAAGAAACGCAACCCAAAAGCAGCCCAAGCAGGCAAGAGGCAGAGCTGTGCCCACACCCAGATCCTGTTCTTTCACTGCCAGCAGCTGCTGAGCCCAGGTTGTGGTGGAGGAGGGTGCAGAGCTGTAGGCACAGCTTGTGTGCAGCCTTTCCCTCCTGGCTGGGGCAGCCCTGCAGTCGCTGCCTGCTTCCCCTTTGGAGGCGAAATTGAAGCTGCCCATAATGAGCTGAGACAGGACAGCCTTTGGGTGCTAGCGAGAGTTCAGTGTTGGATCAAGGAGGTTACATCTGGGGTCTGGCTTCACATGAGAGGTTTCCATAAAGCAGCTTATTATAGACCTTGTGGTGAGCTTTGATAGAAGGCTCACATCTTCCCCGGCCCTCATGCAGTCTAATCTCTCTGCTCCCAAAAAGATCAGCTTGGTGAAGTGATGCTTCCAGACACCCTGAGAGAGTTTTGGATGGGCTACAGCCTGGAGTTTACCCAGAACCCCAGCGTGGCTGGAAGGGACCTCTGAGGAACATCCAGTCCGGCCTCCCTGTGCCAGCAGAGCACCCACAGCAGCTTGCCCAGCAGCACAATGCCCAGGGGGGTTGGAAGCTCTGCAGAAAAGGAGACTCCACAACCTCTCTGGGCAGCCTGCTCCAGGGCTCTGAACCCTCACACCAAAGTTTCTCCTCCTGCTCAGGTGGCACCTCCTGGGTTCCAGTTTGTGCCCATTGCTCCTTGTCCTGTTCCTGGGCACCACTGAGCAGTGTCTGGTCGCAGCCTCTCGCCCCTCACCCTTTAGCTCTTGCTGAGCACTGATCAGATCCCCTCTGGGGCTGCTCTTCTGCAGGCTCTCAGCCTTTGCTCCTCACAGAGCTGCTCCAGGCCCCTCAGCAGCTTTAGAGCCTCCCTTGGACTCTCTCCAGCAGTTCCCTGTCTCTTGAACTAGGGAGCCCAGAACTGGACCCAGCACTCCAGATGTGGCCTCCCTGGGGCAGAGTGGAGGGGGAGGAGAACCTCCCTCTGTAGATTACATAAGGTGAGATCACTGCTGGGATTGGAACATGCAAAATGGAAACAACTACAGCTTGAAAAGACTTTCTCTGTCCCAAGGAGATTATGCAGGCATCTGTCACCGCGGCCAAGCTGAAACTTGACCCTCTCTGTCAGCCCAGGGGGGCTGATGGAAGCTGTGGGGCTTTGCTGAAATCTGCCTGGAAGGTTGCTTGGTCCTGCTGGCTGCAGGGATGGAGAAAGTGAGTCCAGGACTTGTCAGGCTGTTGAGCAAAACCAGAAGACTGCTCACAGCTTCCTGCAGCTCTGCCTGCAAGGCCTCATGGGCAGCCTGGGGGGCTGTGCTGTGGCCCTGCTCTTGCATGCACAGAAACCAGGGCAGGACTTCTGCGTGCTCCCCTCGCTGGTGAGGAGCTTTGTAGCCTGGAGCTGGGGCTGGGCCCTTCTCCCTCCCACCCTTGGACAGGGCAAAGTACAAGGGAGGGGAAGAACTGCCTGGAAAGCCTGGGCACAGTGGCTTAGTGGAGTGAGGTCTGCTTGTGCTCCTGAGTCGATGGCAGCCCCCAGCTTGACTGGCTCCTGAGATCCATGGGATGGGTTGGAAGGACCTTAATGCTCATCCAGTGCCAACCCCCACCAGCCCAGGTCTCTCAGGGCCTCATCCAGCCCAGCCTGGAACACCTCCAGGCAGAGGACATCCACAGCCTTCTTGGGCAACCTGTGCCAGCGTCTGCCCAGCCTCCCTGTCCAGAATTTCTTCCTAACCTCCGGTCTCAGTCTGCCCTCTTCCAGCTCCCATCCCTTCCCTCTCATCACTGCAAGCTCTTGCAGAAAGTCCCTTCCTGATCCAAAAAGCACCTTGGGGACCTTCACCTTCCATCACATTCCTCTCATCTGGGGGTCTATTTTCCCCCTCCTATGACACAACCCCGCGTGTTATTTTGACTTCTTTAGGCCCCTATTCTCAAGCCCCTTTGGTTCCCACGCTGGTGGCTGCTCCCGTGTGTTTTTGGGGACATGAATCCCAGCAGGCAGGAGGCTCTCAGGGAGTCAGTGCCTTTTTTTTGTTATCTTCTCCCCGTGTCATAGGTTAACTTAAAATATTAATGCAGCAAAGATTCATTTAAGATACTAAAAGTGTTGGGGCCAGAATACATGTACATATTGTAATTACTTCCTTTTTCTTACAATTAAAGTAATTGGATTATATTTAATGAGCTATTTACATTTAATAATTAAGAAAAGACTTATCTTTGCAGTATTCCCCAAGTGCAGCAGAGGGTGGGGGCACTCTGAGCTCTGATATAATTATCTAGGCGTGAGCTGAAACCGAAAGAGCAGCAGAGCTGTGGAGAAAACATTTGGAACTGGTTTGTGCCTACTCTGCCTCCGTCGGCACAGCCTCCTGCGTGAGCTGGCGGAGGGCGGCAGAGCCTCGCCCGCCCGTGCCCGGCGCTGGCTGCTGGAGGGAGGGTGAGCACCTCCAGCCCTGGGCAGGGAGGGGCTGGGAAAGCAAAGCCTTCTGCCCCTGTCGACTCCCCGGCGCTGCTTTGGAGCGCGAACCTGCTGCCGTGTGGGAGAGCCGGAGCCTGGAGGGCTTTGTAGCTGCTCCCGGGCAGCACCAGCCCTGCCTTTTGCAGTGCTGCAACCAGGGAGCCACGGAACGGCCTCCAGAGACCCCCGAGTCCAGCCCTGCCGCGGCAGGCTCACGCTGGCAGTGAGGGCTCCTCAAGCGGGACCCCTGCCGGCTGGGTTTGGGGGCAGAGTGGCAGCCCTGGCTTAGTGGACATCTCTCTGGGGTCACTGAGTGGTAACCCGGGGGTGGTTGTTACTGCTCGTGGGACCCTCTCCTGGGGCAGGACTTGGCTCCTCGAGTAGTCTTGGTGACTTTGGACAGCACTTCAGGCTCAGACCTGGTGGTGCTGAAGACCTCCTGCCAAGAGACTGAAACCTCCCTACTGACTGCATCTCTCACCACATGCTCCTGAAATAGCTGAGAACCTCTCGTGAGTTCTCTGGGGTCGTTTAGCTTGGAGAAAAGGAAGCTTCTGGTTCTCCACCCCTCCCTGAAAGGGGCTTGGAGCCAGGTGGGAGTTGGTCTCTTCTCCCTAGTAACAAGTGATAGGATGAGGAAATGGCCTCTAGTTGCCCCGGGGGAGGTTTAGGTTGGCCATGAGGAACAGTATCTTCCCCAAAAGGGTAGTCCAGGCCGGGCCCAGGCTGCTCAGGGCAGTGGTGCAGTCCCCATACTGGAGGGGTCTCAAAAGCCATGGAGCTGTGGTGCTGAGGGCCATGGGTTGGTGGTGCCCTAGCAGTGCTGGGTTCATGGCTGGGCTGGATGAGCTGAAAGGTCTCTTCCAGTGCAGGGACTCTGTGGCTCTGTTACCTGGGGGCTCTGTGCTGTCACTGCTGTCCTTGCCCAGCTTATCCCTGCCTTTCACAGGTTCTGCTCCTGTGCTGCTCCTGTTTCCTAGGAAGCAGCAGAGCTGCTGGCGCCGGAGGAGCCTCTGCCTCTCCTGGTGGAGATCCTCACGGCAAGCACCTTGAAGCCTCTTTGGTTTGGAGCTTTAATTCCTGTTTAATCAATAGTTCTGTATTCTGAGAACCAAATCCCTGTGCCAGCTCTCTTTAATTGAGCTGAGCTGCTGCTGCCTTTCTGCTGTCACAGCTCTGCTCGCTACTGCCGAGCAGCAGTGGTTGTGCTGCATCCTGGGCAGGCGCCGGTGAAACACTGAGTGACCTTCTTTGTTTGACTTGTTCTTCTGCTAAACGAGTGGAAACATTAATTAGGGCCACGGCGTGGGGGTGAGGCAGGAAAAAAATCGCCCAGGTCAAAGTGCCAGGGGTGCTTGCGCTGCGGCAGGGGCGGAGGATCAGGATGTTCCTTCTCAGTGCCACCCCCAGCCTGCCACCCCCAGCCTGGCTCCTGCCAGCAGCTTCCAAGCAATCCCTCTCCAGGAGAGCAGCCTGGCATTTATTCCTGCAAGATCCTCTTCAGTAAAGCTGATAACAAAAGTTTAAAAGGAAGAGCCAAATTTTCAGTCACACCTGTGCAATCCCCTCGAGGGCAGTAAATGATGATGATAATGCATGAGCCAGACACACACAAAATCAAAAACCACCCAGAAAATGGCTTTTGGAGCCTCCTTTGCATTTTTCAGAGCCAGCAGACTGGAGGGGGGTTGGAAAACGCCAGAAGAGGAAGTGAGCAGGGTGGGTTTGCTGCAGGAGTGGAGGGGGCTGCCTCTCTGTGCTCTCAAGGACTCCCCAGCATGCTGCAGGAGCAGGGCTGAGCCTGCCTGGTGGCAGAGCATGGCTGTGGAAGTGCCCAGCATGGCTCTGCTCCGCACTGCTGCCAAAGCAGCTCTTGCAGAACGCCAGCAGGAGGCTGTCAGCTCAGTTCTCCGGTGGGCTCTTGGCACTCGGAGGGGTACCTTGGGAGTTGTCTTCTCCTGATGGTGGTGCTGGCTGAACACAGCCTTGCCCTTTCCATCTTTAGAAGGGAGAGCCAAGTTCAGTCAAACCTGCAGAGTGCTGTGTCCAGTTCTGGGGCCCTCAGCACAAGAGGGACATGGACCTGATGGAAAAGGTCCAGTCCAGAGGAGGCCACAAAGATGACCAGAGGCTGGAGCACCTCTGCTACAAAGGCTGAGAGCTGGGGGTTTTCAGCCTGGAGAGGAGCAGGCTCTGGGAAGACCTTGGAGCAGCCTTCCAGTGCCTGAAGGGGCTACAGGAGAACTGGGGAAGGACTTTTGACAGAGGCTGGGAGTGCCAGGACAAGAGACAATGGCTCTGAGCTAGAGCAGGGTGGGTATAGGTTGGATGCTAGGAGGAAATTCTTTACTTGGGGGGTGCGGGAATGCTGGAGGAGTTTGCTCAGGGAGCAGCCCTGGAGACATCTGGGGTCAGGCTTGGGGGGTGCTGAGCTACCTGCTCTAGTTGGGGATGTCCCTGCTGGCTGCAGGGTTGGACAAGATGACCTCTTGAGGTCCCTTCCAACCCAAACTGTTCTGTGACACTGATCTTGGCCACTGGCAAGAGACTGGGGGGGTATTTGCCCCAGTGCCTGGGGGGGTTACCCATTCATCTCCCCTGAGGCTTTTGGGGAGAATGAGCCCTCTGTGAAAGGAAGCAGCCCTGCAGCTGCCCTTCACTGCCACCTCCTGCTCAGCTGCTGGCAGCCTGGTCCCTTGGTGACAGATGAGCCCTGACATTCTGCTGGGGCCTGAGTGCTGGCTGCAGCTGGCAGCATGGAGCAATGTGGGGCAGCTCGCGGACTGTGCTCTGCAGTGGCACTGCAGTGTGGGGCAGCACATGGCACTCTGCTCTGGCACTGCAGTGTGGGGCAGCTCACAGACTGTGCTCTGCTCTGGCACGGCAGTGTGGGGCAGCTCACAGACTGTGCTCTGCACTGGCACGGCAGTGTGGGGCAGCTCACAGACTGTGCTCTGCACTGGCACAGCAGTGTGGGGCAGCACATGGCACTGTGCTCTGCAGTGGCACTGCCTGCTGCTCAGCTGCAGCACTGGTTGCTGGGGCTCCGAGCACAGAACTGGAGCATTTCTGAGTGCTGCACCCCACTCACCTGTGGCTCACTGTGGGCCTGGCTGCAGCCCTGAGCCTTCTCCTGGCTTTATTTTCTCTTCCTCCCCCCCAGTTCCCTCTGTGTGTGGCTGCTGCTTCCCTTTCTGCCTGCCTTTTGGGGTTACATAAAAGCCAGTCTCTTTCTGGCCATTACAGCTACATGGGGGAGCAGTTACTGCTGCGAGGAGCTGGAGCTGTGCAGTGCAGTTGTCACAGGCATTAGAGGGAACAGTCAGGCTGCGCTGGCAAGCCCCGGAGTTAAGTCTCATTTCACACTGATGGGAATTTCAGATCTGATTATCTCCTTTCTCCCTCATTCCCAAACCTGCTGGTGTGTCTAATCCCCCAACGGGCACTCCAAAAGGCTGCTCTCCAAGGCTCTGAGCCGAAGGCTTCATCTCCTTGGCCATTCTGCTTGTTTGTGGCCAGGCAGAGGATTTGGGGAGCCCTGCTGGGGGCAGGGTGATTGGTCACCCCTGGCGTGCTTGGAAATCAAGCCTCATTCCCCTCCCCCTCCCCAAACCACCTCTACCCATAGGTGCTGTGTGCTCCACCAGACGCTGCCAGATGCTCTGGCTGCTGGGGGCAGTGCCTTTGCCGATGCTCTGAGGTTGTGTCACACGGAGTGGGGAATTACCCAGCTGACTCCCACTAGTGCCAGGCTAACTGTCAGGTACCAGTGAGCAGGACCTTGCCAGGGCTGTGGAAATGAGGGTAAGCTCAGCTTCGGGGCTTTTGTTATGCTCTGCAAAGCTTTGCTGGGCTGCTGCAGGGCTGTGGAGCGGGGCTGAGGCTTCCGCAGTGCCTCTGTAAGCATTTCGGGAGAGGGGAAATGAGGAATTCTGGCAATGCCCGGCTGGAGGTGGGGCTGGCAAGGGGAAAAGAGCTGCAGGGCAAAGCTGGGCTGTTGGGATGGTTTGGCTTTTAGTCACTGCTGCTATGAGAGGGCTTGGAGCCTTCTCTGAGTCAAGCCGTGACTTGGAGGCTGGAGGAAGTGCTTGCTGTGAGCAGGTAGGAAGCTTCTGATTGACCTGGGAGAGCAAAATCCTGTGCTAGCAGGACAGAAACACTTCCCTCTTGTTGTGAGGAAGGTGTGAGGTGTGGTGGTTGGGAGGGTGAGTGGCATGGCCATGGGTGCAGCAGCCCTTGTGCAGCCGCCGTGTGAGAGGCTTCAGCATTGCCGTGTCCCTGTGACTCCCCCAGGCTGCAGGGAGCCCTTCCCTGCTCCCGGCTCGCTCTCTGCTCCAGCTTGCTGCCCTGTTTTGTTCCCACATTCAGCAGGAATCTGCTGCAGGCAGCGTTCTGTTTCCTAGAGGCAGTCACCTTTTATCCCTCCCTCTCTCCTCCCATTCCACTGGGCTTTGGGGCAGGTCTGTGCCCACATCCCACCCTTTCAGCCCCTTAAAACTAGCAGATGCTCCCCAAACTGCACTACTAAGGCAAATCTAACCTTCAGCATTAAGCAGGTGGAACTCTTTGCCCAGAAGAGAAGGATGGTTTGAGGCCTCACAATTGATTGAGCTCCCTTCTGAATAGCAGGATTTAGTCCTAAGGTCTGTGTGGTGGCTACATGACGGTGACTGATGCCTGGTGCCCAGCCCGGCTGGCTGGAGTGGAAAACTGCTGCGCTGTCATGCCCTGACTGCCGCGAGTAAAGCAGCTCTGGATGGCCCTTGCTGGTCCCATGCTGCCAATCGGCTCCGTAAAGACTCTCCTAAAGAAAAAAGGAGCTTCCTGGAAAGGTTTTTTAGGTCTTGTCCCTTCCTTGATTCCTTTCTCGCCTCTTCTCCCTGCCCCCAGCTCTGTGCCTTGTGCTGTCGCCGATGTTTCACTTCCTCCTCCCTCTGTGCTCACACCTTGTCCCTTCCCCACGCTTGATTCTCTGCCCCTCCTGACTGCTGCTTCCCAAAGACATCACTTATTTTCCAATCCAGACTATTAATCTTTGTCCCACCTCCTCGTGAGGCATGAAGGTTTTACAGGAGCCCATTAGCTGTTATCTCTGAGCCTACCCTCCCAAGCCTCCCTGGCAAAACAAGCTCTCACAGCGAGCCGAGGACATCCACTGCCCTTTCTGCTAGTGCTTGCACCAGGCTCTGCTCGGTGCTCCCAGATTTCCTATCTCCCTGCCTCCACCCTTCAAACACAGCAGCAGCCTCGCAGCTCCTTGTCCTTCTGCTCACAGGGGAGGAGATTCTACTTCAAAACCCCTCCTGGCCCAGAGGCTGCTGGCAGAGCAGCAGAGTGGCTGCCCACAGCCCGTCCTGGTCTCCCCACCTGGCTCCGCAGAGTCAGTCCCTCCTTGCAGCTGGGCTGCTGCTGGCTGCCTTCTGCCTGCTCTGAGGAGGGACAAAGAGGAACAAGGAGGAACAGAGGCTGTGGGAGCAATCAGGAGGGTGAAGTCAGGAGGGTTCTGCAGTGGAGTGTGGCAGGCTGTGCTGGCAGGGTGGGGGTGGCTGCTGGCATGAGCCAGGCTGTGGAGGGAGTGTTTTGCTTTGCCCTTATCTGCTGCCTTGCACCAGTGCAGATCCACACCGGAGGGCTGCTGGACCCCTGCTCTGCTTCTGCCCAAACAAAGGCAACTTCCCCACTGCTCCTCCTTTTATTTTCAAAACATGGAGACAAACACTCCAGGGAAGGGCTGTGCATGGGCAGCCCTTGAGCCTTTGTTTGTTTGTGGCTGTTTGGGGCACTGCTCCATTTTCTGCCCGGTTCTGTCCATGCTTGCAGAGATTGGTGCCACCTGCACCTCTCTAGCCTGGCACACCCAGCGCCCTTGGGGAGTTTTGTCTCTTTTCATACCTGCAGGCTTGCAGCTCTTCCCCCTTACAGCCTTGATTCCCCTCTTGCTGCTTCCCTTCTGTCTGTCTTGCTGCCTGGGAGGTTTCCAGGCTGGCTTTGGTGCCTAGGCTGTGCCCACCCTGGCTCTGCATACCCCACTGCCTGTGCTCCCTGGCCGAGCCCAGGGGACGCTCGGGCGAGAGGCTGGATGCAGGCAGCCTGCAAATGCTGCCTTGTTTGTGAGAGCTGCTTGGTGCTGGTGCAGACTGCAGTCTGGGGGGAGCTGGGGAAGTTCGTCTGGCAGCAAGCACCGAAGCTGACAAAAGGCTGTAGGGCTGGGGCTGCAGTCATGGAACGTGGCATGCTGAGAGGCCAAGGGCAGAGTCCTGCCTCTGCTCACCCTGAGCTGTGAGCATCCCAGCAGCTCCCCGTGGCCGCTGCAGTGCCTGGGCCCAGTGAAGAGCAGCTGCAGCCCTTGGGGGGCCACTGCTTGTGTTCCTTTGGGTGCAGATCTCCCTGCCCCTCCAGCACCCTTCCAGGTCATGCTGCCCTCTTCGAGGTGCAGCGTTTGGAGAGGCTCTTTCCCTGCACCGGGACAGGCAGCTGGAATTCCTGGCGGAGGGATGTTGCAAAGTGGCAACCTGCAGCTGCTGGTCTGGGAGGTGTCCTCTGGCCCTGGCCTGCCGCAGCTCTGGAACTGCTCTGCCTTGATGGTCAGCTTCAGCAATTCAGAAATCTGGCTGCTGAGGTAATTAGGAGGGATAATGCCCACTTCTTCCTCTTAACACCCTGATAGAAAAGCATCCAGGAAGGACTCCTGGACCTCAAAGATAAGCTGCCAGCTGCCACAGAGACTGTCAAAGGGTGGCTCAAAGTCAAGAGCCGGCAGCTGATGTGGCTGGCTGTGGTTGTGCCGGGCACAGGAAGCCATCTTCCCCAGCTCTTGGCTTCCTGGTTTATTTTTACACCCTGCCCCAGCAGATCAGCAGTGCCTCTCACATGGGAGCTGCCTGCTTCTCCCGGGCTCTTCCTCAGCTGACCTAGAAAAGTGATTCTTTCCCCTTCTAAATTAATCAAGAAGTTGGGCTGTGTTTGCTTGCACTTAGCCTGAGACATTTCAGGCCCGTGTCGAACTCCTCCTCTTGCTTATCTGGGTCTGCTTCTCTCGGCTGGAGCTGAGTGAAGCTGTTTGTGGCTCAACCTTTCAGCCTGTTGCCAAAGGGCATTTTGTCAGTCGAAGGCACTGACCTGCACTCGAGCGAGCTTTGGAACACTTTGGGCTTGCTGCTGCTTTTTCTGGCTCGATTCGTTTTCAGGAGCTGGGAGCTCGTCCTGCCTGGTGCGCAACCGCTTCTGACTGCTTTCTGAGCACACTCTGCTCCCGCATCCTGAGTAGAGCTCCCTCAACATTCAGCTGCTGCGGCAGGAAAACAATGGTCCAGTGTAAACCTGGCCCCGGGGGATTTCCCAAGGGAAGAGGAGTGCAGCCTGCAGGATAAGGAACAGTCACCAGAAAGTTTCCTGGTCAGCTGCAAGCCCTTCCTGTTGTTCTAGGAGGGCCCTGCCGTGCTGCTGCAGCAGGCACCAGGCAGGTTGGGTGCTGGGAGAAGCTTCCTCGGTTGTTCTCTCAGCATCTCTGAGAGATCACTGCTGGCAGGTGTGGGACGGTGCTGAGGAGAGCTTGTGAGGCTCATCACAGAGGCACAGCCTGGCGGGCAGGAGGGGCAGCAGGGCCGCGGTGGTGCCGTGCCAGCAGCACCTCTGTCTGGGTGGGGCCCTGGAGCTGCCCTCCCGCGCCGGCAAGGCCCCGCGGGTCACAGCACCGCATGCCCTCTGATGAAGCAGTTGTGCAGGGGTGGGCAGGGGGCGAGGGAAGGCTCCTCCCGAGGGCCGCTGGAGAGCAGGAAAGGAGAGCAGCACGGCCCTGGTGTGCCGGGGACCGGCGGCTGAGTAATCCCTTCCTGTTGCTTTTCTGGGTTGTTTTTCAGCTCGCAGAGCAGAGCCTGCAGCAGCTCCACCATGCCGCTGGTAACCAGGAACATCGAGCCAAGGCACCTGTGCCGTCAGACGCTGCCCAGCGTTCCGAGCGAGCTGGAATGCATGACCAACATCACCCTGGCAAATGTCATCCGACAGCTGGGCAGCCTGAGTGAGTGCAGCCTGCGCTGCCCCCGGGAGCCGCTCCTGCTCTTTATTTAGCTCCCTCCTTTGCTCTCCTGTTCCTATTTCTCCCCCATCTGCCTTCCCTGGGTAATGCTAAAATGTTCTCCTGCAGAAACCCGCTGCTGATTTCACAGCCCTGGTCCTGCTCAGAGGAGAAAATGGGGAGCGGTGGTTGTGGGGGGGTGTTGTGGGGGGGTGGATGTGCCTGTGCCTGTGTGATAGGCTGCAGTGAAACTGCAGATGGGGAAGGATGGAGCAGCACAGCTCAGGGCTGTAAAATGGGAGCAGCCAGGATGTGGTGGCAGAGGCTGAGCCTCTGCTGAATGGAGCTGGGCTGGCTGGAACCTGCCTGGTGCCAGTGTTCCTCTTCCTGAGGAGAGGTAACTAAAGCAGCCTGCTGCCCACTGCTGGTGGTGGCACTGTGAGAACTCAGGTCCCCGGTGGGCACTGGGGGTTTGGAGCTGTGTGAGCTGTGCTGGTGCTGCCTGGCTCAGCTGTCCAGGGAGTGACCAGCAGCCTGGTGAAGGCTGAATGGAAAGCCTGGGGCTAGGAGCTGTTGAGTTAATTGTCACAGAGTCAGAGAATGGCTCAGGTTGGAAGGGAATTCAGAGATCATCTACTGCAACCCCCTGCCATGGGCAGGGACACTTCACTAGATTTGGTTGCTTGAGGCCTCATCCAACTTGAGTCATCCACAGCCTCCCTGGGCAGCCTGTTCCAGAGTCTCACCACCCTCCTACTGAAGAACTTCTTCCTTAGCCCCAGTCTACCCCTGATGTGCCTCAGCTTCAAACCATTCCCTCTTGGCCTGTCCCTAAACACCCTCAGGAAAAGTTGTGCCCAGCTTTCCTGCAGGTTCCCTTCAGGTCTGTCCAGGATTCCTCCTTACTCTGCTGCAGTGCTCTGGGTTCTGGTTAGCCACCTTGTCCTTGAAGCCAGACTTTGATCATCAAACCTGTGTATGGTTTAGCTTCTCTGTGGTGCCTGCCAGCTCTTCTGCCTGCTCTCAAAGCCAGCCCTTCACCTTGCAGCCAGCCCTTCCTCCCCTGCCCAGGGAAGGTTTGGGTGCAGGCTCTTCCCAGCAGTGCAAACCAAGGATGTGGCTGAGCCCTGAGCCTGCATTTGCTGCCAGGTAGTGTCATGTTCTGGTGGGCTGCACAGGCAAGACCAAGCTCTGCTCCCCTTCAGCTGGTCACCAGCGTTCATTTGTTGGTCTTGTAGCCAAGATGGTTGTGGAGTGTGAGTAAAATCCAGCTCCTGTGTGTGAAATGATGAGGAAGAAGGCAGCAAAGCTGCAAATCCCTGCTGCAGAGAAAGCTAATCCCAGGCCAAAGGCACACGGTGGGTTAGTGTGACAGAGCCCTGCTGAGAGCCTTCAGCTTTAGACCTGCTCTGCTCAGCTCACGTTTTCCAAGCTCCTCTGCTTCTGCCTTGCTGGAGAGGACAAAGTGCTGGAGGGCAAACTGCAGCCTGGTGTGGCGGTGGGGAGGGTGTCCTGGCGGCCTGGCTGGGCGGTGCTGCACGGCCCAGTGGCAGGGACCTGCAGCAGGGGAAGCTGAGGCGAGGAGCCTGCTGCTGGCACTTGAGTGCTTGTCTGCCAGAGGGGAGCCAGGCAGGTGGGGAGGGAATGCTGAGCACTTCCTCAGCCCCTTCCCTGGGGTCAGCAGTGTTTGCAGTGAAGCCTTCTTTAGCCTTAGCTGCTGCAGCCCCCTCACAGCCCCCAGACTCCTGCGCCCTCCTTTCCTTCACTACAGAATAAATCCTCTCCTTCCTCACGCGCTGAGTGGGGACGGGCAGCAGGTTCAGTAGGCTGTGACAGCCCTGTCAAGTGAATAATCAGCCCTGCCTGGTGCACCACAGCCTCTTTACAGAGAGGCAAACATAAATCTTGTCAAACTCTCTTGTTGCAGTGAGTTTTCCCTTCAGTACTATCGCAGCTGGGAGCACTTGGGGTAAGTCACTGGCGCCTCTCGGTGTGGTTCGGAGGAACCCATGAGCTAGAGATGAAAGGAGCCACACAGGCTACATGTCCTCCTGCCAGGCCACCCCAGAAAGGATCCTGGTTGTGAGCTGCACTTTGGCAATCAAAGGAACTAAAGCAAAAAAATTAATATCTGCCTTACCCCATCCAGAAATGTGCAAGAAAGACAGAAGGGTCTGAGAGGTGCTGGCCAATGGCTCTGCAGGGGCATTTGCACACAACCAACCCTTCTCCTGCCCCCAGGGCCAAACCTGGCATGGCCTGTGGCTTGAAATCTACTTTGGTGCCTTTGTCCCTCTTGCTGCATGAGCAGCATCTGAGGGAACTGCGCTGTTTTAGTCTGGAGAAGAGGAGGGCGAGGTGAAACCCTCTGGCTCTTTACAGCTTCCTGAAGGAGGCTAGAGCCAGGTGGGGGTTGGGCTCCTCTCCCTACTGTGGGTGATAAGACAAGAGGAAGTGGCCTGGAATTGTGCCAGGGGAGGGATAGGTTGGAGATTAGGAAAAAATTCTTTGCTGCCAGAGTGGTCAGGGATGGGAGCAGGCTGCCCAGGGAGGTGGTGGAGTCCCCATCCCTGGGGGTGTTCAGGAAGCCTGTGGCCATGGCACCTGGGGACATGGTTTGGTGGCCACGGTGTTGCTGGTTGATGGTCAGACTGGATGGTCTCAGAGGGCTTTTCCAACCCACCCCATTCCCCGATTCTCTCAGTGTGTGCAGTGCTCTTCAGAGATTATGTCATGCCTGAACCATCCTCCTCAGCACTGCAATCTCAAGAGCTGCTTTTTCCCCTGCTGCTCCTTGCAGTTCCTGCTGAAATCCAGCAGCTCTTTCCCATTCTCCTTGAAGCACAAACCAGATTCCAGCTTTCATCTGTTGGAATTCTGCTGGGAGCAGTTGGATTATCCCACAGATAAACTATGTTCACCCTCCTTGCTCAAGCCTTGGGCTGGTGTTAAACCCTCTTGATGTGAGGTTGTAGCAAAAGTGACCAGGCCTTGAGTGTCCAGAAGTAAGAATCCCTCCAGTGAGTCTGAGGAGAGCTGAGTGGGCTCTGGTCATGGAGCCTGTGTGGACTCTGCCTTGGCTGGGAGGAAGTCAGCTGAAGTTAACAGCCATCCTTTGCTTTCTGCAAACACTGCAAGCTGGCACTGCCCCCAGAGAGGTGGAGGAGGTTGATTTTTAACCTGGCTGCCTCCCCATGCTTGGCAGTACAGGGAGCAGGGAGCAGGAGCTGGCAGTGTTTGTGCAGCTGGGCCGGGGGGTGCCTGCTGGAGGGGCTGCTGCTGTGACTCACTGCAGACGTCCCTGGTGCAGTTGGTTACCCTTCCCTGGGGGTCAGAGAGGATCCCGAGGAGCAGCAGGTTCCAGAGCAAACTGCTGCCCTGATGCTGCCCTTCAGGAGCAGAGTGCACACCGGCAGCAGCCGTGGCTGGAAGTGCTTCCAGCAGTGGGGCCCCACGGGGCTGTGGCTGCTCTCAGTGCCAAGCCTGCCCTGGTCAGGGTGGTGGTTTGGGCTCCCTGTCCCGGGTTATGCCTGAGAGCAGATCAAGACCAGGACCCGTGGTGAGTTCTTGGGCTCCTTCTGGTGCTCCTCTCTCTGACTGCCTGTGGCCACCTCTGGTGCAGGTGGGGAGAGGACAAGTTGCAGGTGTGCAGTGAGCTCCTGCCCCCTGCCCCTGGGCTCTGCCGTGGGCGCTCTTTGTCCGAGCAGCCCAGTGGGCAGAGCAGGCTGCTAGAGAGGGGACGTCCCCGCCGGAGCAGTTCCCTGCTGGATTTGAGCTGGAATCGCCGGGAATGAGTCAATTTTTCAGACACTGCCACCTGAAGGAGCCGAGGGGTCACTGCCTGTGGCTGCGGGGACGGCTCCGGCTCCGGGAGCATGTAAACATCTGCAGTTCCCCTGGAGCAGCCTGCTGGAGACTGCAGCCTGAGATTCTCCAGAGCAGCCCAAAGCTGCCTGCTTTTGCTTGTCTCATGGACAGAGCATCCAAGAGGGCCTCCGGGGCCAGCCAGCTCCAGAGCAGCACAGTGCTGCCTGCCCTCTGCTCCTGCCCTGCTCTAGCAGTGACGTGAAAGGGTCTAGAGGGTTTCTGGCTGCTGGCCGGTGCCTGGGAGCCGTCAGGTGTTGGTGCGGCAGAGCCCTTCCTGCCGGTGTGTCCAGCCTGGTCTGCCCACTCCTGCTTGCTTCAGGAGCAGCAGCTGGGATGCTCAGTCTTCTCCCTCCAGGGTAATGTGGACACTTTGCCATTGCAGGTAAATTTGCAGAGGACATCTTTGGAGGGTTGTTCACTCAGGCCAGCACCTTTGCCTCCCGGGTCAGCGTCCTGGTCGAGAGAGTTGACCGCCTGCAAGTCAAAGTCACTCAGCTGGATCCCAAAGAGGAGGAAGGTAAAGGAGTGGGGCAGACCCTGCAGTCCACGCCTGGTGCAGCTTCTCAGTTGAGTCAACCTGGCTGGTTCCTGGACCTCAGGTGTTGGAACCTCATCTCTTGGGCCAGGAAGGACCATTTCTGCCCCTCCATGCTGCTCGTGTGGGCTCCTTAGCCATTCCCCATGTGGAAACTCCCTTTGCAGCAGTTGGGTCGCAGGGGTTCAGAAGCACATCAGCAGCTCTCAGGAGAGCCATGTCTGCAGCAGTGGATCTTGGCACGGCACCATCTGAGCTCTGCTGGGCTCCCCAGGAGAGCTGTGGGAAAGGGACCCTGGCCTCAAGCCGTGCTGAGCATGCCAAGAACTCCAACTGCAGTCATATGTTCACTGCTTGATCTTCAGTGTCGCTGGCCTGGGTCAGGCTGCTCTTCACTTGCTCTCTCTTTCTTGCAGTCTCCCTGCAAGGCATTAACACCAGGAAGGCCTTCAAAAGCTCCACTACTCAGGACCAGAAGCTCTTTGACAGAGATTCTCTCCCCGTGCCTGTCCTTGAAACCTACAAGTCATGCAATACTCCTCCACCCCTCAACATTCTCTCCCCTTACAGGTATGGCTGCAGCACCTTCCTGGCCTGTTGTTCCTCCTCCTCCCAGCCTGCTGAGGTGGTCATTTCCCATCCTGTGCCATGTTGAAGCAGCCATTTTCAGTGGGAAATTGAGTTGCTAAGCTGAGATCCAGTCGAAAACCTTCAGCTCCTGGATCCCATGGAGCTTTGATTTTGGGGCTGTAGACTGATCACTGGGTTCTCTGCTGTCACATCTGTGACTGCTCTGGGGCAGAGCTTGGCCAGCTCTGGCTGAGTGTGGTGGCTGTTGTGCAGATGCTGCATTTCTCTTGGACCTTTCTGCAGCCCTGTGGTTGCTCTCCAGAAAGCCTCAGCACACCCTGCAGAGGGTGCAGCTGTAGGTGGCTGTTAGCCAGGTGGCCACAGCAGGCTCCTGTAGATCTGGAGATGCTTTCTGTGGCCTCTTCTGCCTGCTCCGAGACATCTGATGTGACCTCCTCTGGCTCTGTAACCACTTCTCCTCAGCAATCCTGCTCTGATTTCATCTCACAGGTAGTAGGAGTAAAGGGGGTCAGAATACAGAGGCTGAGCCCACATCCATAAATATCTCCTGAGCAGGTAGAAGTAATTACAGATAGCTGGAGGCAGCTGGCTGCTGCCAGACGCTGCCGCACTGCAAAGTAGCAGAGGCTGTGGCTGTGTGGATAGGAGTGAGCTCAGGAGCTTCAAGGACGCTGCTGCTCTGATTTAGGGTTCCTGAGCTGGAGTGGGGGACAGCTTTTCACACCCCAAACACAGCACAGGCAGGCAGGAGCTGAAGGGAGAGAGCTGCTGCTGCCCTGGCCGTGGCTCAGAGCAGCCTTGGGATGAGATGCTGAGCTGTGGTGCGGCTGTGAGGGCAGCAGTGCTGGCAGGTGGGAGAGCCAGGAGAGGTGAGGCTGTGGCTGCACTGCTGCTTCGGGACTGAGGGGCAGAGGTGAGAGCAGAGTCTTTAACCTTGCTGCAGACTTCAGATTGTCACCTGGTTGTGCTTTGTGTTCTCTTCCGGCTTCAAACCTGACCTGGGCCTTGTTTGTTGTTTTCCTTCCCACCCCCTTCCTGTTCTAGGGATGACGGCAAAGAGGCTCTTAAATTCTACACAAATCCTTCATATTTCTTTGACCTTTGGAAAGAGAAAATGCTGCAGGACACCAAGGATATTATGAAAGAGAAGCGGAAACACAGGGTGAGGAGCTGGGAGCTGTCTGCCAGCAGAGGCACTGGGGGAAGAGCAAGAGCTGGGAAGTGTTTAATATATCCTGGACTCCAAAACTCAGGTTTGCTCTCTTAAACCCTTTGCGGATCCACAGATTGCATTGGGCTGGGAAGGACCTTCCAAGATTCAGTCTGAGCAATTGTGCTTAGCTTTGGGACAAGAGGAGCATTAAACCTCAACACAGATCACATTTGTTCAGTCAAAGTAAGCAAGGAGAGGCTTAGGGCACCTGAGAAGGCAGAGCAGGAGGCTCTCTGGAGCAGGAGGCTCTCTGGAGCAGGAGGCTGTGCTGCAGCCCACAGCATGCAGCAGCAGCAGAGCCATGGTGGCAATTGGCAGTCTTGATGCAGCCCAAAAGCTTTAACTGACGTAGGAACCAGAGCTTGAGCTTTGCCCTCTGTGTGGTCATGCCAGGGAGTAAGGATGGCATCATGTCTGGGCTGCACTGGGGGCATCTGATGATGCCTGTCTTGGTTCTGTGCTGTGCTCCAGCTTCTTTCTTCAGGAGGTCTTTGGAGCTTGCAGCAATCAGCAAAACAAATTAAAACTCCTGGGCCTCTGAGCATCTCCTCTTGGAGCTGCTGCAGGTCTGACCTGTCCCTCCCTGCTCCCGGGGAGTTTAAAGCAAAAACAAACAAAAAAATCTGTTTGAATTCTGCCTCCCTTAGAAAGAGAAGAAGGAAAATCCCAACCGGGGAAACATCAACCCACGGAAGATCAAAACCCGGAAGGAAGAGTGGGAGAAGCTGAAGATGGGGCAAGAGTTTGTGGAGTCCAAGGACAAGCATGGCCCTGCTGGGTAAGCTGGGCTGGGGCTGCCTGCCAACCCCCAGAGAGGGGTAGCAGGCAGGGGGTGATTGGGATACAGCTTGCCCTGCAGCTCCCCCTTCAGCTCCCCCTGCAGCTGCCCTGCCCTGCAGCTCTGGCTGTGATTGCTGCTCTGCTAATCAGAGTCTCTGAAGTGAACCTGCTGCTGGTTCCAGACCTGCTAAATAAATCAGGAGCTGCACGGCTCCAGCAAGGTGGCAGGAACAGCTTTGCCAGCAAGTCTGCTTTCAACATGCCTGGCTTGTGGGCACAGAAAGTGTTGAGGGCTTTGGCTCCCGACCCCGTGGTGATGCCCTCCCATCACAGACAGCCTCTGGGCCTCCTGCTGTGGAGCAGGGTGGCACCTCAGTGGCTTCTCGGTGCCATTGTGTGATTTGCTTTGTTATGGATCACAAATGGCTCTTCACACCCCTAACTTGGAGCGGGGGCAGTCCCCATCCCAGTGTTCCAAGCTCCAGATCCCTCTTTAGCACCTCTGGCTTGGGAATTCATTTAACTTTTGACACCAGGCAGGCTGGAAGCAGCCTGAATCCCCCCACAGTGCCCTTGCTCAGCTGCTCTCTGCTCACAGCTTCCTTTCCTGCAGGAGAAATCTCTCTTCAAATCACACTCTCCAGCTAAAAATAAAACTTGCCTTTAGTTTAATAGGAGAAGAGGTTTGGTTTCTAGCAGAGGAATGGAGCAGCACAACAGCAGCAGTCACCTGCTCCTCTCTCTTCTCTTGGAAGCATCTTCCTGCATTTGAATTTGTGAGGTCCAGAGCCCCCCAAAATGGGCTGGCTGCAGCACCCCACAGTGAAGGAAGCTGATGGAGTGGAGCGTGAGGGTGATCACTTCCTGCAGTACTATTCAGCTCTGGATCCTTGCTTTTTCCTGGCATCACTGTTGGCATTCTTGGCTTCTTTGTGATACTTCTGTAGCTTTGGGCACCGTGGAGTAGCTTCTTTTTCTTTTGGCCACTGGTCAGTGGGAGTCCTTCAAGTCCCAGCTGGGCAAAACACACCCTTAAGAAGGTCTTTTCTGTAATCAAAAGTTAAGAAACATTTTAGTGGTGTCCAGGGACAGAATAAGGAGCAGTGGGCACAAAGTGGAGCCCAGGAGGTTCCATCTGAGGAGGAGAAACTTCTTTGGTGTGAGGGTGCTGAAGCCTGGAGCAAGCTGCCCAGAGAGGCTGTGGAGTCTCCACAGCTTCCAGGACCCCATGGATCTGTTCTGGGTGACCTGCCCTGGGTGATCCTGCTCTGGCAGGGGGGATTGGACTGGTTGGTCTGTGGAAGTCCCTTCCAACCCCTCCACTCTGGGATTCCGGGATCCTAGAGGATGATCTGTGGCACTTGGGTGCCATCGCAGCTGTCTGGTGGCTGAACTGCTGCAGGGTGGTTTGCTGTGGCCCCTCCAGCAGGCAAAGTTCTTGCAAGCAAAGGGGGAAATGCCCTGGAGTGAGGCTCTGCTCTTGCTGTCGCTCAGGTACCCTCCTGCCATGGTCTATCAGAACGGCAGCATCGGCTCCACCGAGAGCATGGACGGGAGCTGCTATCCGCCGCCGCCGCAGGCTGACTCCATCGTGCCCCCCCCTCCCCCCTTCCCGGATGCCAGCCTGCCGCCGCCCCCGCTGGAGCTGAGGTAAGCTGCAGGATCCCTTCTGCCACCCGGCAGTGGGAGGTGCTGGAAGAGGCTGCCATGAGCCAGGCTGGGACAGCTCAGCACAGCTTCCTGCCGGGTGTTGCATGGGAAGAGAACGCTGCTGCCCGAGGGGAGGGGCAGCTGCGGGCAGGGGCAGGGGCAGGGGCACTGCCTCTTGAACCCTGACCACTGCCAGCACTCCACTACCTAAGGACACAGTGGGCTTGGGTGAGAGCTAGATCAGGGGGATTGTGCTGCCCAGAGGAGTTCCATCACAGAATGGTTTTGGCTGGAAGAGACCTTTCAGATCCCCCAGTCCAGCCCTTACCCCAGCACTGCCAGGGCAGTGCCAACCCATGGCCCTCAGCACCACAGCTCCATGGCTTCGAAACACCTCCAGCATGGGGACTGCTCCACTGTCCTGGGCAGCCTGGGCCAGGCCTTGACAACCCTTTTAGAGAAGAAATTGTTCTTCATGTCCAACCCAGACCTCCCCTGGGGCAGCTTGAGGCCTTTTCCTCCTGTCCTGTTAGTTTTTCCCCCGGGAGCAGAGTCCAGCCCCCACTTGGCTGCAGCCTCCTATTGAGAAGCTGCAGAGAGCAATGAGGTCTCCCTCAGCCTCCTCTTCTCCAGGCTGGACACTCTCAGCTCCCTCAGCTGCTCCTCCCCAGCCCTGCTCTCCAGACCCTTTAGCCGTTTCATTGCCCCTCTCTGGCACTGCTGCAGCCTCCTCTGCGCAGGTCTTCCAGAGCATGCAGACTTCCCTCCTTGGTGGAGCTCTGCAGAGGAACAGCTTCTTTCACCTCTTTTTTTGCTCCCATTTGCCCTACAGTCTCTGGCAAGTGTCCACTGTGGGTGCTGGAGCTGGAGCTGTAGGTCAGTTTAAAGGACTTGAGCACAGCAGCTGACTGCTTCCCAGAGCCTTCAGTGCAAGCTCAGGGCGGCTGCTTTGTGTCAGGGGCAGTGGTGGCTGCAGCCACCTCTAGAGCTGAGGAGGTGTAGCAGTGGCTCAAGACACAGAAGGTGAAGCAAGAGAGCAGCTGTTTTGAAAGCAGTAAAAGAGAGTCCGGAATAAGAGGAGGCAATGCTGCTGCCAGGCAGGGCCCTGCTAGCTCCTGTCCTTCTGCTCCGGAGGCAGCAGCGCTGCAGAAAAGGCTCCTCTGATGTGCCAGAGACCAAGCACTGCTCCACATCATCTCCCTCTAGGGCAGAGCAGAGAGGAGCTCTCACAATGCAGCTTGCTCTGCCTTGTGCAGTTGCTTAGATCTCTGCCTGCCCACAGAGACCTTCCCTCTCTGGTGTTTTTGGGAGCCAGCTTTGATCTCCAGTGGCCTGGCGTGGATCAGCACTGCTCAAAAGGTGCCCTGTTTGTGCCAGCCCCCTTAGGGCTGCCTTCACACTTCCACAGGCTGTCAGTGGTGCCTGCTGGTGTAAGCCAGCTCCCAGGAATGGCAGCTTGGTCCCTCAGGAGCTGGTGCCTCCCCTCCGAGCACGACGGGTTTCCACTCCCCACGGCCGGCTCTGGGATGTGGCTGCCACACTGCAGCACAGAGCCCTGGGACCTGGTGAAGAGGTCTGCTCCTAGCAGATGCCCAGAGCATGTGCTCCCCTGGTGCTCCCACCACTGCTGGGGTCAGTCTGTCACCGCAGACACCCCTGCCTGGCACGTCGGGAGCCTGACCTCAGCCTGCAGGGGTAGTGCCTTGCGCTGCTGTGGGGCTGCTCTGGGCTCAGGCTTGCCACCCGGCCAGTGCTGAGCTGCCTCCTGTTCCTGCCAGCCCGGGAGCTGGGTGGGTGGCAGCAGTTCTGCCAAGCCCCAGAACCTTTCCTTTGTTCTGGTGATGCAGGCCAGAAGTGGCTGGGAGGATGCTCAGCCCAAGGACCGAGGGCTGCTNAGGCCTGGCTTTGCACCGCCCCCGGCACCTCCCCCGCCTCCCCCGCCGATGGGGAACGTTCCCCCTCCGCCACCTCCCGTTGGCTTCCCATCCCCAGGAACCCCACCGCCCCCCTCCCCCCCATCTTTCCCTCCTCACCCCGAGTTTGCTGCCCCTCCGCCGCCCCCTCCAGCAGCCGAGTACAGCACCGTGCTGCCGCCTCCGCTGCCGCAGCTGGCCGGGGGCAGTGTGCCCCCTCCCCCGCCACCACCACCTCCTCCCGGGCCACCACCTCTGTCTTCTGGTGGGCTGGATGGTGTCCCACCGCCTCCTCCACCCTCGGACACCTCTGCCTCCAAGCCCAAGTCGTCCCTGCCTGCGGTTAGTGATGCCAGGAGTGATCTGCTCTCAGCTATCCGGCAAGGTAAGGTTTGGTTTCCCTGCCAGCTTCCTCCTTCTGGANGAAGCTGCAGAGAGCAATGAGGTCTCCCTCAGCCTCCTCTTCTCCAGGCTGGACACTCTCAGCTCCCTCAGCTGCTCCTCCCCAGCCCTGCTCTCCAGACCCTTTAGCCGTTTCATTGCCCCTCTCTGGCACTGCTGCAGCCTCCTCTGCGCAGGTCTTCCAGAGCATGCAGACTTCCCTCCTTGGTGGAGCTCTGCAGAGGAACAGCTTCTTTCACCTCTTTTTTTGCTCCCATTTGCCCTACAGTCTCTGGCAAGTGTCCACTGTGGGTGCTGGAGCTGGAGCTGTAGGTCAGTTTAAAGGACTTGAGCACAGCAGCTGACTGCTTCCCAGAGCCTTCAGTGCAAGCTCAGGGCGGCTGCTTTGTGTCAGGGGCAGTGGTGGCTGCAGCCACCTCTAGAGCTGAGGAGGTGTAGCAGTGGCTCAAGACACAGAAGGTGAAGCAAGAGAGCAGCTGTTTTGAAAGCAGTAAAAGAGAGTCCGGAATAAGAGGAGGCAATGCTGCTGCCAGGCAGGGCCCTGCTAGCTCCTGTCCTTCTGCTCCGGAGGCAGCAGCGCTGCAGAAAAGGCTCCTCTGATGTGCCAGAGACCAAGCACTGCTCCACATCATCTCCCTCTAGGGCAGAGCAGAGAGGAGCTCTCACAATGCAGCTTGCTCTGCCTTGTGCAGTTGCTTAGATCTCTGCCTGCCCACAGAGACCTTCCCTCTCTGGTGTTTTTGGGAGCCAGCTTTGATCTCCAGTGGCCTGGCGTGGATCAGCACTGCTCAAAAGGTGCCCTGTTTGTGCCAGCCCCCTTAGGGCTGCCTTCACACTTCCACAGGCTGTCAGTGGTGCCTGCTGGTGTAAGCCAGCTCCCAGGAATGGCAGCTTGGTCCCTCAGGAGCTGGTGCCTCCCCTCCGAGCACGACGGGTTTCCACTCCCCACGGCCGGCTCTGGGATGTGGCTGCCACACTGCAGCACAGAGCCCTGGGACCTGGTGAAGAGGTCTGCTCCTAGCAGATGCCCAGAGCATGTGCTCCCCTGGTGCTCCCACCACTGCTGGGGTCAGTCTGTCACCGCAGACACCCCTGCCTGGCACGTCGGGAGCCTGACCTCAGCCTGCAGGGGTAGTGCCTTGCGCTGCTGTGGGGCTGCTCTGGGCTCAGGCTTGCCACCCGGCCAGTGCTGAGCTGCCTCCTGTTCCTGCCAGCCCGGGAGCTGGGTGGGTGGCAGCAGTTCTGCCAAGCCCCAGAACCTTTCCTTTGTTCTGGTGATGCAGGCCAGAAGTGGCTGGGAGGATGCTCAGCCCAAGGACCGAGGGCTGCTGGGCGGGCACACGTGGCCTGCACCGGCACTGGCTCTGCCTCCCGGCTAAGGGCCGCTCTCCCCCCTCTGCCTCCGCAGCTATCCTGTAGACGCCCAGAGAGGTTCTGGTTCTGGAGGCACCAAACGGTCCAGCCTGGTCAGCCCCAGCCACCCGCCGCCGGCGCCTCCCATCGGCTCACCCTCCGCAGCCAGGCCTGGCTTTGCTCCGCCCCCGGCACCTCCTCCGCCGCCCCCGCCGATGGGGAACGTTCCCCNCTCCACCCTCGGACACCTCTGCCTCCAAGCCCAAGTCGTCCCTGCCTGCGGTTAGTGATGCCAGGAGTGATCTGCTCTCAGCTATCCGGCAAGGTAAGGTTTGGTTTCCCTGCCAGCTTCCTCCTTCTGGAAGACCCCAGAGCGTCCAGACCTGAGCCCTGTGCGTCCATCTCGTCAGCAGTGCTGTGACTGCCTCGCTCTTGCCACCCATGCTTTGTGGTCCCTCCTTGTCTGCCCACTCTGATAACAGCCTTAGGAGCTTTTATGCCTCCGTCTGCTCCTTTGCAGACGGCAGGGCTGGAGTTGGTGTGCTCCGGCTCTGCAAGTGGATGGAAGGGCAGTGGTGGTAAGCCCTCAGAGGAGCACAGCAACCATTTCCTTCCCATTCCACTTGCCCACCCAGCCTGTCTGGGCTGTCATTCACCATCAGCGTCAGCCCACAGCGTGGCCAAAGCTGCCTGGCAGAGCTCAGGCTGCCTCGCTGAGAGGATTGTGTCACAGGGATGGCTGCCTGGGGGATTTCAGTGTGACCAAAGCTGTTTGCACGATCCCCTCCACTGCCTTCTTCCCGACAGGCTTCCAGCTGCGCAAAGTGGAGGAGCAGAGGGAGCAGGAGAAGAGAGACGTTGTGGGCAACGACGTGGCTACCATCCTGTCGCGCCGCATCGCGGTGGAGTACAGCGACTCGGAGGACGACTCCTCGGAGTTCGACGAGGACGAGTGGTCGGATTAGCCACGCCCCCACCCCTGCTCCCCCTCCTCTCCTGGGCTAACACCTTCCTACAGAATCAGGTGGCCAAACCTTCCACCGCTTCCTTTTTCCCCCCATAACCAAAGATGTGCCAAGGGGGTTCAGACACCAGCAGCAGATCTGCCCTCTCGCCCCGGCCCTGGCCTTGGCAGGGTTCTAGGCTCTGCTCGCGCACACTGAGGGGGCACTGTCAGCTGTGGCCAGAGGGGCTGTGTTGGTTGTTATGTAAAAGAGAGCTCCAAACCTCCAGATCCTCAGTGCTAGCAGGCAGAGCACACAGCAGCCCTGCTCCCCGAGGGGGCTGAGGTGGATGATGCTGTTGCGGCCACGCAGCCTTGCGGGTGAAGGACACCTCCAGCTGCCCTGCTCCATGTGCCTGCAGGCAGCTGACCTGGTGGCCCTTCCCTCCCACTGCACGCTGGTGGTGCTGCAAGAAAATGGGTTTTAAATGTCACTTCTCTGCTGCATCCCACTGTCAGACCATCAGGTTTTGGCAGCAGGGCACAGAGCTTTCCCCTTAGTATTATTTGCAGACCGCCCTGCCTGGGGTGCCTTGGGTGCAATGTGAGGAGGGGCTGAGTTTGCCTTAACAAAGCTGCCTTTGCCTTGCCCAGAGCCTCTCCCTGGGCTGCCTTACAGAAGGAGACTTGCACAAAGGGGGTGCAAAAGTCAGGGCACAGCAACTGCTTCCCACTTTGGGAAGAGCAGAGCCATGACCCCACTGAGCTCCATCTGCGTGGTCAGCACAGGCAGTGCTGGAGCTCTGCTGTGCTGCCTCCTGCCTGCTGCGAGAGTGCTGAGGGCAGGGCAGGACACAAGTGCCTAGTGCAGGGAGGTAGTGTGGGGAGGGCTTCTCTGAACCCCAGGCTCATGGAGCTTCTCTGGCCTGCCCAGGGCCATGCTGCAGTTTGAAGAGGTGCTTTGTGCAGTGGAGTGACCATAGCCCTTGCACAGGGCCTTGAGGAGCTTTGCTTCCTCCCCGCTTCCTCCTGAGAAGGGGAGTTCATGTGCCCAAGAACATCTCAGGTGTGAGCCAAGTTGCCCAGGGGTTACATCAGCCCTGCTCTACCTTGTTTCTCATCCTTTGATCACTGTCATTCATTGGTTGACTTGCAGCAGACATTTGCTGTTCTCACTCACCCTGAATGTTCCAGGGCTGCTGACTACAGCCCCACTACAAGCATGGGGAGCAGGTGGGGACCTCGAACTGGCTGACCTGGGCTTTGCGGCTGCCTGCTATTACCTTCCATAGACTATAAGCACATCTGGGCAGCTACAAGCAAACACCCTCATGCTCCGGGTGTGTGTTAGTACTTGGGCATGACTCTCAATCAGGGTCATGCCAGAAAGTGACTCCAAAGCCTTTAGGAGACCCTGGGCCCAGTGGCTGTGGGGTGGGAGCAGCTGCATGTCCTGTTACACCCACCCCTGCCACCACTCCTGCTCTGCCTTTCCCATTGTGAGCTATTGTGCCAGCCTGTCCCTGTTCCCTCTCCTCTGCCTTGCCTTGTTTAATGATGTTGCTGATACCTGGAATGCCAGGCCCAGCCCCAGGCTGCCAGCTCGCTGAAAACCCTTCTTGGGCTTTGATTGATGGCTCCAGTGTGTGCCATGGGGCTCTCAGGGGTTCCTCTGCCTGTCTGCACATTCTTATCTGGGCAGAGCTGATGATGGCTGGAGGATGATGATGACTGGAGGATGGGCTTTGCTGGGGTGCAGATCGAGCTGAGATCCAGGGAGCCCCTGAGAGATCTGGGCTGCCACACTACCAGACTTTGTCTGCAGATCAGCTGGATGCAAAGGGCATAGGCGTGGAGGCATCCCAGTGGGCCGGGAACATCTGAGCCGTGCCAGTCGCAGGCTCTGGAAGAGGGAAGAACCCCCTCGAGTGCCAGTCAGCCATGGTGCAGTGGAGGGGCTTGGAAATGCAAACTGATCACTGCTGTACGCTGGGGAAGGGGGGGCCTGGAGGAGGATCACTGCTGCTTGTTTTGCTGCTCTTCCTCTGAGCATCATCCTCGGGCTTCTGCGGGAGGTTCCTGGGGAAATGGAGCTGTGGGCTAAGCTGTGCTGACAGCGCAGGGCCAGGAGCTCGCCAGTGCCAAATCCGGGCTCGTTTTAAATTGCCTTAACTAGACTTGGCCCCTATTGGGAAAGGGGAGCTGGAGTGTTGCTGTCCTGTGAAATGCAGCCAAGTGCCATATTCGCTGCTCCCCAGAGGAGCTGCCAGGCAGGGCAGTGCCTCGGGCGGCAGGGCCGCGCTTGCCCCACGCTCTTGCCTGTTGCACAAGGGTGCTGCGTGGGCGAGCTGGCATGGCCACGGGTGGGGTCGGCTCCTCGGGCTGCCTCACCAGCTTCTGAGGGCCTCCTGGCAGCGGGAGGGAAGCTGCTTTGTCCGTGCAAGCCTGCTGTAACCACCCTCTGCATCCAAACTCCCATCCCAAGGGGGGAGTCGCAGCTGCTCCATCAGGATTGGGACAGGTGGGGAAGGTTGGGTGGAGCTTTGCTTTGGTCTGAGCCTAGCCTGGAGATTTCCCGAGACACAGCTGGGCTGAAGCCGCCCTCCCCGAGCAGCCTTGCACAATCAGAGAGCGCTGGGCCACCAAGTAAGCCCAGCGGGGAGGAGGAGAGGTGCCAAAGACAACCTTCGCAAGGCAGAGCAGCTGCGCTGTAGCTGCAGAGCTGCTGCCCTGCGGAGCCCCCTGCGCTGGGCTCCCTCTGCCATCTTTGTCATCTCCTGTTAGCTTCCTCAGCCTCCCTCACGGCTCTGCAGGCAAACGAAACAGCCAGCCCCGGGAGGAGCTCCCCCTTTCCCTGCCACCCCCACCCATGTCCCCGTGGAAGCAGCCGTTTCGCCCCTCCCAGAGGCGCCGCAGGCCGGGGCAGGTCTCCGCTCCCGTTCAGCACCGTCCCGGTGTGCTCCCCGCCGCGCTCGGCTGCTGCTCTGCCCCCTCCTACGCCTTGCTCGCAGGGAGAAGCCTGGTCCCGACTCCCCGGGCTCAGCCTGGCGCCTTCATCCGCAGCCGGTGACCTTCACTGCATTCTCCTGTCCTTATCAGCCCCAGAGCAGCAGAGCAGACCGAGGGAAGGGCTGCCGGAGATCCCATCTGGCTGGAGCTCAGCTGAGCAGTGTGTCAGGGACAGGACCTGGCAGCGTTTGGGGCTTTTCAATCCTTGAACTTCTTTCAGGTGCCTCTTTTGGGAGGAGCTGCCCTTGAGGGCTTGCAGCCGGGAGGAGCTGGCTGGCAGGGCCGCGCGTGGGGCAGCTGCGGCTGCTCCGGGGCAGGTCTCTTTGCTGTTGGGTTTTTGGGGGGTGGGGGGAGGTTTTCTTCTTCCTTTTGAAACAAAGCCTTGAAGTGGGAAGTGGATCTGATTGTTTTTATTACTGTATTAACGTTCGTTTGAATTCATTTCAGAAACTAACCCCTTTTCCTTCCTGCCTGTAGAACACTCTACCCTTAGACGAGCTCCGACCCTCCTGAAGTGCCTTATTCCCCTACACCGTAACCAAGATATTTATAAGAGTAATTATTCCACTCAGATCATAGGCGTTCCCTGCTGAGCAGAAGGTGTGGTGGGAGGAGAGATGCGAAATGCCTTCCAAGGACCACACCGGGACGGGGGTCGGACAGGTGATGTTGGGTGGAGACTCGTGGAGTGGGGTTAAGTTCCCCCAGACCAAAGGAGTTTCAGCTCTGAAACTCTACTTGGCGGGGGGGAACCCAAACCTAACCAACCGAGCTCCTGAGCAGAGCACTGTAGAGTTTGGTTCCCTCAGCCCTGCAGAACAGAACTGCTGGGCAGGCTCTGCTGCCGAGGGTGAAGCTGCTGCGGGGGGTAGCAGAGCCTGGGCCGTGCCCGGGCAGCGTCTGCCGGTGCCGTTCCCTGCTGGTTGCCTGCTGCTGTTTTGTGTTAGGCTCAGCTCAGTAACCCCTGGGGGAAGATCCCCAATTGCAACAAACATTTTTGTAGTGTACATGTGAAAAAAAAAAACGAACCAGAATGACCTTTTGGGATCCTTTTTAAAACTCGATAAAACCTTTCTAGCAGCTGCTGTCTGCCTCTTACTGTGGGTGGGAGCTGGGGGGGCTTCCCTGCAGGAACTTGGCTGGTCCTGGGCAAAGGCACTGCTCTGTGTCACTTCTGCCTGGGAGCACAGCCAGGTGTTGGGCACCCCTCATGTCCTGGGGGTGTGATCTGGGGAGTACAGCCAGGTGCTGGGCACCCCCTGTGCCCTGCTGGGGCTGTGATCTGGGGGGAGCCTGACTGCACTTAGCCTTTTGAGGGTGCCCAGGCTGGGTCCTGTCCCCAGAGGAGTGAAGAATGCCAGCAGGTCCCTCACAGACCCCATCTACCCAGGACCGACACAGCCACGCCGGGGTGGGTTGGGGGCTCTGGGCGGTGGTCGTCAGCGCTGCTCGTGGTGGGTGCCAGCACCAGGGAAGCACCATCTGGGAGGAGCTCTCAGCCTCCCGCTCGCTCCCTGCCATACAAAATGAGCCCAGGCTCCATTTTGCAAGAGCAGAACCGCCGCAGCTGGGCTGTGAGGGGGCTGCTGCAGCTCTGCTCTGCTCGGGTTGGCTTGGTTGGGGTTTTGTTGCCTCCATTTCAGCTGCTCAAGGTCCCTTCTGCAGTCAATCTGCCCAGCCGCAGCGGCGATGGCTCCCGGCCTTCTTCAGGTGCCTGCCTACGTGAGCCTGACGCCCGCCTGTCTGCGTTTGTCTTGCTGGTCGGTGGAGAGCAACAAAAAGCTCTGTCCCTGCTGCCTCTTCAGCCCTGCTGCCACCAGCTTTGCCCTGCCAAATTCCCTTGGCTGCCCGGAGACGCCAGTGCTGGCTGCGCAGCGCTGCTGCTCTTGGCTGACAATGGTCCCTGGCTGCGGAGCCTCATTAGATTAATTGGCCTTGCCAGCCTCGGAACAAGCAGCCCTTTAGCCGGGCAGGGGCGCGGAGGGCAGGGGAAGGAGACGTTTCTGGAGCCTCCATGCTCCCTGGTGCTGGGCGTCCTGGCTCCTGGCTCCTTCTGGGATCCGGGAGGAGCAGCAGCGCTTCCTGGCTCCCTGCTCAGGATGGGTGTGGCTGTGGCCAAGGCTAACTTGGTGCCCTTACTTTTTTGGGTGCACATGAGCACATAGCCCTGCGCTTTCCCGGCTACCAGGGCCTGTGGAAGTCATCCTGGGGACCTGGGGGGGTGTGCTGGTGGCTTACCCCCCTGAACGGCAGCTGCTGCTCCCCAGCCTGCGATTTAGCTCGATACAGGGAGGCAAAGCCCAGTGCTGGTGCTGCTGGAGCCTGAGCCCGTTCTGGGAGCTGCAGGATCCTACGGGGGAGCTGCTGCAGCTGGGCAGTCTCCAGGGCTCGGCTGTGCCTGGGCGCTGGCCTTGGCTCCAGCTTTGATGTGTCTGCCCAGCTGTGCCCTCCGCGGGGCTCGGCACCGGCTCGCAGCTGGCCGAGCTGCGGCTCCACAGGACCCTCTGTCTCCAAAGACCTCCTCAGTTTTCTCCTTCAAGGTGGTGTTAGCAACACCCAGAAGATGCTGCCGGCTGCCGTGGACGAGTGGGCTGCGTGTCCTTTCCACCACTGACGTCAGCTTCTCTCCCTTAATTCCCCCTCTGGGACCAAAGCGAGTGCAGGCGCTGCCAGCTCGGATCAGCGTTAACAGGCTGCTCTCCCAGTGTGTGGCACAGCTCTGCCGTGCCAATGTCACCCCCGACGCGCTGCCTGCCTGCGCCAAGCAGCCGGGGCTGGTGGGAGAGCTCTCCCCTCTTCCAGCTCCCTGGGAAGGGGCTGCTGCCAGCAGAGAGTCCCCATCTCTTGCACGTAGGTGTGCTGAGATGGCAGCTCAGCCCCTCTAGAAATGGCTGACTCCTTCTTTCTCGCTCTCTGCCTTTTTTTCTCTCCTCTTTTTTTTCCCCTCCCTTTTTTCCCTCTTCTCCTCCCTGCCTTTGCCGTTCCCTACACGGCTGTGTGGGGAAGGCAATCGGCTCCCGTGCTGCGGATGGCTTTATCTGTAACTCTTCCATCTGCTCACAGCAGCTCACAAATAACCGCAGGGTGCCAGAGGAATTATGTATTTGGAGCTCAAGTTTCTTCTGCAGGCTGGCAGGGCAGCAGCTCTGCGCTGGGCTCAGCCGCTCCCGCAAAGGCCAGCGCCTGCATGTGGAGGGCTTAAAGCAGCCGGCACGGAGCTGGGGCTGCAGCCAGGGCCAAATTACTCTTCCCAGTACCATCTCCAGGCCAGGATGAGTTAGACAAAGCCCCAGCCCCAAGCCAACAGCTGAGTCTCGTCCTCTGCGAGCTGCCAACAGGGAGCAGGGGGTGCTGGGTCCCTGCTCGTGCGGGCATGGTGTGAAGCCTCCTCAGAGGTTGGTGCAGGAATAAAAGAGGAGGTTACAGGGTGCTGGGCACCAACCAGGTTCCCATGCTGCTGCTTTCTGTCTCCCACCAGGAGCAGCTTTGGGGCCAGGCTCTCCTTCCCTGGGAAGAGCTGGGTAATGTCTCTCAGTGCCACAGCTCCATGGTGGCAGGGGATGGTGCTCCACAGCTGCAGACACCCTGGGCAATGCCTCCTGCTGCACTTGGTGCTCGCTGAAACGCTTCGGAGTGAGCAGGGCCACGTTTGCTTCATTTCCTGCCTGCTCTGCTTCCAAGGAAACAAAATCCCCCAAGCCAGGACTGAGGTTTCTCATTTAAATGGAACCCAGGCCACAAACCAGAGCTGCTCTGCACTCCCTGTGGCCCACTGTTCCCATCCTGGCCGCCTGCCATGCTGCAGGGGGTGTCAGGGCTCCTGCTCCCCATGCTGGCACCCCAGCAAATCACTGGGAGCAGAGACCCATCCCTGGGGCATGGTGTGGGCAATGGGCAGACTCATGCAGGAGAGTTGGGGTTCAGGGTGCTGGCAGGAGGATTTTGGGGTGGCACTGATCTTCTATACTCCAAGTTGGCAAAGTCCTCCTGGTTTTGGCACCAGAGGGAGAGGAGGGAGAGCTCTCACCTGGCAGGGACCAGGCCTGGCTTTGCCATGGCTACTGCCAATGCTCTTGTCCTGTGTCCCTGCTCCAAAAAAGGTGGAAAAGAGCAGTAGCTGGAGCCAAGCCCCACTGCTGCCAAGGGGACAGCAGCTGCCCAGGACAGAGAAGAGAAGCAAACCTTGCCTGGAGCCCTGTGCCCTCATCCCCATGCCCTTGCCACATCACGGGCAGGGTTTGGAGACAAGAGGCTGCCAGTGGCTTACAGCATCTGCTGGGAGCCATGGGGCTGGACACAGGGTGCCTGGGGAGGGTTGAGCCTGCCAGATGTGTGAGCACAGCTGGGGCAATAGCATCCCCACAGCTTCATTCCACTCACAGCCTCTCAGCTCATATTTTAACCCCAGATTGGGTCTTGGTCCCCCAGAGCCTCTCCTGCACCTCAGTGCCATGGAGGTGGCTTTGGCACTCGAGTGGCTTCTCAGCTGGGTCTGGCAATGTTTTATACCTCTGCTTTCTGCATCTTCCTCCACCCAAACAGGCAGCAGGCTGGGCCCTGCTGAAGGCTGCTCATCTCCCTTCTCCCTGCTGCCTGTTCTGGAGGCCTGCAGCAGCGGGAATGCTGCTGGATTCGCTGCTGGATTCACTACTGGGGAGGTGCCAGCACCATGGCAGGCTTGGGGTCCTGGCTTCCTTCAGCCTCAGCTTTCCTCATCCATCCTGGCAGGAGTGAGCTGCACACAGGTAGGAGCTGAAGGGAAGGTTTCCCACCCGGGAAGTGGCACATGGAGCAGCCACCATGGTGGCAGGTGGCAGTAGGAGACAGAGCTGCCAAGAGTGATGTGCTGGGGAGAGCTGTGGTGGTGGGCAGAGGGCTCACTGTGGTCTCCAGCTCCGAGGGCTCCCTGAATCACCAGCCTTGGGGGGAGGCAAGTAGAGGTGTCTCCTTGGCCCAAGGTGGTCATGGTGACTTTTGATGCCAAGCTGTTGCTCTGAGCCCTGTGAATACCCCCGGGTGCATTTTGGAGGCTCATCAGCTCCAGCACATCCCTCTGCCCACCCCATTGCCAGCTATGGTGGGTGGGGAGCTTTGGGGGTTTTCCATCTGCCCTAGGCAGTGCTGCCTCTTCCCCACGTGCTTCCAAACCACAGTGTGTCACCCTGGCCGCAGGGGAGGGGACAGGGACCCCGGCAAGCAGGAGGGGCCCCAGGGAGCAGAGGCTGCACTTGCCCACTAAGGAGAGGTGAAAGGGCTGCAGCTGCCCCCTCTGAACACTTCGGTAGGGGAAGCAGGAGGGAGAGAAAAGCTCTTTGGGCTGCTGCACGGTGTTGACAGAAGAATAACCAGGAATAAACTGCCCATGGATAAAGCAGGGCTGGGAATTAGAGGATTTCTCACTGCCAGGGAGGGGCCTGGGAATTGTCTCCTGGCCGAGGGGTGGAGAGTCCTCAGCTCAGCCCCAGGGCACGGCAGGGCAGGAGCTCTGCCCCTTTTCCTCTGGCATGACTTCAGTGGGGACAAGAGGCAGCCCCAAATTTCCCAAGCCCATCCCCAGCGCCGAGCCCAAGCCCTGCTGAGCAGGAGGTGCTGGTCTGTAGGTCCTTCGGCCTCTCCCCAGCCGCTTCTCCCCTTGCTGTTGCCTTCTCCCCTTTCCCCGCGCTCAGCTCAGCTGAGGAGCCACAGAAAATCATTTCCTTTGCGACAAGCAGCAGCGACCCCGCGGGCTGCCACCACGTCCCCGAGCCCAAGGTGAAAACAAACCCTAGGGGGACCAGCACTCATCCTGCACTGCGCAGCACCGCTGGGCTCCCGCTGCTCTGCAGCCCTGGGCTCTGCCACATCCCCGCATCTGCGGATGCACAAATGCCCGTGGGAGACCTGCTGCTCCCTGACCGGGGTGGGCAAAGGGGCACGGGGGGCTCTCGGGGCACAGAGCCTGGCCACCAGAGGGGACAAGCTGCCCTAATTAGCTCTGTCATTGTTAACTCTGTCAGCTCCATGATGAGGGATGCAAAGGACGTGGGCAACAGAGATGAGCATCCCAGAGCCTAGCTGAGCTCTGGCAGCTCAGGGTTGGGGTCCTGGTAGAGCCTCATATCTCCTGTGCCACCAGGAGAGGGGCTGGGGTGAGGGCAGCTGTGCACACCCTCACCAGGGGAAGAACCTACAGGGGGGCTGTACCCTCAGTGGGAGAAGGATCAGAATGCAGGCAGCTGCCTGTACTCTCCATGAGAGTGGAGCTGGGGTGCAGACAGCTGCCTGTGATCATGCTGGGAGGGAGGCAGCCCCTCTGGCAGCTGGACGAGCTGTAATGATGAGGATGATGAGGGTGAGGATGGCCAGGGCTGCCGTGCTGCCCCCCCCGGGGCTGACTCCTGCTAAGTGGGTGGGATTGGGGGGGGGGGGGCAGTGCTGTCGCTTGGCATTTCTGTACTGGGTGCAGAGAAACGCAGCAGGGTGAAGGTCCCTGCCTGGACTCGGGGTAACACTGTGGGGTCCTCCACCTGCTTCCCTCATCCCTGGAAGACCCCCCCTCCCAACCCACCCCCCAGCGTCAAACAGCTGCACCTCGTATCACAAATTACTTTTATTCTCCCTCCCTTCCCCATGGTTGTAAACAAGAAGCAGCTCACTCCAACCCCCACCTGCAGCACCCCACCGAGAGGTCCCCAGCCTGAGGAGCCTCTTCACATTCAGCCCCACATGTGCAAATCCCAGTGCAGAGAAACGCTTTGGCAGGAGGAGCAGGGGGCAAACCCGGGTGCCGGGGGGGCAGCACCCAGGGCACCCCAAAGTTGCCGGGTTCGGGGGGTGAAGCCTCCAGCAGCGCCCGGTGCCCGAAGGCAGCGAGCGCTAGAGGGCAGCAGGGCCCAGGGCTGGGGCGGCGCTGGGAGGATCTCAAACAGCAATCAAACAGTAACAGAGCAATGGACGGAGGGCTGGGGGGGACTCCCCTCCTCCGGCGAGCGAGTCGTGTGTGCGTCTCCCCCTCCCCGAACGCAGCTAGTGTAGTTTCACTCTCTGAGGTAAGTAATGAGGCACAGGCAGTGGGGGGAACATTCCCGGTGTGCCCCCCCTTAAAATAATCAATTGCCAGAAAGAGTTGTAAAGAAAATCTGAGACTCTCCCCCCCGTGCATAAACATCGACTGTGGGTTAAAGACACTTTCTTCCCTCCTGCACCTTCAAAAAGTGGGAAAACAGAGGAAGAGAAAGGTTGTGCCTGGCAGGATGGGGCCGGGAAGAGCTCCTGGAGTAGAGCTCCCAGATCATCAAACGCAGCCATTAACCACAGCTGCCAGGGCTCGGAGAGCTCCCGGAACGCGTCGCTGGGGAGGAAAAGGGGCGAAACCCACCCCCGCCCCCCCAGAAAATGCCCTAACCACACCGGGTGAGTGAAAGGGGCAGAGAGGCTGGCGAGGGAGGGCGGCTGGCGTCAGACGTCGCTGGGGGAGCGGGAGCGGAAGGGCAAGGTGGGGCAGAAGCAGCCGCAGCACACAGCCCACAGCACCTTCTGGATCTCCTGGTTCCTGAAGGCGTAGATGAGAGGGTTGAGCATGGAGTTGTAGGTGGCGGGGAGCAGCGTGGCGTAGGTGTAGAGCGCGGGGGAGCTGTAGTCCCCCAGCAGGCAGTACACGGCGAAGGGCAGCCAGCATGAGGCGAAGGTGCCCAGGATGACGGCCAAGGTGGCGATGCCTTTTCGGGTGGTGACGTAGTGGGAGCTGGGCAGGAGGTGTCTCTGGATGGCGATCTGGTGGGCGTGGCGGGACACGATCCTACAGATCTGAGCGTAGAGCTGCAGCATCGCCGCGAACACCAGGAAGAAGGAGACGGAGAGGATGATGAGGTGGTTCTTCGTCAGAGGCTTGACGATGCTGCAGGTGGAGGGCTCCTTCAGGCAGTTCCAGCCCATGACGGGCAGGAGCCCGTAGCAGATGGAGGCTCCCCAGGTGAGGATCAGCATGACGTAAGTCCTGGTGACCGTCCTGGACGAGTAGTAGGTGAGGGCGTTGCAGAGGGACAGGTAGCGGTCGATGGTGATGGTCAGCAGGCTGCTGACGCTGGCCGTGAAGGAGGTGACCAAGAGCCCCACCGTGAGCAGGCTGAGTGCCTCCGACGGGATGAAGTAGACAAAGGCGAAGTGCAGGATCAGCCCCAGACCAGCCAGGAGGTCAGCAGTGGCCAGGCTGCCGATGAGGAGGAACATGGGAGCCCGGAACGCCGGGGTGTAGAAGATCACCACCACCACGATGGCATTCTCGCAGGAGATGATGGTCCCAGAGATGCAGAGGACAACGTCCCACGGGTTCAAGGCGAGAGGACGCACCACGGACTCCAGGTCCAAGGAGCTGTCGGTGCCATTCCTGGCCAGGAAGTGGCCCTGCTGGCGCTGGCTGGAGTTTGGGGGACCTTCCTCCATCATGGTGGCAGAGACTGACCTGGAAGAGCAGCTCCTTCAGCACCTGCTGCCCGTGCTGGGCACCCACCTGAGCTACTCCTGAGGGGCCTCACCTGTGTCCCTGTGCACGAGATGTCCCTATGGGGTCTCACCTGAGCTGTCTGCCTGCCTCCAGCCAGTGTCAGTCCTGCCTCCACCGGAGCAGAGGGGCAGAGCAGGGTGTTAGGGGACTGAGGCTCTCTCTGGACATGGCACTTTGGGGTTGATTCTCTTGCAAGCAAAGTAAAATAAATATGTGAACAAACGGGGGAGGGGCACACGGCCCTGCCCCCCCCGGCCTGCTCCCCCCGTATGCCCTGCTGGGCTTGGTCGACGTGGTAATTTTGGTGGATAAATTGGAAAAATATGGGGGGGAGGGGGAGCGCAGGAGGAATACAGGGGGCAGGACCGGTCCTGGCTTGCCCACCCCCACCCCGAGGGCCTTTGGGGCCAAACCACCAGGATCCAAGGCAGCAGGTGAAGGGGGTGGCCATAATACCACCCACCCCCCAAACGGGGCCCGGCCCCCAACAGAGGAGACCCTCTTCTTTTGCACTGGGGGGGACACCCGAGCAGGCAGCAGAGTCCCAGAAAAACGAAGCCTCACAATGCTGCCCAAGTAGGCTCCCTCCCGGTGCCCCCGCGGTGCCCGTGTGCTACCCCCGATCCCTCTGTCAGTGCACCCCTCAGTGCCTGTGCCCCCTCTCCCATGTCCATGCCCCCACCCGGTGCCCGCACTTACCTGCCAGGATGTTCTTGCCGGGCTCGGTTCCTGTGCCCCCCCACCCACTCCCCCCGGCGGTATGGCCGTGCTCCCCCCGCCCCGGTGCCCGCACTCACCCGCCGGGATGCTCAGCCCGGGCTCGGTGCCCACTGCCATGGGCGCAGCCGAGTTATAGTGACCGATCCCGGTGAGAGGGGGATGGATGATGTTGGNGGGGGGGGGGGGGGGGTGTGACTCACCACAGCCCCCCCAGCAAGCTCCGTTCTCCTCTCTGTGACGTCAATGGCGCGCCGGAGCCAATCAGCTCCCCGCCGGGCGCGCGCGCCGCATAGTAATCTCAACGGGGCTGGAGCAGCTCATTCATAAAAACAGCCCCCCCCACAGGGACCCCTTCCCACGCCCCCGGGACCCCACTCCGCCCAAGCCCGGGTCCCTCCACGCTGACGGGGCCGTGTTGCAGAGAGGGGGTGCCAGCTGCCCACTTCCCACCCCCGATTCCAGTGGGTTTGGGCGTGAGGTGTGGAGGGAGGGGGCGGCCCCGTCCAGGGGAATTGGAGCGTGGGGGTGTCAAGCTGGGTCCTGTGTGTGCCCCTTCTGCTACCCCCGCACAGCTGGGGGTGCGCAGCCCCCCCACGTTTCACCAGCAGGTCCCCGCGGACCCGGCTTCCTGCGCGGGGCTGAATAATTCATCACCGACACAAGCGGGAAGGCCCGGCCCGGGGGTGGGGGGTGGCTGGCGGGGAGCCTTCACCCTCGTAGGGAGGAGAAGGAGGAGGAAGGATAAGGGAAGGGCACCTCGGGGACCCTGCCGGGACTCGCCCCCGCCCCTGTTCCTCGAAGTGCCTTCCCCGCCGGGTCCGGGGATACCGGGATGACCCGAGATAGGATCCCGCGGGGGTTGGGATCCCCGCGTGGCCTCGGGCGCAGCTGCTCCCACGGAGCTCGGTTCGGTTCGGGTGGACTCGGCGGGAGCTGTTCGCGGTGCTGAAGGCGGTCCCGGGCCCTGAGGAGGGGGCGTGGGTGGGCTCCGAGAGTGGCGGAGTTGTTGCAGCCCCCGGGAGGATGAGTCGCGGTGGTCCGGAACTGGAGCGAGTGCGGTGAGCGCAGCAAGTACAAGTGCAGGGGGTGCAGCGCTCCGCAGCAGGGCTCATGCTAGGGGTGCAGCTCCCGGCGCTCCAGACACCCCCTCCCCTCCACTGAGGGCAGCTCTGGCTGCCCCCGGACACCGCCCCGGGAGGGGCAGGAGGTGTTGGGGGCTCGGATGCAACTCAGTGGCAGGGCCCCACCATGGGCCGGGCCCCCGGGGCGGGGCGGGGCAGGACGAGGCGGGGCAGTCCCTCCCCGTCCCCGTCTGTCCCCGTTCCCCCCCCCTCAGCCGGGGCCGCCTCCCGCGGGCGCGCATGTCCCGCGGCTCGGCTCTCCCGGGAGCTTCGTACCGACATCTCCTGCCGGGACCTGGCCGAGCCGAGCCAGGCTGAGTCGAGCCTGGCTGAACCGAGCCTAAAGCGGGCCGGGCCATGGCCCCCGCGGGCGCAGGGACCTTGCTTTACGCGTTGCTTTGCGCGTTGCTGTGTGCGCAGGGACCCGCACCCACCCGCGCAGGTATGGCTGGGGGGTGACGAGGGGAGTGGGAGGTGGGGGGCGAGAGGACTTTGCTGCAGAACTTTTGGAGGAGGATATTTTTTCGCTCGGGCTTCCCCGCGCCTGCGGGACGCGCTCAGCCGTGGTGGGGCTGAAGAACCTCCGTTCCCCCGGCTGGTCCTGGCTTTTGGGGCATGAGAGGGGCTGAGGGTCCTGCTGTGACCCCCAGGGCTTGGCAGGGTGCGGGATAAGCGGGATACAGGGTCTGAAGAGGGCGAGGATCTCGTGGGGAGGGGCAGCGGAGCTGTCACCCATGTGCCCCGGGTGCCCTCAACTCCGGACATCCATGATGCAAATCCCAAGCTTGCTGCTGCTCCCCTTCTCCCGTCCCCCTGCTCCCGCCCAGTGCCACCCTGACCTGTCCCACCGCACCCAGGGCACCCATGGAGATGGAGCTGCCCCCACCCCCACCTTTTATTTCCCATCTGATGGGAGGAGCCCGAGCTGCCAACGCTGGGCTCCAGCGTCTGTTCCTGCCGCGATAAAAATAACTGGAACGATCAACCTGCCTGGAGCCCTGGCGAGCCCAGTCCCACTTCCCCATTGGCTCCCAGCAGGTCTCTAAATGCTGGAGCGGGGCGGGCGGGGGGGGCGGTGCTGTGCCCACCCCTCCGTAGCCATGGCAATTGGTCCGCAGCATCCCACTTTGCGCCTTACGCCACCAGTTGCCCCCTTTGCCTTTGCTCTGTGCGGAGCACTGGCAGAAGGAAAAGGTTTCTGGGTTTAGCCAGACATGGCCTCGGTGACCAGGAGGACCCTGACAGGTGATGAGGGGGATTGAGTGCAGTGAAGCTGCCCTCCCTAAAGGGAGGTGGAGAGGTGGGAAACCATCTCCAAAAAGCCAAGTGCAAAGCCAGGTTGGTCCCTGCATGGCCAAGCCCTCTCTGAGGGAGGTGCCAGCCCATAGCCCTCTCCTTCAAACCCAGGGGTGGGGTTTTAGGGTGGTCATTTCCCCTCTGTGATCCTGGAAGCACATCCAGAATGGGAAGGGCTCCTGGTTCCTTCCCAGGGTGGTGCAAACGAGGGTGTAGGACACAGTGAGGTGCAGGCAGGGCCCAGACGCTGCTCCCCCTCCCTTGCTGGGAGCCATGGCTGTAAATTAATGATGAGTGTGCGTGGGGGGGAAAGCAGCTCCAGCAGCACCTGAGTGATTCACCATCTGCCGTGGGGTGAGCTCTGCCTGTCCTGCCTGGCCGTGGGCGCTGGGAGCTGTGGGGTGTCCCCTCTGCGGAGAGTGGAAGGTGACACAAACTCACCTGCAGCTGGGCAGGATGGGTTTGGTAATGGATTCGGTGCCTTCATCCCTCCTGCTGCATGAGGAGCAGCTGAGGGAACTGAGGTTGTTTAGCCTGGAAAAGAGGAGGCTGAGGGGAGACCTTCTGGCTCTCTACAGCTCCCTGAAAGGAGGTTGGAGCCCGATGGAAGCTGATCTCTTCTCCCTACTAGCAACTGATAGGATGAGAGGAAATAGCCTCAGATTGCACCGGGGAAGGATTAGGTTGGAGATGAACCACAAAGTCTTTGCTGGCAGAGTGGTCAGGGATTGGCACAGACTGCCCAAGGAGGTGATGGAGTCCCTAGCCCTGGAAGTGTTCAAGAAACCTGTGGCCCTGGAACCTGGGGACATGGTTTGGTGGCCATGGTGGGGTTGGGCTGATGGTTGGATCTGATGATCTCTGAGGGCTTCTCCATCAAAACCAGTTCTATTATTCTGTGATCTTGAGAAATCCTCTTCTGTGGGGCAGGGAGTCCAGCCTAGACCCCAGCTGATGGGTGGGTGATGGATGCTGGCCTGGAGCTCATCCCTTGCCCTGGTTTATAGCAGGAGAATGTGGTGAGCTGAGGTCCTGTGAGATATGCACAGCCAGAGCCACCCCACACAACGGCACCGGCTGCGTCTGGGTGGGCTGCAGGACACCCGAGGAGGAACCAGGTGAGGGGGTCAGCCATGGAGGGGGGACAGTGAGGGGCTCCCACCTGGCCCCCAGCCTTCCCCAGCCCCTGCTGCTGGGCTGTGGCCACGGTGGGATGCTGCTGCAGCTCAGTCCCATGGGCAAACCTTGCTCCCTCTGCCCACAGAGCCCGGGAGCTGCGTGCAGAGTGGGGTGGCAGCGCGGGAGTCCTGCGTGCTCTACAACAGCAGTGCCCTGTGCCCAGGTAACCACACTGCTCGCTCTGGGGCCCAGCAGCACCTCCCAGCCCCCTGGTGCTGCTGTGAGTGCTGGGGCTGTGGGGATGAAGTCCCACCCCTGGGACTGGGACAAGGGGTGAGGGTGCACAGCAATGTCCTTTGGTAACCTTTCCCTCTCCATCCCTCTGTCACTGTCCCCAGCAGCGCTGAGGTCCCCCACTGAAGAGCCTCCACAGTCCCACAGCAAGGAGCCGGCAACACATTCCCCAAGTGAGTGGGTCTGAGGGGGCAGGAGGTGGTGAGATGGGCTGGGGGGGTCCAGACACCTCAAGGGACAGCATCCAGTGGGATGGGACAAGTTGCTTCCCTCTGTGTTACATATCACTGGGGAGGGATGAGCAGAGCTACCCTCAGGGTTGGCATCCATGGAGCTTCAATCTTGACTGTTCCCAGGAGGTGCCAGCACCCTCAGGTGCCAAGGGACACCTACACAGCTCTGTCCCCATCCCCCACGGGCTGCAGCAATGCCAGCGTGGGGCTGGCAGCAGAGGCATAAGTCCTCAGAACCCACCCAAGAACCAGCCCTGCTGCCACCTTTGCTGGGAAGTGCCACCTCCAGCCAAGCTGAGGCAGAGCCTGGGAGCGGAGAAGCGCAGAGCCTCTTCCAGAAAGAGGAACTGGAGAGCCTTGGGCTAATTAGAGAGCGTAACCGGAGCCCTTAGCCCTCTGCATTATTGATCCCGCTGGGATCCTTTCCCCTCTGGCTCCCCTCCCGCGCGGTGCTGCCTGCTCCAGCTCTGGAAGGGGCTGAGTCTGTTCCATCCGTGTGCCAGTGAGGACATCCCAGCCCTGGGGTCTGTGTGGAGCCCCAGATCCCCTCTCCTTAGCAGGGTTGTCAGTCCCATAACCTCCCCACGCTGCTCTCCCCTTGCCCTTAGGAACCACCACCACCAGTGCCCCTCTGACAGGCAGCCCTGAGTTCCACCCGCCCGGCTTTGACACTGCCAGCTTCATCGGCGGCATCGTGCTGGTGCTGAGCATCCAGGCCGTGGTCTTCTTCATCATCAAGTTCATCAAGTCAAAGGACAGCACCTACCAAACACTGTAAGGACCCCACAGCCCCGGCTGGGATGGGCCTGGGGAGGGGGTGCCCCATGCTTGGTCGTGCATAGGTCAAGGCCACTCTCGAAGCCCCATCCAGGGGTGCCAGCCCTAGTGTCTGTGTCCTGTCTCGCAGCTGAGTGTTGTCACCTGTGGTTGTTTGTGCCAGTCCACCCTCACTCAGGTTGAGACGATTTGGGAGATGGGGGGAGGGGTCTTTGTGCCCTGTCTATCCCCTTGCTGGTGTCCTGCCTGTCTGTTTGTTGCTGCCTGGCTAGAGCCTGGCTCTGAGCCCCATGGGGACCCCCAGATCCATCCCTTGGAAGCCAGGTGGGGGCCGAGGCTCTTCTCGTGTCTAACATGGGGGCCTGTGCCCCTTCTCTCTTTCCTTGCACGCTGCCAGAGAGGACAACCAGTAGGTTCTGGGTGCCTGTGGCAATGAGGAGGGGGCTGCACACCCATGAGACCCCTGAGCTTCTCACTTCCCTGGCCCCTCCTCAGAGGGCGACGCTGGTGTGGTCCTCTCACCTGGTTTGCATGAAAGGCATTTCCCAGATGCTTTGCTGTTTTCCTGGGAGCTGTTAGCAGAGGAAAGTGTGGGGGGGGTCCCCTTCACCCCCCCTTTCATGCATGGAGCCCCTGGCACAATGCAGCCAATGCACAGCCCCATGGCAAATCCATGCCCCTTCTGCCACCTGGACAAGGTGTCCCCAAGCTCCACGGTGGCAGTGGGCACCACCCCCTCCACCTGAGTACCTTCAGCAGCTTGGGAGCTGCTGGGCTCGGTTTGGCCCCACTTAGAGAGCACCCAGCAGTCCCCTCTCCCCACCCTGGGCACCCCCTGCCCTGTTGCCTCTCCACAGACTTTGGGCTTGCTGTGGAGGGGAGGTTGGGGGCTCCCTTTTCCCCCCAGCAGGCTCTCAGGTGCTTTTCCCTTCAGCAATTGGGCTGGAGCACCCAAGCGCCTTCTCTGATCCCTCTCCAGACCCCCCTGCTCACCCTGCCCCCTGCCCCAGCCCCTCTGTGCCCACCAGAGGAGCAGAGCCAGGGCCTTGCTGTGTGCTTTTGCTGTGCCTTTGTGTTGCTGGGGGGTTGTCCCCAGCCCCACCCCCCCCAACTTTCTGTGTGCTGTTTTGGGGAGGGGGGGTGAGTGCTGTGTGCTGTGGGGCGAGACTTGTAGCTTGGGCTGCCCCAATTAAACTCTGCGAGGTGGTGTCTATGTCACGTCTGGGGGGGTGGATTTGTGTAGCTGGGGTCGGGGTGTGCCCCCCAGCATCCCTCTGCCCCCTGTCCCTCCTCTGCAGTGGCTCCTACCCTTCCCCACGGCATTGCCACTTGCCCGGCTGCAGAGGGGTGGGCATTGTGTCACCCCCCTCCACCCTGTATCCCACTCCATGGGGGCTGCAAGGGGCTGGACCCTCCCCAGATGCTCTCCAGGGCACAACTCCACTGAGCCCCTTCTGCTACCTGCTCTTCTCTGTCCACTGTGCCAGGATCTGAGGCCACCGGGCTGGGGACATGCTGCCCTCGTGCTCCCGGGGCAGGCAGAGAAGAGGTCAGCACTGCAGTGTCCCTGCCCACTGCCAGCATCCCTGCCCACTGCTGGGGCACAACCCCCCCCGCCTGCAGGGTCCTGCACGGTCCTTCAGGACCCCCCCAACATCACAACTATGCAAAGCTGGCTCTGCCCCAAGCTGCCTTTGGGGACACCAGAGTGGGACATGTCACCCAGGCCTGACCCTGTCCCCTGGGGATGCTCCAGGAAGCAGGGGTTGGCACCCTCCAGCTGCTCCCAGGGTGGTGCAGCTGGGCACGGGGAGCTCACCCAGCCCTGAATCTCAGTCTTTGGAGTCTCCTTTTGCCCTGTATGGTGCCAGGAGCCCAAGACACCCCAAAGCGTCAAGGGCCACAGCTGGAAGTAGGGTGGCACTATGGCTTTGCCAGGCCCATGCCAGCAGAGCCAGGGCCAGACAGGGGGCATGGGAACCCAATAAAGGATTTTCCTCTTGTTCTGGTGTCTGTGTCATTGTCACCTGCACCCCCAGAGCCTGAGCTGTGGGTGCTGCACCAGGAGATTTTGGTGACAAAGCCCTGCCCGTTCCCGGGGGTGTGGCACTGCAGGTTGGTGTTTGGGTTGGCCCTCAGTGGCTCCAGTGCTGCTCCCAGTGCCCAGGGGAGGGGAACCATCGTGGGGAAGGGCACTGCCATGCTGGAGGATGGAGCAGGAGGCCACTGTCACTGTCCCAGAGGTCTGCCCACGTGAGGCACAGCTCCTTGCCTGGCCCCAGAGGGATGGGGTGGGAGAGAGCATCTGGGCTGGGTCCACAGCTCCAGATGAAGGGGACAGCTCTGTGGCCACCTCCATCCCTGATGAGGCTCTTTTGTCACCCCAGGGATGGCCATGGTAAGAAGGGACAAGTTCAGTCCCAGGGCGGCCAGGAAGGATGCCAGGCAGGGGGCGTGGCACTGCACCCACAGCCTCCTTGAAAAGACAGCAGGCCTGGGCACGCAGGGCTCCATGCCCCGGGGTGCTGGCATCCCCCCGGCCTCCCTCCTGCCCCAGGCTGGCCCAGCCCTGCCATGGGAACAGCTCTGGGGTGGCTTTATGTGTGTGCAGTGGCCAGTGTGTGTGCGCAGTGCATGTCTGCAGTGTGTGTGCGTGCAGTGCGTGTGTGCAGTGTGTGTGTCTGCAGTGTGTCTGCAGTGGCCAGTGTGTGTGCGCAGTGCATGTCTGCAGTGTGTGTGCGTGCAGTGCGTGTGTGCAGTGTGTGTGTCTGCAGTGTGTCTGCAGTGGCCAGTGTGTGTGCGCAGTGCATGTCTGCAGTGTGTGTGCGTGCAGTGCGTGTGTGCAGTGTGTGTGTCTGCAGTGTGTCTGCAGTGGCCAGTGTGTGTGCGCAGTGCATGTCTGCAGTGTGTGTGCGTGCAGTGCGTGTGTGCAGTGTGTGTGCAGTGTGTGTGTCTGCAGTGTGTCTGCAGTGGCCAGTGTGTCTGTTGGTCACTGGCCTAGCTGTGCCTGGCCTCTGCTTCCCCTTTTGCTTGGAGGATACTGGCACCCAGACTCCCATGGCAATCACTGTCCCTGCTATATCCCAGTGCTGCACCCCTCACCATGCCAGGGCAGGGCAACCCTCCCCGTTACAGCTGCCTTCTACCAAGCCAAATGGCTGTGCCCACCCTAAATCCACAATCCTAAATGCCCGAGGTCAGAGGGGCTGGCAGTGCCAACCCTGCCTGCCTCTCCCCACTTCTACCCAGGGCTCAGCCAGTTCAGACCAGAGCCTGCTGTTGTCCCTGCCCAAGGAGAGTGGGCACAAGGGGTTCCTCCTGCAGCAGGACAGCAAGCACTGTGCCACACTGCACCGTGTCCTCAGCACCGAGGCAGAGGGCATCATCGCTGCCCCGGAGGAGAGCCAGGTGCTGCTGGGTGCCCAGGACAGAGGGGCTGCACAGCAGCGGGGCACAGGGTGAGCACAGTGGCAACCCCAGAGCATCTCCTTCACTCAGCCAGAGTGTGACAGCTGCAAGGCTGAGCTCGGAGCATCTTACCCAGCTGCTGAGCTGCCTGTGGGACTACATCCAGTGCCCTAGCCAGCAGCTGTGCCAGGACCTCCTGGCACTGCAGAGCCAGTTGCAGGTGGAGAGGCTGAGCCCCATCCATCTCCAGGCACCCCTCTTCAGCTTCCAGGCAGTGGTGGGTACCCGAGGTGGAATGGTAGGGTGCTGGGTGTGTGATGCCCAGGCAGGGAGATGTTCTGCTATCGGCAATGATTTGGTGCAGGCTATGTTCTGGCATAGCAATGCCCTGGCACAGTGATCCCCTGACATGCCCTGGCAGAGCTCTGCCCCTTGCAGGTGAGGCAGGTGCTGTGCCAGCACCACATCGAGCCCCACTGGATGTTTGCCCTGGACGATGCCATCAGCAGGGAGGTGCAGGCAGCTGCCACTGTGCTAGGGAGAGGTAGGTGGCACCGGGGGTGGGCTGGGATGCAAGTCCAGGTGCCACCACTGAGGCTGGGGGGTGGCAGAAGAAGGCAGCTGGGCTGGGGTGGGCTGAGGGGACTTTGGGGTACTGGGGAAAGGGACACTGGGGGGCGACAGTGCTGGGGCAGCCCTGGCTGGAGCCAGCTCCCAGCTTTGCCCCTGGTGCTCTGGGCTCTAAGGCCAATGGGCACCTCTCTGTGCCCACCATTACATCTGCCCAACAGACCTGAGGCTGAAGACCAACTGCCTGGGGAAGGATGGCACCAAGGACACGAGTGCCAGCAATGACCCCATGCTGGCAAAGTTGCCCATCCCCAGGAGCCAGCCCCACCAGGACAGCACCAGTCTGGGCCTGGGCACTAATTTGGATCTCAGCACTGGAGTGGACCCTCTGCCCTCCCTGCAGGCATCCTCAGAGCTGCTGGCACAGCTCTGCCACCTCCGCACGGAGACAAGCAGGTAGAGTCTTGCCAGTCGTTGTGCCTTCATCTACCCAGGTACCACCCTGTGCCTTCCCTGAGTGCCAGTCTTTGCTCCCTTCTGCCCCAGGCTGCTGCAGTTGAAAAGGAGCAGGAGTGGCAGCAGCTGATGCAGAGGGCACTTGGCTCTGGGCACAGGGATGCTGCTGTCTCCAGCTGTCCCCAGTGCAGCAGGGACCATGCAGAGGGCACCCCAGGGCAGGGTCCCTCCCGGCCCAGTCCCCACCACCCCCAGGGCCAGGCTGACTCCCTCCTGGAGTGGCTACAGCAGCGTGGCACAGACCCGGCCACCACAGCCACGGTGAGACCCACGGCCACATGGCAAAGGAACCACGTGGGGGCTGGGGGTAGGCATGACCTGGGCAGCTCCTGTCCCCCCCAACATCCCAAGCCACCCCTCACAGCTCCTCTCCCATGGCTTCACCCTGCGGGACCTGCTGGACTGTGCCACCCGTGATGACCTCTTCTGCCTGGCCACCAGGTACCCCCAACCCACTTTGCTCTTCCTGGCCTGGCCAGGGTGGAGACAGCCGGGGGGCAGGACTGAAGGAGGGGACGCAGCTTGGTGCCCTCCCTCCAGCAGCCCTGCCGTGTGCCAGCCTGCCGCCTGTGGGCTGCCATCCTGCAGCACCGCCAGCCCCGCGGCCAGCAGAACGGGAGAGAGCCCCAGCCCGGGGCTGCGACTCCGAGGCTGCAGCCACCAGAGACCCAGCACTGGCAGGATGGTGACAGAGGGGACAGCCCCACGCGGGAGGGAGATGTCAGGGTGTGGTTCCCACAGCAATAAAGAGCCCCCAACTGCGCGCTCTGGTGCCACTTCATTGCTGCCAAAAGGGTGCGGGGCACAGCCCCCAGCCCCACACAGTGACGCTCCGAGCTCAGCTCCGTTCCCCACCCCGAGTCCTGCAGTCCTGCTGGCACCAGAGGGTCGCTGTGGGGCTATGCCCGGGGGACGAGGTTGGTGCGGAGGGGCAGCAGCGCCTCCACCCAGTGCCCAGGCTGCTGCAGCAGGCGGCCCCACACCTGCCGCTCCTCCGCCGTCGAGTCCATCCAGCCCACCGGCAGCCCATAGCTGCTCCCTGCAGAGACACTGCCACCGTCACCCCGCGGCCGTGCCACCCTGCAAGCCACGGGGGCCACCACCCCACCCCAACCCTCACCTGTGCCCAGGCTGAGCCGGATGCCACCCAGCTGGTGCTTGGAAAAGGCTTCGTGGTGCCAGAGGGTGAACTCTGCGCAGGCCTCGGCCAGGTCCTTGGCCTGGAAGCCGTCGTAGACCATGGTGTGGTTGAAGAGGGGGTTCAGGCTCCTCTTCACCACCCTGGTCCTCTGCCGGCTCCCCTTGCTGTCGTCTGGCAACACGTAGCTGGGGGGCACACTGGGGTGAGGCAGAGCACGGACACCAGAGGCTCTGGGTGCCCCTCCTGGGTGCCCACCTGCCCCTTACCACTGCACAAAGGCATCCACGGTCCCACTCTGCAGGGGGATGAGACTCTGAGCATCTTTCACCCAGATGTGCAGCTCACCCGTGGGGGGCATCGCCCTGCCTGCAGCGAGAGGGGTCAGAGCCCACCCTGTCCCCAGGGATCTGAGGGGCTGGAGCCAAGGGAGCAGGCTGTCGAGAGAAGGGTGCTTGGGGGTACCCACTACAGACACACCCCAGGCTCTGGAGGGGGCTCCATGCTGGATCTCCTCTCACCTTCTGAGCCAGCAGGGATGAACTTCAGTGCCAAGTTGAGGTTGCCCCGGCTGGTGAGGCCATCCGAGGAGATGGGTGTCTGGGGATGATGGATGGGTGTCTGGGGATGATTACACAGGGGGGCTGTGGAAGGGGAGGAGTGGGATGGGAGCACTGGGCACTCACCCGGGGCTGGAGGCTGAACCACTCAGGGCTTGTATTGGCCCAGTCCCAGGCACCCAGCGCGATCTCCACCTCCCCCAGGAAGAGATTCCTGCCCAGGCTGTCGTGGTGCCACACCGAGAGGTTCAGGGTCCGGCCCTGCAGGTCTCTCTTCTCCAGCTTGTACTGGTGGGGAGGACAGGGTGGGACTGAAACCACTGGCACAGGTTGCCCAGGGAGGCTGTGGCTGCCCCCTTCCTGGAGGTGTTTCAGGCCAGGCTGGATGAGGCCTTGAGCAACCTGGTCTGGTGGAGGTGTCCTTACCCACAGCAGGGGCTGAGGCTGGATGAGCTTTGAGGTCCCTTCCAACCCAGCCCATTCTATGATCATCCACTTCCACTCACTCATTCACACCTTCACCCGGGAGGACCCCCCCAGCACCACCCCAGAGCAGGGTCAGCAACCTTGAGGGTCTCATTGAAGATGGGATCCAAGCTCCTCTTCCTCACCGTGGTCTTGCGCTTGCTGCGGCTGGACTTATCTGGCAGCAGGTAGGTCTTGATGTACCTGGGACCAAACCATGAGGGGCATGCGATGGGTGCCACGAGCCCGGGCACCAGCTGGGCATCACTGGTCAGGGCTGAGGCACTCACGGGTCCGAGCGCTGCTTCTTGGCCTCGGCCAGCTCGCGGCAGCGCAGGACATGGACCTGCAGCTCCTGCTGCGCCGCCTCATAGCAGAGCGAGAGCTGCACACAGCCGCGCACGGCCACGCCGCGCAGCTCCGCCTCGCTGTACAGGCTCATCAGGCTGCCGCTCAGCTGCGGGGCGGTGGGACAAGGTCAGGAGGGGCTGCGGAGCTGACCCCCACCCCAAACAGCCCCCAGCCCTGTACCGTGGAGGAGCTGAGGCTGGAGACGGAGGAGCTGGTGGTGAGCAGGCTCCGGGGGACACAGCCGTTCTGTGGGGACAGCTGCCCCGGGGAGCCCTGAGCCACCTGGGGGGTCCCTGCCCTCTGGAAAAGCAAAAGAAAAGGGGGTCAGCACCCCCCCATACTTGGACCCCAATCCCATACAGCTTCATGCGAACCCATAGAGCCCCCCCACACCTGGACTCCAATCCCATACAGCTTCATACAGCCCCAGAGACCACCCCCATCCCTATACACTGTCGTCCCCTCAGTCCCACCTGCCCAGCGTCAGGGCCACCGTGTGCAGAGTTTGGCTCATCCTTATCTTCCTCAGCACTGGACGTCCCAAAGGGGTTCCCACCTGCAAGGGCAGGGTGTGGGCAGGGCGGGTGCTGATGTAGCAGGGGGATAGGAGGGGACAGGAGGAGGAGGCAGGATGGGGGGGGGCTGTGAAGGGGGCTGTGAGGAGGGTGGGAAGCAGTGCCGGGGGGCTCCAATCCCGCCCCCCCCCCAGATCCCGACAAGGCTGAGCTCCCCCTCACAGTCACCTGGCTGGGCTGGGTCCTGCTCTCTCGCTGGGCTGTCACCTGGCAGGGGCTGTGACACCAGTGTCTCCTCCAGGGCTGGGGCTGTGGGCTTGATCTGTAAGGTGGCACACAAGGTGACAACAGGCACCGTCCTGCCCCCCCCCCCCATCCCTTCGAGTGCCTGGGCACGGGGTGGGATCCTGTGGGGCATCCCCTGCCTCGCTCCCCATGCCGCAGGGTTCAGACCACGCAGGAGGCTGCACCCCCTGGGGTGACAATGCAGCTCTGGGGACATGCTTCAGGGTGCCCCAGGCTGCAGGGTGCTGCTGCCCCACCTCCAGAAGCTGTCACTGGGGGGTTGGGTACCAGCTGCAGGCTCAAGCCAGGCACCAACCTGAGGCTCTGCAGCTGCCGGTGCCACCTCCTCCGGAGCAGGGCTGCCAGGAGAGACCAGGACTGATTAACCTGTGCAGGGCCCCAGGGGAGCAGCACTTTGTGCCCACTCGAGCTGCTTAGAGAGCTGGGGGGCAGTCAGGCCACAGAAACCAGTGAGGTGGTGGACAGACTGACAGCAGGATGGGGGACAGACACCAGGACAGGGCATCCCTCCCTCACCTCTCCTCCGGATCGGTCACACCATCCTCATCCTCTTTCTCCTCTGCCAGTGGCTCACCGATGGGCTCCAGCTCTCCCAGGCTGTGGCCGCGCTCCAAGTCCCCCACTCCTGGGGACATTGGGGACCTTAGCAGGCCGAGCTCCATCCCGCAGTGTCCCCTCCCCGTGTCCCCGGTCCTTGCCTACCCCGTGGTCTCCTCCTGCGGCGGATGGAGGCTCGCACGAGGTCAGAGCCCAGGTGGTGGCGGTGGCGCTGGGCGCGGGCATCGCAGAACCAGTCCCCGGTGAGGATCTTCAGCCGCACAGGGTCCGACACTGACTTGCGGAGCTTGCTGGTGGCAGGAGGGGGGCATTGAGACCCATCGCCCCGATGCTGCCCTCGATAGCTGCACCGCTGTCCCCATCGCCTTCCCGAGGGGTTGTCGGAGCCACCACCACTGGCCGCGGGGCCGTCAGCCTCCCACGCGATGCCAGCGTCGCCCACCGCAGGGCCTCTCTCTGCCCCGGCTCAGTGGGCGTCCCCATCCCCAGGGAAAAGGACCCCCGGCTGGCTGCTCTCGGGGGGCTCAGGCCGTCCCCACAGGGTGACACTGAGCAGGGCACCCCCAGCTGACCTGATGCGCCCCTCCTCGCGCCGCCGCAGCTGCCAGTCTCGCCGCAGGACCTCGATGATTGCTTCTCGCTCCTCCTCCGTCAGGAAGCTCAGGTCCAGCAGCGCCTCGGGCCCCAGCGCCAGCGCCATGGCAGGGCTGGAGGGCACAGCAGGGGCACCCTGAGGTACTGGCCGAGAAGAAGGGGGGTGCTGCCGGCGGGGCTCAGTGTGCCGGGCATGCACCAGTGATGCCAACATCTGGAGAGAGACCTTGGGACTGCTTTGTGGTGGGAATCATCCTGACCCTCTGCAAGGACATGGAGGAGGAGCTCAGTGTGCTCCCTGCCCCCCGCACTGCCCCCCAAAACACCCCCACGATCCCAAACGCGGCCAAGCCAAGGGGTGGGATGGTGCCAAGGGTGCCAAGGGAAGGAGCATGGGCAGGCTCAGGGAAGCCCTGCCACTCCTGCTGCCCAGCTCCACTGCCGGCCCTGCGCCAGGGCCAGCCCAGCGCGCTGCCGGGATCCTGCCCGCAGCGCATGTTTGCAGAGGCTGTTTGCCCAGGGCAGGCCCTGCCCCTGCCCGCTTTCCCACGGGGTTCACCAGGTGCCACCACACTAAAAAGGGTGGCAAAAGTCACCCTGGCTGTGCCCACGAATGGCTGAGATCAAACCAGGCTGAGATCATGTTCAGCTCATCACAGCTGCCAGGGCAGAGGGTGCCACAGGGGTCCTCGCCTCACTTCCTGGCATTGCCTCATCAGTGCCCTTCCTGGCCCCAGCACTGGCAAAGCTCTGCCCAGCGTTGGGTGCTGAGGGCAGGATATTGCAACAGCTCTGGGGCAGAATCAGTCCTGCCACCCTCAACCCCGGGCACCCCCAACCACGGGCACCAGCACGGCCGTGGGGCTGGGACACCAGCGGCCCTGTCCCCAGATCCAAAGGTGACTCTGTCGCTGCCCTCGGGGGACCCTGTCCCCAGCCCCCAGCAAGCCCTGACCCAGTCCCACTGGTGCCCTGTGGGTCACCTTGTCCCTGGCCTGGGCAGGGGGCACTCAGACATTCCCAGCTGGGAATCCCAGCCCGGGACCCAGCGCGGGGCTCGAGCTGGTGGCTGGGCTGAGTGCCAACCACACACAACCCCCCCACCCCGGGACGCTCCCTCCACTCCAAGCCAGCACCAGGGATCCCCACATCATGCACTGGAGACTCCCCACAGCACTCGTGTGTGTCCCCCAGCAACCCACTGCCAGGGGAGCCTGTGACACCCACCAGCACTCTGTACCCAGCCAGGTCTCACCAGGGCTGGGTGGGGGGCTCAGGGGACACGTCCCGGCTGTCGCCAGGGCTAGGGGCACACGTACCAGCTGTCACCGGGGCTGGGACGATGCCCTCGCTGCCTCCTCACCGCAGCCCGCTCGTATCCTGTTTACTGGTGCCACAGGGCGGGGGGGAGGGGGTGCGGGGGTGTGTCCCCACCCCGGAACGGAGCCAGCACCCAAAAGTCACCCAGGTGTGGCCCAGGCGCTGTCGCGGTTCCACGGGGACCCCACGGAGACCTCGTCGGGTGGGCTGCGAGAAGCAGCCAGGTCCCGCGGCCGCCGGCGCGCAGAGGGCTGCTGGCTCCTGCCCCCCGGACCAGTCGAACCAGTTCAGACCTCCCCAGGGAAGCACAGCTGGAGGCCGCCGCCCCCTGCGCCGCGCCAGCAGCCAGCGCCGCCGCCACGGGGCTGGGGCGGAGACGGGAGGGACAAACTGACCCCCGCAACGCACCCAGGCTCAGCCCCCCCCAACTCCCCTCACCCAGACCCCTGGGGACCGACAGGTCCCACTCACTCCCAGCACAGCCCAGGGCTGCGGCCCCTCCCTGACACCCCCAACCCTCCTCCCAGCAGCCGGGACCCTGCAGCCCATGGCCGTGGCCTCGGACCCCGACCCGATTGGGCCCCCGGAGCAGCGAGGGGACAATAAAAGACAGCAAATAAACTGAGATCCTGGACCCCCCCACACCCAGTGCTATCCCTCCTGAGTGGGGAGCGGAGCCGGAGCGGTGGCTACAGGCCTCCGAGTAAAGCGACAGAAGGCAGACCCCCGACCCCCCCGCCGGGGGTGCTGGTGCACGCAGTTGGGGGGCAGACCCACGGCCGTCCTTACCTGCCCGGGAATGTGAGTGGGGGGTCCCGGTGGCTCGTCCCACACACACCCCCAGCACCCCACGGGGGCCCTGGCGGCTGCGGGTGGCCTCTGGTCCCCACCCTGGGCTGAGCCGAGCGCGGACGGCACCAGAGCAGGGAGCGGAGCCGGCGGCAGCGCCGGGCGGGACCGCACGGGGCTGAACGGGGCTGAACTGGGAGGCGTCAGCCGGGCCGGGAGGGGCGGCACAGGGGGGAAGCACCCAGGTGGGGGAACCCCAAGCCTGGTGGAAGTTCGAACCTAAGGGCGTGAGGATGGGGTGGGACCACCGGAGAGGGACCTCCGGTCCCCATGGGACTCTCCTCTCCACGCCGGGACCCCCACCTGGTTCTCACGCAGGTTTCCGGGGCAGGACGTGGCCTCGAGGTGCTTTATCCGGAGCAGCTCTGCACAGCTCCGGGGCTGCTCTGGGCGGAGTGGTCTGTGCCGGACAGCGCCGGGGGGGAGCACTAAACCTGCCCCCCAGCAGTGCTCTGCAGCCCCCAGCCTCAAAAGCCCAGCGTGGGGCCGCTCGCACAGGGTACCCCCAGCCTCATCGCTCCCATCCCATGGGGCAGCCCCAGCCCCTACCCCATGGATCTCCCCCAGCCCCACATCCCCTAGCCCACAGCTACTCCACAGCTGCTCCCAGCTGGGACAATCCCATCCTGCTCCGCAGGACCTGGGCTCCCAGCACCCACGACAGAGCCGGGTGCTCAGCCCCACGCAGGATCAGGCCGGCAGTGGCAGAGCCCAGCAGCCAGGGCAGGAGCACCCTTCTCTGAGGACTTGTGCCTCAGTTTCTCTCAAGCAGAGGGGGAGGGCAGCTGGTGGGGGTCAGGTTTCCCCCACGCTCTGGCCGCAGGCGGCACAGAGCTGCAAGCAAAGACTATTTTTAGTGTGGTTGCTAAGGAAATCAGACTTCAGCAACACCTGTGTCTGTCTGTCTGTCTGTCTGTCAGTCAGCTGCCCTCTTCCTCCCCTCGCAGGCTGCTGGCTGTGGGCTGGTTGCTCAGCTTTGGGTCATCCAAGGTGGGCAGAGAGCCCTTTCGGTGTGTCCTGGGCCCTTTGTGCCACCAAAACCCTGCGTGAGAGAAGTGCATGGTCTGGGATGGCAAAGGACGAGGCAGGATCCGTCCCTGCTGCCCCACTGCTGGAGATGGAGGGGTGGAGAGGGAGGGAAGGAGGGAGGGATAGTGCCTGACACACACACACCCCCCCCGATGGGCTCGCTCTGGGGGACAATGCCTTGAGCATGGCATAGCACAGAGAGAGCCCAGCCCTGTGGCCAGAGGCACGGAGCAGTGGGGCACATCCCTACCCCTGGCAACCAGCAGCGCAGTGAGTTTGCTGGGCCTCAGCTGCAGCCACACTGCAGTGCCTGTGGGGCACAGCCTCCCTCGGTGCCTCCCTCTGCTCAGGGTGGCCATGGCTGGAAGCTGTCAGCCTGGTGGCACCCAGGAGCACCTTGGCCCCCAGCACAAGGTGAGCAAAGCACTGAGCCAGCCCCGGGGACCACTCTCCTTGCAGAGGCCCTGGAGGGAGCCAGGCAGCTGTGATTAGCTGCAGCCCAGCTCCAGCCACCTCTGAAGTGCCATCTGCAGGACAATCTCCCCCTTCTGTCCCTTGGGTGCTGGCAGCACCCATGGGTGCACAGAACTGGTTCTGCCTCATTTTTGTGCTGGCAGTGGGGAGGGAGTGGGGTGAGGAGCAAGTCCTGTCCCGCTCCCCAGTCCTGCTCCCCAGCACGGGCTGGTTCTGCAGGAGGTGCAGGCAGACCTGGCCCTTCCTGCAGGACACAGGGATGGAGCAGCAGCAGCAGCTGCTTTGGTGGCTTTGCTGCTGGAGCTGTGGGGCAGCACCCACAGCGGCAGCACCCCTGGGACCACTGGCTGAGGGCACCCAAGGTGGTCGAGAGGACCACCCCCACTCCCCAACAACCTCCCCCAGCCCCAATTTCAAGTTTCCAGGGGGCTTGGGGGTCCTCCTACCCCAGGGTGTTTCTCCTTCACACCATCCCTTCCCGGGCCGCCTGATGCCTCCCAGCTCAGCCCAGCTCAGTCCCGCCCTGTTGTGCTCCAAGGGGTGAGCAGGGGGTCGGCAAGAAGGGCACAGCAGCAGGGAGGCCTGCAAAGAGTAACTGGGGAGGGGTCTGCACTCTCACCTTGTGCTGCAGCACCGGACGGGTGCAGGATGAACCCCCGGGAGCTGCTGCCAGCTCCGCAGCCAGAGCAGGAGCTGCAGGAGCAGTGTGGCTGAGCAGGGACGATGCTGCTGGGGGGTCGTGAGATGGCTGCAGGCTTCCTCCCGCACCCCCCCGCGGAGCCTCGGACACAGACTCGCCCAGAAGCTGCTCTCCTCCCCCCTCCGGGTACCAGAGGTGAGGGGAAGTCAGCTGCGGCAGCAGCAGCCCTCACAGCTTCCCTGGCTCCCAGTAGAGGCACTGGGATGCTGCTGGGAGAGGGGAAGGGGTCGGCGTTCCACATCCTGCTCTGCAGCCCCGCCAGCCCCAGCCCCTCCCCAGCCGGGAAATGAGAAGTGGGCAGGGGACAGAAGCTCGAGGAAAGGGATGCTGGAGAGCGAAGGGAACTCATCCACGGCTGCAGGCAGCAACCTGCGGGAGGCTCACCCTGCCCTGCCCCTGGCCCCTGCCAGGCAGAGGGCCCTGAGGCTGGGTCCTGGGAAGATCTTAATCCTTTGCAGAGACCCTGAGCAGGCTGCCCAGGGAGGCTGTAGATGTCCCCTCCCAGGGCTGGATGAGGCCTTGGGCTGGAACTGGCTGAGCTTCAGGGTCCCTTCCAGCCCAAAGCACTCCCCGGCTCTCTGGAGCAGAGGCCCTGGGAGAAACCAAGGGCAGAGCTCCTTCTCCCAAACCAAACAGGCCTCCGGCAGGTCCCCAGCATTAAAGGGCTGCAAACACTTCCCCTGCTGCGGCAATCGAGGTCCCCCTGCCCCACAGGTCTGCAAACAGGGCCCGGGGGGGTTGCCCTGCAGCAGAGCGAAGCATCAAAGAGCAGGTGTGGGAGGCAGACAGAACCCCGGGGCAGGAGCAGGCTGGGGTGGGAAGCATCAGCCCTGATGGCGTCTGGAAGGAGAGAGTCAGCTCCAGACATCCACAGCAGTGAGTTTATTTCCCCTCCCGTCGGGATGATGGAACCACAGAAGCAGAGGTTAAATATTTACAGAGCAGTCCAGCGCCCCGCAGAGACGCAGAACAAAGGGAGAGGGGAGCCAGGGCTCGACCCCGCCACGGCCACGGCGCTCCGCGGGGAGCCCAGAGCTGGCACCTGGAAGGGGGTGGAGGAGAGGTCAACATGGCGAAGTGGGCACTGGGAAGAACTTGGCGGTGAGAGAAAGGAAGCTGCGGGGAGAGGACATCCCTTACCCCCCACCCCCCTTCTGCTGCCTCCCACACCAGCAGGAAGCAGGCAGCAGGCAGCTCCCCGCAGAGCCCAGCGCTGCTGGGGGCTCTCCGCACTCCCCGGGGCTGGGCTGATGCTGCAGGACAGCAGGAAGACCAAAAGTGTCTCCAGCCCAGCGTGCCCAGCCCCCGCAGGGCCATGCTGTGGGCTGGGGCAGCTCTGCAGCTCAGCTCCAGGCCCTGCTCTCCTGCTGGTTGTCTCCTGTGGACACTCTGAGCCCTCCTGTCCCCCCGTGGGTGGCAGCTGGTGGGCTCAGCACCACATTCCTGCCCCAGCAGCCAGTACTGCAGCTTACCACCAGCCCCTCCTGTTGCTCCAGAGTCTGAATTTGAAGCCCAGATCTGGTAAGAAGTGTGAGGAGCACTCCAGAAGGGTCCACACGGTGGGGAGTGGCAATCAGCACGTCCTCAGGAGGGGGGATTGTGCCCAGCAGCCCTGCTGTCAGCCCTCCCCTGTCCCAGGCTTCCCCAGCAGCTTCAAGTCTCTGTTTTGGCACCGTTGCTGGGTGAAGCACTGAGCAGAGAGGGAGACAGCCCCAGGAGTCTGCAGGGTGGTGCCTGAGAGAGGATGGCTGCAGCCCCAGGCCAGAGGCTCCCAGCACATCCTTGCAGGTCACTCTGAGAACCAGCTGAAAGCAGCAGCAGAGGCAGAAGGGCCGAGCCCTGCTGTTCAGCTGGGGTATGTCAGCCCTGGGCTAGCTGGGTGAGGACAGCAGCTCCAGAGGGCAGCTCAGCAAGACACCAACCTGCCAGCAGCAGCTTCTCTCTGAGCCAACCTGGCTTCCTAAGCAGCTCCAGCCCCAGCAGCCTCCAGCCTGCCCCCCCACAGGCTTGACCAGGCTGCACAGAGCAGACCCTGACCAGTGTTTTGGTGCCAGGCAGACAGGGAAGGCTGCTGAGGGCTGCACTCCTCCACTCGCCCCAGGAAGGCCAGCACCAGATGAGGAAGAGTCAGATGGAGGAGGAGCTGGGAGGGGCTGCTGAGAGGGGACCAAGGAGAGGCAGAACTGAAGGGGCTCAGGAGTCTCCTCCAACCCCTTATTGCTAAAGGAGTCTGTGAGATGGGAGAGGATGAGGAGGCACATGGCAGCTCGGAATGGGCGTCACAGGAAGCCACTGGCACAGCAGGCAGTGGGGAAGAGCTTTTGTGCTGGCCACAGGCACTGCCCCAGGCTGAAACCCAGCAGGCAGCAGAGCCAAGAGCTGGAGGCCCAGGGTGGCAGTGGGGAAGCTGCCAGAGAGGCTCAGCCCACTGCCCCCAGCCCTGCAGCCACAGCTCTGTGCAAGCCACCGAGCCCCAGAAGGCAGCAGCCACAGGCCTGGGCCTCTGGGGCCTGCCCAGTCACTTCCTGCCTGGCACTCGGGAACGGCCACCCCTAGTGTCCACCCTGCCCTAACCCGAGTAGTGCTCCCAGCCCTCCTGGCACCAAAGCCAGTCCTGCAGAGAGCTCTTCCCCCAGAGCAGCTCTTCAAAGCACCTCAAGGCCATGAGCAGCCTCCTGCAAGCAGCTGCCCCAGCCTGCTGCTGCAGAACCCAGCTGGCACAGGCACCCCGCAGCTGGCACGGGCACCCCGCAGCTCCTTCACCCTTCTGGTAACCTCTGATGACCACACTAAGCTCAGGTCCCAGGTGCTGCCCTCAGGGATGCTGTCAAAGTCCCACACGAAGCCTCCTGCCCCAGCAGCAGGAAGCTGCTGCCAGCCCCATGCCAGGAGTGCAGCACAGATCAAAGGGCAGCAGGAGGCTCCTAAGCAGCCCAACCACAGCATGAGAGCCTTGGAGCAGAAGCCTGGAAGCTACAATCTGCTCTGGCACAAGCTCAAAGGGACTGAGCAGCAGACTCCCAGCTCCACCACAGGCTCCTGAGAGGTGCAGCCTGCCCCAGCCAGGCCCCCAGCAGCTGAGGACCTTCCTGCCTGGGCTCAGCGGCAGGCATGGGTGGCTGTGCCCTGTGGCAGAGTGCTCCTGGCACAGCTCCCCAGCGAGGGTCCTGCCACCAACACCTTCCTGTCACTGCCAGGGTGACCATCAGCAGCTGCTGTGGCACCCTGCACCCTCAGGAGGCATCTCACAGCTCCACTTTGAAACGTGTGGCAGAGAAACAACAACTCCTGCTTGGAGACCTGAGGCAGCATCTGCTGGAGCCTGCCAGGAGAGAGCAGACAGCAGAGAACCTCCCCAGCGGCCTCTGCTCACGCTCCTGAAGCGGAGGGCAGGGCTTACCTGGTGGCTTCTCACTCAGCTCTGCCAGCCAAGGCTCTCTGCTCTCTGCTCTCCTGCCCCCAGCCTGCGGGGTGGGAAAGTGCTCAGTGGGCAGGAGGCTTCAAGACCCCTGACACGGGGAGACACCACCGACAGGACAGGAACAGAAGGAAAGAAGCCACTTCCAGGAAACAAAGGTGAGCTGCTACAATGGAGTGGAGTTGCCACCTTCCCCTAGCAGCGTCTGGCAGAGTCTCTGTCTTCAGCTGGCTGGACCAGTCCCAGGCTCCCGGGGAGTGGAGCTCAGAGCCTCCATCACCGCAGGTGCAGCGTCAGGACCACGGTGAGGATCACCCCCAGGAAGAGCACAAAGGGCAGCCAGGTCTTCACAAACCCCCCGAGGCTGCAAGACACAGAGGGGAGGGCTGAGCTGGACAAAGCACAGAGAAAGCTGGCACAGGAACTGCTCTGAGCAGGGAGGACTCAACCAAAGAGGAGCAGCTCAAGAACTGCCCACGGGGCAGTCCTGGTGGAATCTGCTCCTCAGGTAGCAGCAGCTGAGGGGGCACCGAGAGCCCCTCCTGGTGAGCACAGCCCACGGCTGCCCTCTCCAGAGGCTGCAATCTGCCAGCTTTGATGTGAACAGGATCCAAGAGAAGGAAGAGGAAGCAGCAGTGCCTGTAGACAGCCCCCCCCGACCTTGTGTTCTGACCCAGCCCAGCAAGAGTGGGACACTGGATTGAGCTCCCATGTGCCACAGCCCAGGCACCCACACCCTGCTGCCAGGCCCAGGAGCAGGACCTGCTGCAACCCACCAGGTCCTCCCAGATCTTGCCCAGGAGCAGCCACAGACCCCCAGAGCCTGGGGGGAGATGCTCCTCAGCTCCTGGGGACCTGATCAATGCTCAGCAAGAACTAAAGGTTGAGGGCCAAGACGCTAGGGCCAGACTCTGCTCAGTGGTGCCCAGGGACAGGACAAGTGGGCACCAGGAACAATCTGGAACCCAGGAGGTGCCACCTGAACAGAAGGAGAAACCTCTTTGGTGTGAGGCTGCTGGAGCCTGGAGCAGGCTGCCCGGAGAGGTTGTGGAGTCTCCTGTGCAGAGCTTCCAACCCCCCTGGGCATTGTGCTCCTGGGCAAGCTGCTGTGGGTGCCCTGCTGGAGCAGAGGGGTAGGTCTGGGTGGTCTCCAGAGGTCCCCCATGCTGGGACACTCCAGAGGACAGGCTGAAGCTCCAGAGGAGTAGGAAGAGTGAAGGAAGCAGAACTCTGGCTGCTGAGCCTGGCCTGCTCCTCAGCTCAGCTCACCTCACGTACTTCCCATAGAGCAGTGAGCAGAAGCAGAGCTTCACCATGTTCCAGGAGGTGCTGTTGTCATATCTCATCAGATTTAAGGCCAGAGCCACGTGGGAGTGGCAGTTGTCACAGCAAAGGTTGTGCTGAAACAGAAAAGGAGGCACCAGGTTAAGAGCTCTGCTCTGGGGGCTCCCTGGCTCTGCAGCCTGTGCCAGTGCAGAGCCACAGGGCCCAGCCCTGCAGCAAGGGCCCCAGGGCAGGAAGCAGCTGCTGCAGGCACCCCCAGAGCCAGGCCCTACCATGCGGTGCTTGTACTCCTCGGAGGCGTCGTGCACCGCAGTGTCCCAGGCGTTGGCTCCAGGGCAGTAAACTTTGCTGGGGTCCAGCTTCCAGTACCTGCAGGGGTGGCAGCAGGGCCCTGGCATCACTGCTGCCACTCCATGGCCTTTTGCTCTTCCCAGCAGGAAGATGCTTAAAGGCAGAGCTGAGCTCTTTGAGGCAGATCCCTGCTGCTGAGGGCAGCAGGAGCCACTGCTCAGCACCCCCAGACTCAGCACCTCAGGCAGGGACGAAGCCCTGAGCTGCTTTTACATCCTGTCAAGCCTCCTGGCCAAACTGTGAACCCAATCTGACACACACAGCACCCAGGCACCCTCCTCTTCCCCAGGAAGTGGTTAGCAGGGCAGGAGTGCTGACAGCTGCTCAGCAGCCCAGGCACTGCTCCTTGCAGCACTTCTGGATGTCTCCACCCAGGCCTGGGCTCCTCTGTTCAAGAGACTACTGGAGAGAGTCCAGGAGAGGCTCCAAAGCTGCTGAGAGGCCTGGAGCAGCCCTGAGGAGCAAAGGCTGAGAGCCTGCAGAAGAGGAGCCTGAGAGAGTCTCCTTCTCTGCAGAGCTTCCAGCCCCCCTTGGCCATTGTGCTCCTGGGCAGGCTGCTGTGGGTGCCCTGCTGGAGCAGGGGGGTTGGACTGGGTGAGCTCCAGGGGTCCCTTCCCACCCCACCATGGAATTACCTCTCAGTGTTTGAAACCTTTTCTCAGCAGAGGCTGCCCACAGCACCAGGACACTGCTGCCACACTTGTGGAGAGCTTTCCTTCAGCCTGGGCTCTTGAGCAGCAGAGGCACAGGAGCCATGGCCCTGAATCAGAGCCTCTCAAGGGGCAGAGCAGGCTCTGTACACCCACCCCCAGCACGGAAGGCTCTTGCTGGCTGAGCTGGCAGCTGCAGGGCACTTACTTCACTGGCTTCCCAAAGGCCATGTTGTCTTCCTGTGGGAAAGGAGAAGCACCTCAGAAAGGAGACCCCACACAGCACTCAGCACAGGCCTCTGGCTGGGAGGCCTCACAGCCCACCAGAGCTCCATCAGAGCTGCCACAGTGCCCAGCAGCCTCCAGATTGCAATCTGGTTTCTGTGTCAGGATCCAGATGCCAGCAGTTTTCATCCTCCTGCTCCAGGCACGTTGAGGCTCCACCCAGGGCGACACCACCCTGGTACCCTGCCCCCTTCTTTTCACCTCCTTCACTCAGGGCTGGAGATCTCTCAGTCTCAGGAGCATTAATTACCCCAAACTAAAGCTCCTTTACCTTCGAATTCCAGGAGGCCAGAGCAGTTTAGAGGCCTGGGATGTACCTGCTGCTAAGCAGCAGGATGAGGAAGCTGAAAGGCAGCTTCTGCCACTTGGAATCCAGAGATTTAGGTCCAAAACTCCCAGCTGGGAGCCTGCTCTACAAGAATCCTTACCCTTCTTCTCCCCAGCCTGGCTGCTGCCTCTGGCATCCCACAGCCACCCTCCACTGGGCAGCAGCCCCCAGGGTGTGACCTTCACAAACAGCTCCAGCAGAGCTCTGAGCTGCAAAGGGCAGGGGATGGCTCCGCGGCCAGCAGGGAAGGTGCAGTCCTGCCCCAGCCCCGACCCTGCCCCAGCCCCACCCCCACTCACCGAGACGAAGTAGGGCCCCGCGAAGTCGCGGATGACGCCGCTGGAGGTGCAGATGCCCATGTGCCCGATGATGGGGAACAGCCACCTGGCAAAGAACACAGCCTCAGCTGCCCCCACAGCCACCCCCAGCCTCTGCAGGCTGCTGGAGGCATCAGCGGGGGCAGGGCAGGGTAGGGACTGTCCTCCTGTGCTCAGCATTGCTGAGGCCACAGCTGAATCTTGGGGTCAGGTTTGGGTCCCTCAGTGCAAGGAGGGCATGGCAGGGCTGGAGCAGGGCCAGAGGAGAGCCTGCTGAAGGGTCTGGAGAGCAGGGCTGGGGAGCAGCAGCTGAGGGAGCTGGGGGTGTGCAGCCTGGAGAAGAAGAGGCTGAGGGCAGACCTCTGCAGCCAGGTGGGGTTGGGCTCTGCTCCCTAGGAACAAGTGACAGGAGAAGAGGAAATGGCCTCAAGCTGCCCCAGGAGAGGTTTAGGTTGGCCATGAGGAACAATTTCTTCCCCAAAAGGGCTGTCCAGGCCCGGCGCAGGCTGCCCAGGGCAGTGCTGGAGTCCCCATGCCTGAAGGGGTTTCATAGCCATGGAGATGTGGTGCTGAGGGCCGTGGGTTGGCACTGCCCTGGCAGTGCTGGGGTAAAGCTCAGACTGGGTGATCTGAAAGGTCTTTTTCAAGCTAAACACTTCCATGACTGGAAGCTGGCTCTGGAGCCATCCCCAGCCCTTTGCAGCTCAGAGCTCTGCTGGAGCTGCAAACCAGACCCAGCAGGATGCCACCTCCGTGCCTTGAGGAGCAAACCCAGAGAGAGGGATGCCCAGGGCCTGGCAGCACGACAACTCTCTTCATCTGCCCCAGCAAGAGAAGAGAAGGTCAAGAACTCTGGAAACTCCTCCAGGGAAAGGCAGAAGTGGAGACTTTAAGCAATTGAAAAAGAAAAGAGGCACAAAGCAAAGTTGCTCTGCAGCTGTGGGAGACAGCGGCAAGGAAGCTGCAGCTGCCCCTCGGGGAGGGCACCCTTGGTGCTGCTCCTGATCCTGGCCCTCACACACCACAACTTCTACCTGACTTTCAGCTCTGGCTCAGTAAACATCACCTGCCTGGAACTGGAGAGGAAGAGGAAGGCATAGCAGTGAGCCTCTGTGCTCCCAGGCTCGCCCCCAGAGCCGCACTGGCAGCTTTGCATTTCCCACGAGCAGCAAACCACTCTGAAGTTCCCCCTGCAGCTGCTTACACCTGGCTGACAAGAGCGGGGAGGCAAAGTGACTTCGAAGCCACTAAAAGCGAGGCGCAGAGGCGCTCCTCAGGGCAGGAGGTGGTCTAAGATCGCCGCAGCCAAACCTCGGCTCCAAACCACGAAAGGCTTCCCGAGTCTCGCCGGATCCCTTCTCCTCCCGCTCCTGACAGACAAGCCCGGGCACGGCAGCGCTCGCCGCACACCCCCCCTCGCTGCGGGGCGAGAGGAGCCCTGCCCCGCGGACAGAACCCGACAGGGGCCCCGCAGCCGCCTGGCACTCAGACACCCCCCAGCGCCCCGAACCGCGCCGGGCGCCCTGCCCGGCCCGGAGCTGCCAGGTCCCCCAGCTCCCTGCCCTAAAGCCAGCCGGCAGCCCGGTACCGCGGAGCAGGCCCCCGAGCGCAGCCCTCAGGTACCCCGAAGCGGGTCGGGCCCCAGTGAGACCCCAGGGGAGCTCCAGGTCGGGCTCCGGTAGAGGTGAGAGTGGCCTCGGGCCAGGCCTTCCCCAGCAGCGAGGCGCGGGCGCAGGCCCCCACTGGGCCTCCCGCCCCCGGGGCCCGCACTCACGTCAGGACGGGGATCGGAGTCCACACCACGCAGTAAGGGAAGCGGCCGCGCTCAGCGTCCAGCCCGGCCCCGCCGCCGCCATTGAACTGCTTCATCTTGGCCTCCGCTTCCGCCATCACCGGGGCCGCCCCCTCCGCCGGCGCCGTTGCGTCACTTCCTGGAGACAGCCTCACTTCCGCCCGCCGCCGGTAACCAGGAAGCGCCCGCGGGCGGCTTCCCCCCGGGGCTCCGCTTCCAGCCCGGCCCGGGAGGGCTCAGCCGCCCAGGCCCAGAGCCCGCGGCCACGAGGAGCCGGCATGGCGCTTCCCCCCCGCGGCTGGAGCCGCTTCGTGGGGCAGAGAGGGGCCAGGGCTGGTCTCGTAGCTCTGGAAAGGCTGCTCCACGTAAGTACCTTCGCCCCTGGCACCTACCTTGTGCGGGTCGCAGCAGCAAACTTCTCCCTGTTACGTGTCTCAGGATTGACTCTTCCAGCTTCTTCCCCACGCAGATGCCCTCGGAGAAGGGCAAAAGCATCGCAAATAAAAGGTATCAAAAGCAGAAGTCAGCATCGCACTGAGCCTCGGGGCGGGGGGCCGAGGTGCTGCAAGGGCAGGAAGAGCATTTACGAGGGGAGAGTTGGGCCGGAAAAGAGCTGCTGCTTTACGGGGAGCTTTCGGTCAAACTACACGAGAAAGCTGAAGGAAGAATCAAGTTCGTTCCAGGTTTCCACCCACCACAACAGACTTGCCAGAATACAGAGGGACAACTGAGAGCGGCTGCCCCAGCCCAGCAGCCCCAGGACGGGCTGGTTCTGCCCAGTGGGTGCTGAAGAGCTGCCAGCTGTCCAGCCCTCCCCATCTTGGCATCCTTCCACTGTGCCCCTGCCAGCTGCTCATTCCCTCCTCGCCCAGAGCTCAGGGCCCAGGTTAGCAGAGCTCCACAGCGCCCAGAGCAGACTGCCGCAGCCAGGGGGGTGCTGACGGAAGACTCTTGGCCTCCTCCCACCGGTGCTTGTGTTCCTCCTCCAGCGCCGCTCGGGGGCCGGAGCAGTGCAGCTCTCTGCTCGCAGATGGTGCTTTGGGTATTAGCAACCCCTCCCGCTGGTGCCAGCCACGTTCCCAACCACCACCACACACTTACAGCTCCCACATCACAGCCTCACGTTTCACGCCGTTCCTGTGCTTCATCAGAGCCTTCTCTGCTTCGTTCCTTCTGCTTCCCAACGCCTGACTCTGCTCAGCCAGTTCAGCCTCCCACACTGCTCACCCCCTTCTGGGGACAGCACTTACACACTCACTGTGTTTACACAAGTGAAGCTACCAGCTTGCAAGCCCACGAGACCCATAACCTCCACCTGCACGGACAAGGGGACAGCCAGATGGAGTTGCCAGTGTGGCAGCAGCAAGCCTGGGCCCTACCTGCCCTCCCTGCGTGCTGCCTCCTCCCTCCTCGCCCAGCACTTGGGCTGCAACACAATGACCTTAGCAGTGCACTGATAACCGCGCTCCTCAGGAGCTCAGCCAGCACCACCCCACCTCAACTCCTGCTCTAGACCACGTTTTGGGACAGCCCCTCCGAGATGCTGCGAGGCCTAGGGGTGGAGGCAGAGCCCTCCACAGGGTGCTCAGGCTGAGCAGCTCCTCCCAAGCTGTAGCGCAACCATGACTGCTTCAAGAGCTGAGCGAGAGCCTGAGCCTGCGCTCCCGGGAGAGAGCCCTCAGAGCTGTGCGAGAGGAAAGAGAAAGCCCTGGAGACAGGGACGTGCTGGAGAGCAAAGCCAGCGCCCTGCCTGCCGCTTTGGTCTCCAACAAGCGCTTCCTGCGGCGGCACCCGGGAGGGCAGCGCCTGCAGAGCAGTGCTTCAGTCTCTGCTCCACACAGGAAAATCCTTGCACTGATTTGCTCCAGGCTCAGGCAGCTATCGGAGATGGGTAAAGATCCATGGGTAGGGGCCAGTGCTCGCTCCAGCTCCTGTGCTCCTGGCGTCTTTGGTCGGATTAGGCAATGGATTTGCTCTTCCTGCCTGTGTCTTGGAGGCTGCTAAGCAGCAGATCACCAGGGATCAGGTCCTCTGGCAGAGCCCCACAGCAAGGTCACCAGTGCGTCCCTGCAGTGCTGCCTCCCACCCTGCCCTCCCGCAGGGCCAGGGGCACTGCAGGCAGCTCAGCCTCTACCCGCTCAGAGCCAGCGCAGCAAGGCAAAGGCAGCTGCTGGAGCACAGAACTCTGCTTTCCCCGGGCTGGATTTCAAAATAAAGAATAAAGAAACTCCGAAACCAGCACAAAAAAATCAATAGAGAGCTCCTGCTCCGCACAGCTCCCTTTGTGCTTGGCAGGCAAGCAGAAGGCTCTGCAGCCCCAGCCCCGCGCTGGCAGAAACGGGTGAGCTGTAGCTGACAGCAGGGTCCTCCTGGTGACAACTGGAGAGCTGCTGCTGCTCTGCTGCTATTGATCTAAGCAGAATACAAAACACCTGAAGTCAGCAGGGAAAAATAGCTGCAGTTGGGAAAGAAACTGCAGGGGGGCAGGGGAGGGGGGGGAGAGCAGGTAAGAAGTTCTCCATGCATAAAATTAAAGGCTGGGCTCTTCGCGGCAGCTCTGCTGCCTGGCTACAGCCCCGGATCGATGGGCAGAGCAGGAACCCTGCCAGCGCCGGGGCTGCAGCCTCTCGTTTGTCAGGAGACAAAAGGGTTTGCTCCAGCTCCTGCCAGCCAGGGCAGCTCCTCGCCACCAGCGGCTCCTCTCTGTCAGTGCCAGGAGGAAGTACAGCAGCTCTCGATGGCCCCGGAGCACCCTCAGGGTGATCTGTGCCTGCCCACCGCAGCGGCCAGCGCTCGCTGGCAGCCTGGTGCCACGGAGCCCTGCCAGCAGCAGAGCCCAGCAGCTCTGGGAGGGAGCAGCCCGGACCATGCACTGCTTTGGGGCTGTCCGAGCACACCACCCTGGCGACCACCAGAGCCTGGCCTGGAAGGGATTTGGTTCCCTCCCCTTTCTATCCCGTCTCAGCCTCAGCCTGGCAGCAGCAGGCAGCCCAGGCAGCTCCTGCTCAGCGAGTGGCTTCCTTGGGAGCCTTCCCTGTTGTGACAGCTCCAGCATTACAGGGTCTGCCAGAACCAAAGCACTCAAGGAAGAGGATCCCCTCCCCCTCCTGACATTGACAGCGGCAGCAAGAGCTGCCAACCCCGTGTGCAGGAGACAACTGAAAATGTCACCGAGGCAGGGGCTGAGGGAGGACACTCAAGCGTCCTGCTCCCGCCCCGAGGTGGTGCTGGGGTGGTTGGCTCTGGGTTTTTTGTTGTGCCTTTCCTGTGGCCTGTGCCTGCTCCAAGCTGACAGCCTCTGATCGCCCATCCTGAGCTACAAACGCCACTGGTGCCTGTCCTGGTCATGCTGCTGCCCACAGGAGCAGGGACCTGGGCAAGGCTCGGCCACCCCAAGCAGCAACGCCCCTAGAGCCACCTCTGGGTCTTTTCTGCTTCCCTGCCGCTTGCAAGCTGCATTTCCCTCCCTCTCCAACTGACACAACCAACCCAGAGGGCAACTCTGTGTTCAAAGGCAAAGCTCCCAGCTCCTCGGGGCTGAGGAGCAGGCAGTGGAAGTGCTCCAAGTGCAGGGATGATGCTTCCTCAGCTCTTTGAATCCACGCAAATCCCAGCCTGCGGGGGGGTCCCCATCAGCCTCACCTCCTGCAGTGGCAGGCAGAGGACTCCATTCTCAGTTCCCCACTGCAACAGCACCAGGCAGCCTCCTGACATCCTGCTCCCATTTCACTCAGAGCCAGGAGCCATCTTGAGCCCTTCACAGGCTTGTTCCTGGCACCGTGTCCAGTGACATCAGAGAGAAGGGAACTCAGCAGCAGGGCTGTGATTATTGCTCTCCCCACATCCTACAGCACATCTCTGCTTTCCCCCCTCAGCCCAACTCCCTTACCCAAACAAGCCTCCTCTGCTGGGCCCTCCAAGCCATTTCCACCCACAGTGCAGCCACTTTGCTTCCCCTGCCATGCTCCCTCTGCCCACCCACCCAGCCCTGACCTAATTAGCTGATTGCCAGTTGCAGCTATGGCTGCTCAGGGCTTTGTCTGAGCAGAGCTTTGTCCTTCCAAGCAGCAATTCCCACAGCCTTGGAAGGGAGAGGCCTCCAAAGGCCTCCAGCAGGAAGGTGTCCAATGGGAATTAAGAGGGATTCAAATCCAAACTGGTTTTCCAGCTCTTAAGGCCTGGAATTCTACAGCTTGGAGGGCAGGGAAGGATGGGGGAGGTTTTGCAGCAGGAGCCCAGAGAAGGAAGTGAGTTTGGTATCCTGGAGCAAGAGATCATCTCTGAGTCTAGACATTGTCCTGCAGACCCTGATGGCTGTGGGACCCTGTTGCTGAGAGCAGGAACACCTCAGCTCAGGCAGCAGGTGGTGACTGTGGGGCTGCCCCAGAGGCTGCTGAAGAGGACAAGGCAAGGGTTGGCTCCATGGCCACACTCAGCTGCTTGCCTGCCCCTTGCTTAGCTCCAACTCTTGGGTTCAGCAGGGACCCAACAAGGATTTTAGCAGTTCCTACCCTGACAGAACACACCTCAGAGGCCAGCTCCATGGCAGCCTCCTTCACCCTCCTGCCAGGTGTGAGCAGCACTTCTCACTGCCCAGCAAGCCCCAGATAGCCATCCTCATCCTCACCCTGGCACTGGCAGCTGCTGCAGGTGGACTCTGCTCCCCAGCACAACCCCAGGCCTTGCTCAACCACTGACACATCTGAGCTCCCACACCTGGATAAACCAAACCTGCACTAAGTGGGTGCCCACCACAGCTTACAGGCCATGCTTTGGGCCCCCGGCCCCCTTCCCACTCAGGTTTACTGGGGCCTCTCCACAAAGCAGCACTGTGGAACAGGCAGCACCCAGCCCAGCCAGGCCACCTCCACCCTCCCTTGGCCACCTTCCTGCAGGAGAGAGGTAGAACAAAGCCAGCACAATCCCCCAAACAAAACGACACCAAGAAAGAACTAGAACAAAGAATCGTTTAATTGCTTAACCCCTTCTCTTCCAGGGACCAGAGAACCAAGTTTTCTGCTCCTTCTAAGGAGGGCAGTAAGGCTTGTGTGTCACCTCGACAGCTGCAGGGGCAAAGGGCAGGAGATGATCGTCTCTAGGAGCTGAGGGATGTGAGGAGCAATGGTCACTGCAACACTAAGAAAGCCTCAGGGCCTCCCGGGGAGAGCCTGTTGCAAGAATACAAAAATAGAGGAGGCAGCCCTGCCTATCCCAGGCTAGAAAGAGTTAACCAGAAAGAGCAGGAAGAAGCTTTCCCAAAGAGGGGGCTGAAGTAAACAGCAGAGGTCAATAAAGCAACATCTTCTCCCTACTTCCCCAGCATGTTTTTTCCTCCACCAATAAATACAATTCCCTCATTAGCAAGTGACAAAGCAGGTAATCTGCCCACGACAGGGGGACAAGGGGCTAGAGGCAGAGAGATTGCTTCTCCCCTTCCCTCCCGTTATTAGTATTTATCTTTTTTAACCAAAGCAGCCACTAAAAAGAGAGGGGAAAAAAGAAAAAGCAAAGCGATCCACTGCAGAGGCAGGGAGCAGGGAATGGTGCAGCTTCCACACTGCAACCAGCAGGTAAAAGAGCTGCACTGTCTCACAAGGGTAAAACCACAAGAAAAAACAGCTGCCACAGCAAAAGGTGAGTGGGGAGGGAGAGGGCTGCTCTCTTCAGAGCTTTCCATCTCAGCCTCTCCCTTACAAAAAGAGAAATAAATCAAAGCCTGCAGAAATTGTCTGCTGAAAGGGGAAAAAAAGTTTGAGTGGGAGGAGAAGAGGGAAAAAAGAGGCTGTGTCTAGGAGGAAAGCCTTGAGCAACGAGAGGCCAGAGCGTGTCACAAAGCCACCCAAGTGAGAAGAATTCTTCTGCTGTCTCTGGGTTTTCAAGGGCAGCAAGGGGCAGGGCAGCCGTGGGGCAGGGAGCTGGTACCCAGCCCGACAGGTAAGCAAGCCAGAGGCCACGGGCACCACACTGGCACCGCCTGGAACCCAGCCAGGGGCCCCACAGCAGCCGAGTGACACCGTCCCAGGAGGGCTCTGCCTCAGCAGGAGATGGAAGACAAGGCTGCCACCACAGCCTGGCAGAGCACAAGGGCAGGCAGTGTTCTCTGGGTGCTGAGGGGCACACTACCACAGTGCCAGGCTGCACTAGGGCTCAGTTTCACCCACAGGTGAGAGAGGAGCTGGGTATCCTGGAGGGGCAGAGATCAGCTCCCAGTTAGCTCCACTGTGACAGAGAGCACCACAGGGGAGCTCTCTCTGCAGGGAACAGCATCCTTGGAGAGATGCTGCCAGCCAGGAGCCTCTGTGACCTCTCTCTCTTGCCTCACAAAGACTGTTCTGGAAGGCAGAGGAAGCAGCTGCCTGGCTCAGCCGGCACTGCGCAGCCTCTCGCTGGTGCCTGGCAGCCAGAAGCAGCCAGAGGAGGAAGGGGAAAGGGAGGCCTCTCATCTGCCACAGCAGGAACAGGAAGCCCAGGGATTGCAGCACATGGAAGAACAGCCCCAGTGCAGCACACAGGCACACACCTCACAGCCCCGGGACCACGGCGAGCATGTGCAGGCCTTCAGCAGCCAGAGAGGAGACAGCACAGAGCGGTTTGGATCTCCAGGGGCTCTTTGGTCTTAGTTGATAGTCCTAGAAAAACCCAAGCTCTGGGGAGCTGCTGCAGCACAGCTGTGCGAGCTCTGCCTGCTGCTCAGTGCCTGCAAAGTGCAGAGGAACAGGCAGGGCTGCAGGTCACGCGAGGGGAGAGGAGGGAAACAGAGTGCTGCACTTCCAAGTGTGCTCCTGGCTGTGCAGCCAGAGCCAGCCTGTAGAGAGCAGGAAGAGGAAGGAGGGTTCCTGAGAGGACCATCAGATGTTACACCAACAAGGAGGTGCAGAAGGTGCAGCCTGGCTGGGCCAGAGCCACTGACCGCACAGGAGAACACTGCTGGCCGACAGCCCCAGGCTCTGGCTGGCAGCACACACCTGGGCAGCGCTGGGGAGAAGCTGGAGGCAGCCCCACACGTCTGGGGCAGAGACAGCAGCTCTGGCAGAGTGCTGCTACCACCCCCGGCCTCAGCAGCTTCATCTCCCTGAGCCCTCAGCCTCCAAGCAAACCTGCTCCATTGCTGCCAGCTTTCCCCAGGGGTCTCACAGACCACAGAAGGAGGTTTTGCTGGGCAAGCGCATCCTGCCCTGCCGAGCTGCACACACTCAGTACCTTCGCCAATTCATCAACTGAGATGCCCAGGGACAGGGCAGGCAATGCCCAGCCCCTCACACGGCACAGCCACGGCTGGCTGCAGCCTGCTGCAGGAGGACAGCAGAAGGAAGCTGCTTTGGGACAAACCTGGTGTTCCATGGCCAACAACCTTAGAGCAGGGCCCCCAGGCGGGCTGAGAGCACAAAAGCAATGTCAAGCTTTCCAGACTAAGAGCACTGCAGCAAATCCATTCCAAAAGCCCTGCCCCTAGGTTTGTGTTTTATTGAGGAACTGAACACCCCTCTGCAAGTGCAGGCAGCAGCCCTGTACCAGAGCACGCAGCAGCTCTGGGGGAAAGTCATCATTAAAACGAAATGAAGTCACCAGCTCACACTGCTCACAGACAACTCAGAGACCCCTGCGGGGACTAAATTCCACTAAAGGCAAACCCTGCACTGCACTGCGGTGCTGCAGGACAGGAGCAGGAGGAGGCGGCGATGCCCTGGAGCCAGCTGCTCCCGCCCTGCCAGCTCGTCCTGCCCTGGGCACAGCGCGGGGCAGTGCAGTCACCCAGACAGTCCCGGGCCAAGGAAACTCAGTTCCCTTCCGGCCAAACAACGAGAGGGAGAAGAGGCAGCTGTGTCTTAGCTGGGCCGGCACTGGACTTGCCCCTCTGAGCTATCTTCATCATCGGAGCCCCCGGCGCCGCCGCTGGTGAGCCCTGTGATCCGGTACCCCATGTTCAGCAGCATCACCTCCAGCGGGTCCGCGTTCATCCGCCGCTGGTTGGCCTGCGACGCCCCCTCCATGTCCACCACCACGCGGCCGTTCAGGGTCTCACTCTGCAGAGGAGGGGAGAGGAAGGCAGGCTGAGAAAGAAACTCTTGACAGTGAGGGTGGGGAGACACTGAACAGGTTGCCCAGGGAGGCTGTGGCTGTCCCCTCCCTGGAGGTGTTCAAGGCCAGGCTGGAGCAGCCTGGGCTGGTAGAAGTGTCCCTGCCCACAGCAGGGGTTGGCACTGGCTGAGCTTTAAGGTCTCTTCTAACCCAACCCACTCCATGACTGTATGACTCGGTGCTGGGACACAGAGGGGCTGCTGCAGCTCTCAAGAGACGCCAGCAGGACAGAGGGGTGGATGGTGCAGCTCACAAGAGGACAACCTCCCACTGCAGCTCTTACCTCTGGCCTGGGGTTCCACAGCCGCACAACTGGGTCGATGCCGCTGGTGGCCAGGAAGCAGTAGCTGGGGTGAGGCTGGAGGCAATTCACGATGGACTCATCTCCCTGCAGCACTCTGACCAGGTTGGTGGTCTCTTTCTCCCAGATGAAGAAGGAGCCATCATCCGAGCCACTGACGATGTACTGCGCATTGCTGGGGCGAGAGGAGACGAGGCTGGAGAGCACAGCTTGGAGCCAGAGCCCGAGCAGCCACCCAGGCATGGCTCTGTGTGGGTTCCTCCATCTCCAGGACTCCTGTTTGCAGCCCTTATCCCAGCTGCTTCCTCTGTGGATCCACTACAGGGTCCCTCCACCTCCAGGGCTCCTGTTTGCAGCCCCTAGCCCAGCTGCTTCCTCTGTGGATCCACCAGAGCCACCCAGAGGCAGGGCTGCTGCCACCTGTCTCAACCCTGCTAACCATCATGGGTGCCACCTTACGAAGAGCTACACAGGCCTGGGCATGAGGCCTCAGCTGACAGAAGAGGCCTCCACCCCTGCCACACTCTGCCAGCCTACCTGCCAAAGAAGTTGGCCTCCTTGATGTCCGTGGTGGTGTTGCAGTGGCCGCAGTAGCGGAACTTGTAGTCGTAGCTGCGCTCCCTCAGCACCATCTCGTCCTCCGAGATGGAGTCCTTGCGGCCTGTGGCTCGCAGACGGATGGGGCCTCCTCCTTTCTTGTCCTCAGCTGGGAAGGAAACAGATGTCCCTCATCACACTTCGGGGAGGAAGGGGCTCTCAGCAAGAGGAGGCTCTGGGGAGACCTGAGAGTCTTCTGATACCTGAAGGGGCTACAGGAGAGCTGGGGAAGGATTTTGGGAAAGGCCTGTGGGGGCAGGACAAGGGCAGGGGCTGGAAACTGCAGCAGGGAGTGTTCGGGTGGGACATTAGGGAGTTCTCTGCTCTGAGGGTGGGGAGACACTGGAACAGTTTGCCCAGAGAAGCTGTGGATGTCTCACCCCTGGAGGTCTTCCAGGCCAGGCTGGATGAACAACCTGGGCTGGTGGAGGTGCCCCTGCCCATGGCAGGGGTTGGCACTGGATGAGCTTTAAGGTCCCTTCCAGTTCAGGCCGTTCTATGCAACAGCACTGCAGGAGACCCCAGCAGCTTTGGGGAAGAGCTGAGGACAGCTGCAGCAGGGAGCAGGGCTCAGGAGCACAAAGGAGCAGAAGCTTCCCTCCAGGTGGTCTCCTGTTCCATCAGACTCCCCTGACCATGCTCTCACTCGAGAGCAAACTGGGACCAGGCACAAGGAGGGGGCAGCCTCAGGCCAGGCTCTGCACACAGCAGCAACCAATCTCTCCCAGCAGCTGCACTGCATGGCAGGGAGGGGAACTGCTCCAGGCAGTGGGTGCCGGTGCCAGGCTGCAGCAGCTGCAGGGCAGTGCTCACCGTTGTCGCTCTTGGAGAAGAGGGCAGCGTTGATGTCCCTGTCCAGGGCGTCGCAGGCACTGCTGTGGGCTTGTTCTGGAAACTTCCCCTTGAAGTCGTCCAGACACTCCAGGGCTTCTGCCACGTACTTGAGCTCGAAGAGGCAGCGGGCCAGGCGGAAGTGTGCCTTCAGGTGGCAGGGGTTGAGGGAAATGGCCTTCAGGCAGTCTCTCAGAGCGTCGTAATGGTCCCCATCCCTGCGGGGCAGGCAGACTTCGGCACCCGAGCAGCCCCAGCGCAGTCCTCGGCTGCTGCCCCCCCAGCCCTGCTCCCCTGCAGGCTGCCTGCAGCTCTCCCTCTGCTGCCCCTCGTGGGCACCGCCCGCGCCCAGCTTCCCAGGAGCACCTCCCGCAGGCGCAGCCGGCGCCGGGGCAGCAGCGAGCCCTGCCCTGCCATTTTGAAGGCGGCGGAGCAGAGCTCCTGGCAGAGCGCTCCTGGGGCCGGCCTCCGAAGATGGAGACTGCAGAAGGCCTCTGGCCAAGGCCTCTCCTGCGAGGCCTCCGCAGCGCACGGCGGCTCGCGCGCGCCCCCTGGCGGGCAACAGTGCAGCAGCAGCTCCCCGGTGCCCACTGCCCGCCCGCGGGAAGGAGCCACAGAACCCTTCCGGGGGGGGGGGAGAACCTTCGCTCCGCTGGGCACGGTTAATTCTAGCGCCCAGCGTCACAGCAGGCTGCTGGCATAGTGCACTCTGAGAGCCCTTGAGGGGCAAAGGCTGAGAGCCCTGGGGATGAGAGCCTGTAGAAGAACAGCCCCGGAGGGCATCTGAGCAGTGCTCAGCAAGAGATAAAGGACCTGGGGGGAGCAAGACGATGCGGCCAGACTCTGTTTTGTGGCGCCCAGGGGCAGGACAAGGGGCACCAGGCACAAACTGGAACCCAGGAGGTGTCACCTGAATAGGAAGAGAAACTTTGTCCTGAGAGTGCTGGAGCCTAGAGCAGGCTGCCCAGAGAGGTTGTGGAGTCTCCTTCTCTGCAGAGCTTCCAACCCCACCCTGGCCACTGTGATCTGGGCAAGCTGCTGTAGGTGCCCTGCTGGAGCAGGGGGCTGGGACTGGGTGGGCTCCAGAGGTCCCTTCCAGCCCCATCATGCTGGAATCCTGAGATCCAGTTACTGGAGACTTGGCTTCCCTAGCCCCGTGGCAGTGGGAACAGGGATGCCTCCAGTGTGCTCTGGAAGCAGCAGCCCTGCCCAGCCTGGCATGCTGGAATTCAGTTCAGGCTGCCTTGCCTGGTGTACCAGCACTGAGCCTGCACTGCTCAGGGGCACCACAATCTGTCCTGAGAGAGTGTGCCAAGTCTGCACATGATGGCAAAGAACAGCAGTAATGATGATGATGTTCTGTACCTGTAACCTATGTGTACTGCACCTACCCAAGTCTGAAGCAGTCCCAAGAGGCAGGGGGTGAGTTGTCCTTCCACAGGGCAACAATCCCAGCTCTGCAGAGCCTTTGTCAGGAAAGGAGCTGCTCTGCCTCACCAAGGGGCTACAGGAGACCTGGGGAGGGATTTCTGACAAAGGCAGGATGAGAAGTGATGGTTTCAGACTGGAATAAGCTGGACTGAGATGAGACATGAAGAAGAAATTCTTCCCCAGGAGGGTGGTGAAGCAGTGGGACAGAGTACCCAGAGAGGCTGTGGAGGCTCCAAGCCTGGCAATGTTCAAGGCCAGGCTGGATGAGGCCTTGAGCAGCCTGGGCTGGTCCACCATGGCACGGGTTGGGACTGGATGAGCTTTAAGGTCCCTTCCAGCCCAGCCCATTCCATGGATCTGTGATCAGGCACTTTCACTGCAAGGCAGAGGTATGAGCTCCCTGCTCTGCTCACAGGAGGGTGTCTCATGTTTTGGGAGCTGACTGAGCTGCTTTGTCACCCTCAGAAATCCTTCACCTTCAGCCACCAGTGTCCAACACCCCCAGGCTGGTGTGAAAACGTGCAGATGAGACGCGGAGCAGCACTGACTCCTTCCTTTGTTACAGGTTTGACTCAGCTCATGCAGAAAGGCTCTAACTGGAGTCAGCTAAGCACTGTCAGCAGAGCCTGCCAGCAGCAATCTGGAGAGGGCTGCAGTTGGCTCTTTGGAGCACGTCTGCAAAGGACAGGCAGGCTGTGAAGTGCTGCAGAGCACCAGCAGCATCTGAAGGGAGCTGAGCAAGGGGAGGGCAGCAAGCTGCAGCACTTCCTTTCTTCTTGCCCTCTGTTAGTCAGAGAAAGAGGCCAAGGCAAAGCCTGCAACGTTCTGCAGGGGGGCCTCTGGCTGCTCCAAGGTGAAGGACGCCTCAGCCACGTGGGCACCTTCCTGCTCTGTGCCACCTCAGCCGAGCAGCTCTCCCTAGCAGAGCAGTGCCCAGCAATCTGCACCTGGGGAGCAGCTCAGCACTGCTGAAATTCTTCTCACTACCTGCCACAGGAACCCTCTGTGCACAGATTTTCTCATCTTCTGTCTACCCAAAGCTGTCACAAAGCTCTGCCCAGCACACAGGAAGGTCCAGATCTGCCAACACCCTTCGGGAACAACAACTCCTCTAAGACAAATGTCACTCATGAGCTCAGCACTCAGCTTCTGCCTTCCATCCCTTAATCTCAACCTATTGTTCTTCTCCCTCTGAACACTGAGGTCGTTTTTTGAGGCAGCTCCCAAATCTCTGCTCTTGCAAAACAGCCAGCAGGGCAGTCACCAACTGCTGCCTGCTCTTTATCTTGGCAGGAAGATAGGCGAATTCAGAGTGGGGATTTCAGCAGGGAGAGGAGGAGGATATCCTCACAAAGCAAATGGAGATGAAGGAGGACCAGGGCTGGTTTAAATATGTTAATGGCAAGTCATGGTGCTCAGCCTCCTCCTGCTCCAGGGGACAGGCACTAAAATAACTCGGCTGTATCTTGCAGATGCAGCTCTGGCCACTGGTCAGAGAAGACATTACCCACTGCAGAGGCTAACAGCTGCCTTGGAACGATCAAGAAAGAACCTCCCACAGACTCCAAGGCACTGCCTGCCACTCCCCAGAGCAGCTTGTTTCCAACCCAGGAGAAGGTGGCTCAGCTGGAGGAACACAGGGACCACCAGGTCACCTCTGCCTGCCTGCAGCAGTCGTTGCTTGGAGAAAGCAGCAAGCGAGGCAGCTCCAGGCAGTGCTGCAATGACCCCCGGCAGCAGCTGGGAAGCTACAGAGCACAGCAACCACTCCCTCACCTGACAGCGGCATTACAGCCACCCAGGGCCGACCAGAGGCACCCAGGGCCACACAAACAGCTTCGCAGGCACTCAGGATGCTGATCCCCAGAGTGGGGTCTGGGTTCCTCTCAGAGGAACAGCCCACAACGTTGCTCTGCACACCAGCAGGGAGCCACAAGCAGCTGGGCTTGCCGGGGGCCCTCACTGCTGCTGGGCAATCCTTTGCTGTGTGCCAGCTTGACCCCAGAGCCCCAGTCCTGCCCCACACACAGAGCTCCCCAGTGGGCAATGGGCATCTGGTGGCATCCTGGGCTCTGAGGCTGCCAGCTGGGCTGGATGACCTCAGAGGGCTTCTCCAGCCAGGACAATGCTGTGATGCTGACAAGGTGCCCGTGGCAGCAGGGCTCAGGCAGCAGCAGGGGCTGTGCCCCTAGCCCTGCAGTGCTCTCCAGCTCCTTACCACTTGCGCTTCATGTAGGCAGCAGCTCTGTTGCCATAGAGCATGGCATTGTTGGGGGCCTTCTGCACTGCCTTGCTGTAGAGCTGGATGGCCTGGGTCCAGAGCTGGCAGGCAAAGGCCTCGTTGGCTTGCTGCTTGAGCCGCTCCAGGTAGGGAGGTAACTCCACCTGGGGACTGAAGAGAAAGAAGAAAGGAGCAAGGTGAGAGGCATGCTCTGAAGTTGCTTCCTCCATGGCTGCGGGGCTCTGCTCTGGCTTAGCACCAGCTGAGCCCAAAGGGGAATAGCCTGAGCTCAGGAGGAGAGGTTCCTGGGGACCATCACCTGACACTTCTCTTTGCTCTCCACGCACAAGCTCAGCACTGCACAGGCAGCTTTCAGCAGCCTAACCCCTCGGGCTTCAGCAACAGCCAGAACCAGAGCCAGTCTGGTTGGAAGAGACCTTTAAGATCAGAGTCCAACCACTCTCTGGCTCCACCAAGGCTGCTGCCAAGCCATGCCCCTCAACACCACATCTCCCTGGCTCTTAAACCTCCAGTCCAGCCATGCTCTTGAGTGCCCAGCCTGGGGCTAAGCCTTGCCCCTCAGCACCACTCTGCCTCTCAGAACCCCTCCAGGGATGGGGATTCAGCCACCTCCCTGGGCAGCCTGTGCCAGGCTTTGAGAACCCTTTCAGTGGAGAAGTTTCTTCTGATGTCCAACCTAAACCTCCCCTGGTGCCACTTGAGGCCATTTCCTCTCATCCTGTCGCTCGTTACCAGGGAGAGGAGCCCAACCTCCACCTCACCGCAACATCTTTACACAAGCAGCACTCCCGAGCCCCTCTCGGCAGTGTGGAGCACAAAGCACAGCCAGGAGGAAGCCAAGCTCCGAGTTCCCAGGGCTGCACAAAGCCCATGCTCAGCAACCAGGGCTGCAGCCGCATCCCCAGCGCCGTGCTGGAGGAGCCATCTAGAGGAGCAGAGCTGAAAGCGTTCAGCCAGGGCCTGCTGGAACCACAGCGCCCAAATAAGGGCTGCGGCGGCGGCGTCCTGCCCCCAGCGCCCTCCTCACGCAGGCGAGCAGGCGGCAAGGAGCTTCCAGCCTGCTTCTGCTTCACCCCGACCGGCTTTGCTCTTAAACAAGCAACAGGAGAGGGCTCTGGCCCCGCTCCTAGCTCAGAGCAGGCTGCAGGAGTGGATTCCAGTGGCAGTTTAGGCTGCTTCAGTGTAGTTTGCAGCAGGTAGGTACCAAAAAAGGAGCAAAGGAAAGCTCCTCTGTGAGGAGCGAAGGCTGAGAGCCCTGGGGCTGAGAGCTGCAGAAGAGCAGCCCCAGAGGGGAGCTGAGCAATGCTCAGCAAGAGCTAAAGGCTGGGGGGCAAGAGGATGACTCTTGTCAGTGGTGCCCAGGGACAGGACAAGGGGCAATAGGCACAGGCTGGAACCTAGGAGATGCCACCTGAACAAGAGGTGAAACTTCTTTGTCCTGAGGGTGCTGGAGCCTGGAGCAGGCTGCCCAGAGAGGCTGTGGAGTCTCCTCTGCAGAGATTCCAACCCCACCCTGGCCACTGTGATCTGGGCAAGCTGCCGTGGGTGCCCTGCTGGAGCAAGGGGTAGGACTAGGTGGGCTCCAGAGGTCACTTCTAGTCCCCCCATGCTGAGTTCTGTGACTCTCCCATTTACCAAGACCCAGATCCTGCAGGTCAGGAAGTAGCAAGCACTGAGGACAGCCACAGCCACCTTGCCCCCAGGCCTGAAGAGCCATTTCTCAGCAGCGTAGGAGGGGAGGAGTCCCCCTGGACACTCCTGCCTGATGTGCCTCGTGGCTGCAGCAGAGGCAAACGCTCCTAGGCCCGAGGCCAGCTGACAGTCAAGACCGAGGGCAGCTTGGACCATGCCCAGCAGCACCTACGCTCAGGCAGGGGGTGCCAGGCTGTGCTCACCTGGCATGAGCCCTGCCCTCGGGCAGGCGGAAGCCGTTGCTGTGCAGGTGGAGGCCGTTGGAGACGCCGTTGGTGGAGGTCTTCCCATTCTGCACTTCTGCAGGAGAGACAAACACAGCCCAGACCCAACCATGCAGCCAGGCAGGCAGCCTGCAGGCCACAGAGCAGCACTGAGGCTGCAGGGGCTTCTCTCGCAGCACAGCCAACTCCAGAGCCCAGGCAGAACCCTGCCATGATCCCACCTCCTCCAGCCACCGGGATGGGATCTGCCCTCTCACAGAGCCTCTGCAGCATCCTTTGCAGTGAGACTCTGGAGCAGCAAGCTGGAAGCACAGAGCTGAGCACACACACAGGGGAGGGAGGCTTGAGCTGAGCCAGCTGCAGAGCAAGCCCTGAGCATGCAGCCTGCCATGCAGCACTGCAATTACTAAATAACGGCTGTGGAGTCACTCGGGAGGGGACTCAGAGCTGGGCTGTGGAGCAAGGATGAGTGGAACCACTGCAGGCTTCCAGGAGAGAATTCCAGATGATAAGACTCTGAACTATTCATGTTGGAGGAGACTTTTCAGATCACCAAGCCCAACTGCTAAGACAGCACTGAGCATGGCCCTGAGCACCAAGGCTCCCTTCCTTCCATTCCTCTGACCCTGCAGCTCCAGGAGCTGCTACAGGCTGAGGTGATCCTCTGAAGGTCACAGCCACTGCTGCCACTTCTGCAGACACTGCTTGGCTGAAATGGTGACAAGCTGCATTGCTGCTGCAGCTGGCAGTGCTGCTGGGGGCACCTCACAGCTTGGGAAGGCAGTGCCACTGCCCGGGCAGCACAGGGACCCACTGCAGACTGCACAGCAAGCTCAGCCCCTGCACCCGCACTGCCTCCCATGCCTCTGCCTGACCTTTCTGTGCCCAACAGGGTGGAGCCTCTGCTGCAGCACCAGGAGCCTGTTCCAACACTGCCCTGCCATGTCCAGCCTGACCTCAGCAAGCAGCACAGCACAGCTCCCCTCCTGCAGCCAGCACTGCAGAGGAATGCAGGCAGGGCAAGTGCCTGGTACCAGGATAAGAAGGGTTGGATTGAGGCTGAGGCAACACTGAGCACACAGAGCAGACCCTGCCAGAGAGCTGCACGAACAGGGCAGGGGCTGAGCAGGGAACACTGCCCTGGTAAGAGTCAGCCTCTGCCCCAGCAGGGACACTGCAGCTGGGTGCTGCCTGCAGGGCCTCTAAGAACAGGCCCTGAAGGAGCAGGGCAGGACTCAGTGTTTGGATTTACCTCTGCTCAGATAAAAGACTTCTTGACTCAACTACCTCATCACAGGCCAGACTTAGAGAGGGAAGGGATTGTTCTAGCCTCTTTCCCATGGGTAGGTGAGGAGGGAGCAGATGCAGCCTGCACTTGACTAACAGTTTAAGGAAACAAAGCCAGCCCAGCACTGCCAGCCCCAGAGCTCCCTGCTCAGCTGCACGCCCCCAGCCACCCTGCAAGGCCTCTGTGCACAGCTCTGTGCCTCCTCAGCTCCCACAGGCACACAGCTCCCAGCAGCTCCCCCTCACCCTGCCAAGGCCTGCAGAGCTCAGGCTGTGCTTTGTGCTGCAGGAAGAGCCCAGCAGCAGCCAGGTCCCACTGCAGTGCCCCAGCTCCTGCCCAGCCTGGGCTGCACCCTGACAGAGAGCTGTGTGACCTCCCTCCAGCTCCCTCCTGCCCTGGCAGCTCTGTACTCACCCCCTGCAGCATGGCACTTCTTGGGCAGCAGGAAGGTGTATGGGCGCTGCTTGTAGGTCAGGTCAAACAAATAGACCTAGGGAATGGAGAGAGAGACCAAACCCTGCCTGTGACTGCCTGCAGGCCAGGCCTCAGGCCCTGCCCTGGGCCCTCGGAGAAGCCATTTCAGTCAGCATGGCCCAAGAGCAGTTTGCAGCCACCCCTGCTACCCACAACCAGGCAGCTCCAGCTGCTTCAGGAGGGCACAACAAGGGATGGTGACACAACAGCCACGGGAAGCTTTCTGCCCAGCCTCATCTGCCCTCTCACCTGCTCCCCTCCCATGTTGACCAGCAGCTCGGTGCCATCGGGGCTGAAGGTGACGTAGGTGGCCACCAGCACCCGCAGGCGGTTGTTGTAGTCGGGGAGCTTCACGGGGAGGTGCCCTGTGGAGAGAAGAGCTCCACACCTGAGTGTCACCAGGAGTTGGTGGCTTTGTCCCACCCCAGCTGCTCCCTTCTGCAAGAGGCTGCCAGGAGGCACAGGCAGCAAAGTGCTGTCCCACCTGCTGCTGCTGCAGCCTTCCACCGCACACCCACCCACTGCAACCAGCTGCAGGACCCAGCAAACCCCAGTCTGAGGGACTCAGGTGGATTTGGCTTCTCTGATTTGTGGCCATCTGCACCCAAACACCTCCATCTTCAACCTTCTCATCAGAGCTCCCTAATGAAGTCCCAAGCACAACCAAACCAAGGCTCCTAAATATTCAGCTCACACACAGGTTCTTTGCCTCAGACAGCAGATGTGGTGCATGACCAATTCAAGGGACCTCAGAAACCCTCTAGTGGGACTCATCAGAAGCCAAACTGTCAGAGCTGGTCTGCTGAACGTGCTGGGCTGAGATCCTCTTCAAAACCCAAACATTTTTTTGGGGGGAAAAAGAGGTAGTAACTGATGAGCACTGGAGAAGGAATCATCTGGGCTGCCCAGCTCCTGCAGCAGCCATTCTTCAGCTGCAGCACCAGCACAGGCTGCTCACAGCCCCCACAGCCCCCAGGCTCTCCAGTCCTGGGCTGCCCAGGAAAGGTGACAGAGACATTTCCACCTGACAGGCAGGGCCAGCTCAGCACCACACCACTGCCAATGCAGGGCAAGGGGCAGGCAGCCTAAGCAGGAATTCACAGCTCCACAGATGGCAATGGGTGGGACCCTCAAAGGGCATCTTGGCCAACCCCCTGCAGGCAGCAGGGACACCTCCAGCTAGGGCAGGCTGCCCAGGGCCACATCTTACAAGCGAACTTAACTGCAGTGTGTGTGTAGTGGACAGAGCTCTGCTCCCTCAGCCCCAGCAGCCAGCCCCAGCAGCCAGCCCCAGCAGAGGTGCCAGTCAGTACCTGCCACGTAGTACTGGGCTGCCCCATCTGGGAGAGGCTTCTGGCGGTCACAGAAGGTGTGCACCCCCGCAGAGGGGCTCTGCTTCATGCTCTTCCTGCCCACAGAGAGAGGAGTCTGTCACAGCCTGCCCTATGCTGGCACTTTTTGGTCACACCCCAGGGCAGGGTCTCCTGCCTGTGCAGCTGTGCAGCCCCCAGGCTGCCTCCCCCACCCAGGGACTCGCACGGCTCGGAGCGGCTGGGGCAGAGCTACTGTGCTAGGGGAGACCAAGGGAAACCTCCCGGAGAGGCTGGGGAGTGCCAGAGGGTCCACAGCACCACAGACTGCTTGGGGCTGGGAGGGACCTTCAGAGCTCCTCCAGTCCAGCTCCCCTGTTCTGAGCAGCCTCACCCAGAGCAGCTTGCTCAGAGCCCCTGACAACCTGACCTGGGATGGTTCCAGCCGCGGGGCAGCTCCCACCTCTCTGGACAGCCTGGGCCAGGTCTCCCTGCCCTCTGTGCCAAACATTTCTCCCTTCTCCTCAGCCTCCATCTCCCTCCTTTGGCTCAAGCCACCCCCCAGCGCTGTCCTTGCAGCCCAGAGCAGAGCTGTGCCGTGCCAGGGGCTGTCACCTGTGGTTGTGGATCATGCGGATGTCGTAGAGCCGCACGAAGGGGCCGTTGGCACCCACTGCCAGGTAGTTGTTGTCCTGGGGGTTGACTGTCAGGCACTTGGCCTCCACCAGCTGCCCGCAGTACTCGGTCAGGTCTATCAGCACCTCGGAGCGTTTGCTGCTCTCCCGCAGGTCGTACTGCCTGCAGGGGGAGGGGAACCGCTGAGCGCAGGGGCAGCTGCCCAGGGGAGCAGCGCAGAGCTCCCCCGAGCAGTTACACTGCTCAGCACACGCTTGGTGACCTGCCCTGAGGTGCAGAGAGCACAGCAGTGCCACTGCCCATCACCAACGGTGCCATTAGGCATCTCAGATGAGCACCTTGGTGCTGGGGCCTGGTGTCCAACCAAGCCCAGCTCTGTCACACGAACACATTCATCCAAGCTCCACACTGACCCCCAGGTCCTGACCTCACCACCTGCAGATGGTCTGCAGGGTGGCACAGCCTCTGCCAGGGACACTGCTTTAGTCTCAGCAACTCTGAGGGAAGCACCACTCAGCATCCCACCTCCCTCCCACCTGACCTGCCTGCTCCTCTCTTGGCCTCCCTTTTCCACCGAGAAAGAGCAGCTGGGAGAGCATTTCAGGAGCCCACACTGCCAGGTGAGCCCTCGCAGTGCCAGGAAGGGATGAGATCAGGGCAAGCCTTGGCCTGCGGCCCTGCCCACAGCACACACTGCACCAGCTCCTGCTCCAGGTCCCGGGGCAGAGCAGAGCTCTGTACCTTATGAGCCCATCCTCTGCTGCGCTCCAGAAGGTGTTAGGCCACATGGGGGCCGTGGCAATCCGCTTCACCCTGTTGGTGTGGTCCCCAAACATGTGGATGGTCTCCTTCACCGTCAGGTCGTGGACGTGCACCTTGGAGTCTGCAGCTCCCGTGATGAGGATCCGGTCCCCTGAGTGTGGCAGGAACTAGGGGCACAGGATGGGCATTCAGCCTGCAGAGAGGCTGAGGCTGCCCGGAGGCACAGCTGGGCTGTGCTGGCAGCTGGCTCAGCAGCTGGCCTCAGGCACAGCCTGCTCCACCTGAGTGCCACAGCCAGCTGCAGAGCACACAGAACAGTCTGTGTGACAGAGCCCAGAATGGCTGGAAGGGACTTCTGGAGCCCACCCAGTCCTACCCCCTGCTCCAGCAGGGCACCCACAGCAGCTTGCACAGCAGCACAATGCCCAGGGGGGTTGGAAGCTCTGCATAGAAGAAGACTCCACAACCTCTCAGGGCAGCCTGCTCCATGCTCCAGCACCCTCACACCAAACAAGTTTCTCCTCCTGTTCAGGTGGCACCTCTTGGGGGACGGTTTGTGCCTGGTGCCCCTTGTCCTGTCCCTGGGTACCACTGAGCAGAGTCTGGCCCCAGCCTCTTGCCCCCCATCTTTAGGTCTTGCTGAGCACTGTTCAGCTCCAGGCTCTCAGTCCCAGGGCCTTTGCTCCTCACAGAGCTGCTCCAGGCCCCTCAGCATCTTCAGAGCCCTCCAGCTTCATCAATCCCAATCTGCTACAGCCAGGAAATAAACCTGGGAGCTGCATAAGCTAAAAAGTGAGAATTTCTCCAACATGAGAACTACTGAATGGTTCGAGGGGGGTGTGGGATTCCTCACAGGAGTGTTTCCCAGCAAGGGTCTATTCTCTCACTGCTTCAGCTGCTGCTTTTGTTAGCAGTTCACTGCTTCTAGCCAGGTACCTTGACAGAGAAGATGTTTGCAGTGTGTCCTGTGTGCATAGAAAGAAGTTTCTTGTGGTGCAGGGGGTCCCAGACAATGGTGTGCTGGTCGTCAGAGCCAGAGGCCAGCAGGCTGAAAGGAACAGGAAAGAAAGCTGCACTCTGCATTCCTCTGCTCCAGGCTGGGGCCAGCTGCTGAGAGTGGTCTGACCACAGCCAGACATTAAGTTAATGCAGCCCTGAGCAGTTCACTTCCTCTCTTCCCTCAACTGTGTTCTCCTTGCTCCCCACATGCCAGGGCAAAGCAGCCACAGAGCAACTCCAGAGGGTTTTGTTAGGCCAGCTCAGCCCTGCCTCAGCTGGTGCAGAGGAGCCAAGGGGTGCAGCTGGGCCCCACCAGACTGCAGGGCCCGCCTGCTGCAGCTCAGCCTGGCTGCACTCACTGCTCCCCATCAGCCCCAAATTCAACCCAAGGCATTCCTGGGCTCTGGATGTGCCCTAGCAGGGTCAGGCCAGGGCCCATTCCATGACCCACAAGCTGTGGCAGGGGCACTGCAAGGCCCCATTTGCCTCCTGCATCCTTCGAAGCAGAAGAGTTTGCTCTCTGCAGCTGCCTTCCTTGTAGCCAGATCTCTTCCAGGCACTTGAAATCCTCCCTGGTAAGTACTTCTGGGCAGTACCAGGCAGCAGACTTTGGTTCCTGCAAGAGGCCTGCCAAGTAACATGGGCTCCTCCCTGCACCCAGGCACTCCTCATGCACAGATTCCTTAGTCCACTTGGCTGAAAGAAATTCAGCTTTAGTTTCCCTCTCAGACTGCAAAGTGCTGAACTCTCTCCTCCCTCCCTCATGTATCTGTCCCCCAGCAGAAGCTTTTACCAGCATGCTGAAGGGGGAGGGGAAAGGCCACTACCAGCTGGGCAAATCCCAAAGATCCATGATAATCCATAATACCACTTAAGAGAAGAGAAGCAGCCTTCAATCTGCACTTCTTATGCTGACCATTTCCCTTCTGAACTCAACAAAGGGGCATTTCTAATCACACCCAGATACAGTTAACAAAATAAAGCTGCTTTTGAAGCCTGAGCTCTGCTACACTTCAAAACTTGGAGCCTGAGCTCCCAGCACTTCCCCCCGGCACGGGAGGCAGCTGCACATGGTAACATGACCTACATCCAGCCCCCGGGAGGTCCTGGGTTGTGGGGCTGTGGATCCCTCCAGCCAAGCCCCACACTTACTCTCCTTTTTCATTCCATTCCAGACAGTTAACACACCCAGAGTGACCCTGAGAAGAAAAAAGAGGTAAGATGGCATCACACAAACTGCAGCTTGAGCCAGCAGAGCTGCTGTAAGCCAAGGGCTCAGTGAGCTCCCCACCTACAACCTAGCCCACCACAAGCAGGGTTTTTCCATTCCAACCCTGAAAAAAACCCGAAACCCACCCAGGTGGCAGAGAAGCACCTCCAGGAAAGCCAGGCAGGCTGGGGCAGAAGGGGCAAAAGGAAGCCAGCACAAGCCCAGGAAAGCTGAGACTGAGAGGCTGCAGCTGAAGTGCTGCTCTGTGCCTGCAAAGGTGACTCTGCCTGCAGGGCCCTCGGCTGGGCTGACAAACCCCACGCAGGGAGGGCAGGAACACTTCGGAGCACTCCTTCAGGAGCACCTTGCTGCTGGCTGACTGCAGCAGAGAACTGCTGAGGCTGGAAAAGGCCTCTCGAAGGCCCCAGTGCAGCCCTGCCCCCGCCACTCACCTGCAGCTCAGCCTCCAGCCCCAGGCGGCGGATGAAGGGGTCAGTGACGTGGTAGTGCCGCTCGAAGCTCAGCGCTCCCCTCTCCTGCGGGAGCAAACCGTGACTGCAGCACCAGCCCCGGGCAGCAGCCTCCCTGCCCTGCACTGGGGAGACACCAGATGTGTGCCATTCCTGCCCTGAACTGGGCACAGACTGGGCTGGGTTGGAAGGGACCTCAAAGCTCATCCAGTGCTCTAGGCAGGGACACCTCTTACAAGAGCAGCTTGCTCAAGGCTCCATCCAGCCAGGCTTTGAACACTTCCAGGCTTGGAACCTCTGCAGCTCTTCCGGGCAGCCTGTTCCAGTGCCTCACCATCCTCATGGGGAGGAATCTGTCCCTCATGCCTCATCTCAGTCCAGCATTCTCCAGTCTGAAGCCAGCATTCCCTGTCCTGTCCCTCCATGCCCTTGCAGAAGTCCTCTGCAGATGAGCTTTAGCTAACTGCCAGACTCCAGCTGGGTAGCCAAGACCAGGTTTGAGAGGCCCACACTAAGGCTAAGTTGCCTGCTTGGGGCCAGAAGCAGAAGCTAGAGAAGAGCTTGGGAGCCCTTGCCAGGGATCTTGGACCACTGCTGCCCAGAAGTCTGCCATGACACCAGATCTGTCCTGAAGCACCACCACGGAGCAAGGCCATGGGCAAGGCAACTGGAGCTGGTTTCTTTCATTGGGAGTGGAGCAGCAGCTGCAGCAGCTGCAGCAGCTGCAGCAGCACAGCACAGCCTGCTCCACAGGGAAGGGAGCAGCTGCCACAGAGCTGCAGCAGGACGAGTGAAGGTGAGGGGAAGCAGGACAGCATCAGAGCTGCTCCCTCTGTGCTCTCCCAGCTCCACAGCTGAGGGAGCAGATGGCTCCCAGGGAAGAAGGCCAACCGCAGAGGCAGGCGTGAAGGAGAGGGGCTGCAGGTCAGCCTTGGGATGGAACAGTTAATGCCCAAGGAGAGCCCTTCCTCGGAGCTGACCCAGCCTTGCTCCTCTCTCGTGCCAAGCTACAGTCAGAAGACAACCAAAACGCTGCTCAGCAGCGGAGAGATGAGCAGAGCGAGGCGAGGAGCAGCACCGACGGCACCAGGGACACGGCAGCAGCCCCAGAGCAGACACAAAGAACCTCAGCGCGGCTCAGCCACGACCTCCGCACAACAAAAGCCACTTGAAAACAAAACGGAGGCAGACAGAAGGGGACTGGAGGGAAACCAAACCCGAGCAGGCTTTGTGCAGCAGCTTCCATTCCAAACTCCAACCCCCTCGACAGGTTTTTATGGATTGCTCTCCCCGGAGCCTGCCAGGCCCGGTGCGAGGTGCTGCAGCTCTAATTGCCTTGCTCCTGCAGCCTCCGAGAGGTCTGTACAGCAGAGCTGTGCTTTGCCTACAAGGAACTGCCAGAGGAAGCAACCTTCTCAAGGTCACAGATGAAAGCCTGCCGGAGCAGACAGTGTGAAAAAGTCCCGGGCTAAGGCTCCAGCCACAAACCATCCCTGCCTCGTTAGAGCAGCACCAGAAATCTTTGCAGATGGCTTCAATTACGGGCTGAAAACACAAAGTTTGCTACCAAACTGCAACGTTAAGTGAGCATTCAAGCTCCTAGCAGCTCCTTCTGGCCACTAACAGACCACTTCTGTGAATGCTGATTACCAGCAAGGCTGCAAATGATTGAAAGCCTCCAGTCCGGGCAATAATTGCCCATTGTGTCTGCCCCAGCCGGGCCTTTCACGTTGATATTTCACAAACGCAGCCATCAAGTGACTGATCCCGACCACCGCTGAAGTTTCTCCCCACACAAAGGAAGCAACACATCACTCTTGAAAGAGAGGGAGACAGAGAGAGACTGAGACAGAGATCATTAGCTTCACTACAGTCAGAAAATACCTTTGAAGGCAAGATCACAGGGAGAGAGCACAGAAAGCAGCAGACAGAGAGCTCCCGGGGGAGGCTGGCTAAGGGGGCAGCACAGGAGCCCCTTCCCCTCCTCGGCTGCGCTGAAAAGGCACCGAGCTGCTGCTATCAGCCCAGCTCCTGCCAGGGAGGGGAACTGCACTGCTGCCAGGCCAGACTCCAGCCCAGCCCCTCACCAGGGCCAGGTCCTGCGTGGGTCCCCTCACAGTTTGCAACTCCCAGGCCGCAGAGAGCTCTGCGGAACTGGAGGCAGCAACCTGAGGGTTTCCCAGCCCAGCCCGAGCTGGGCACCCAGCAGCAGCTCTGCCACCTACCTTGATCTGTCTGTGGATGATGTCTCTGGTAATGTTTGCTTTTGCCATCTTCTTGCAACGAGGCAGATGAAAAGAAGCTACTGGAAGAGCTGCTGTGCATCCAAGCATGCCAGCAGAGCACCGACCCACACCGAGGGCATTTAGTTACCTGCAGGGCAGAAGAGGGGAGCAGAGGCAGGATGCAGACATCAGCCCACTCACAGCCCAGGTCTGGGAGTTCAGGGTCAGACATTAGTGGTGGCCAAGCCACCCTGAGGGCCTCGGGGCAGGGCAGGTGGAGGACTGGAGAACATCTGCTTGAAGAAGCCATTCCCAGCTCTCAGGCAAACCCACAGGGAGCAGAACCATGGGTGGCAGCAGCCTGCAGAAGCCTCTGGACACGATCCAGAGCAGCAGCACCCCCACACCTGCCCCACCCCACAGCCACTCATGGCCAATTGCACACAGCACCACAGAACTCTTGTTTGGAAGAGACCTCTCAGATCCAAACATGACCCCGGCACTGCCATAGCCACTGCCACCCATGGCCCTCAGCACCACAGCCCTGAAACCCCTCCAGGGATGGGGACTCCACCACTGCCCTGGGCACCCTGGGCCAGGCCTGGACAGCCCTCGAGGGGAAAGAATTGTTCCTCATAGCCAACCTGAACCTGCCCTGGTGCCACTTGAGACCATTTCCTCTCCTGTCACTTATTCCTAGGGAGCAGATCCCAACCCCACCTGGCTGCAGCCTCCTCTCAGGGAGCTGCAGAGAGCAATGAGGTCTCCTCAGCCTCCTCTTCCTCAGGCTGAACCCCCCCAGCTCCCTCAGCTGCTCCTCCCCAGCCCTGCTCCCCAGACCCTTCCCCAGCTTCCTTGCCCTTCTCTGGCCTTGCTCCATCTCCCAAACTCTAGAAGCAAGACTCTGTCCCAGTGGGCAAACAAGACATTGGGACTTTGGCCACCTCTTCTCCCTCCTCTACTACATTTGACCATCAGCTCCCCACAGCACTGACCAAAAGGGTGTAAATGTCCCTTGGGAATGCCAGCAGGTGACAGTCACAGGACCAGGCTCAGAGTGGGAAGGGAGCTTCAGAGCTCCTCCAGTCCAGCCCCTGTAGCCAGCAGGGACAGCCTGAAACGACCTGACCTGCACTGCCACCAGCCATGGGGCAGCCCCCACCTCTCTAGGCAGCCTGGCACAAGCTCTCCCTCCCCACCCTCAGTGCCAAACATTTCTCCCTTCTCTCCAGTCTCAATCTCCCTCTTTCAGTCCAAGCCACCCTCCTTTGTCCTGCCCCCAGGCCCTGCTCCAGAGCCTGTCCTTGCTGAAATGATGTCGCTCACCTCAGCCACATCCCACAGGCCCTGAGCTGTCCCACTTTGAGCCTCCTCCAGTTCTCTTGCAAAGGCAAGTAACTGAGCTTCCAGGCACTTGCTTTGTGCTGTGCCACCAGTGCCTGCAGCTACTCTTTAGACCAGCCCCAGCAGCACAAGGCAGAGTTTCCCCTGTCCCCTTTGGAGGAGGAAATGGTGATTCAGAGACACCAGAACCCAGCCCAGGGCAGGCAGAGCTCTGACAAACCCTGCCCCAGTCCCTCCTGCTTCGTCTGCCAAGCAGGAGCCTCAAACAGGAGCAACTTCAAGGCCATGCAGCCACACTGCAGAGCAAAGCCAGCAGGCTCCTGCACCCCAGGACCCCAGAGGCCTGGGCCTCACCCCCAGGCTGCCCTCCAAAAGCCAGGAGCAGGAGCACACAGGCATCTCCCCAGGAGGAGGAAGGAGCAAGGACTCTGCTCCACAGAAGCACAGAACTGCCTGGGTTGGGAAAGCCTCTGAGGTCATCCAGTCCCAGCAACCCAACCCCACCATGGCCACACATTTGTCGAACACCTCCAGGGCTGGGCACTCCACCAGCTCCCTGGGCAGCCTGTGCCAATCCCTGACCATTCCTGGAGGTCAGAAATTGCTCCTCGTGTCCAGCCTAGGCCTCCCCTGGCACAGTTCCTGTGTTCTCCCCACAGGGAACAAGTTTGTCCAAAGTGGAGGGGTTTGGGTGGCTCTCCCAACCCAGCCAGCTCCTCTCCACAGCTCCACGGGGAGCACAGAACTGCCACCAGACCTGGGGCCACAGAAACAAACCGAGGGCCCCAATACTCCTGCAGATTCCAGGGCAGTGGCCTGGGTGTCCTGGGGCAGAGACACAGAGCAGTAGCAGGGAGTTGTCTGCAGCTGCATCGCAGACAAGGAGCATCACAGGCAGCAGGAAGGGGGAAAGTTCACCGAGAGGAGAGAGTCCTCTAGGGCTCCTCCTAACCCTGACCCTGCTCCTCTTCCTTCTCCTGCCCCTGAGGGCTGCTGCCCTGCCCCTGTGCCCTTGCTGGCCTCACTGCCACTGCATGCACTTTGCACTGACACTGGGACCAGCTAGGCTATTCCATCAAATCACAGAAACATCCAGGCTGGAAAAGACCTTCAGGACCACCGAGTCCAACCCATGACCCTACTCTAAATCCATTTTCATCCCACCCTGGGGCCTTCCCTCCTTTTCCCAGTTCCTCTTCCTTGTTGGGGAGGCTGATGGAGCCACTGCTGTAGCTTAGCCCCAGAGGTGGGCCAGAAGCAGGCAGGTGGCCACGGGCTCTCCAGCACAGGCCCTGGTGCTCTGTGCTTTCATGATGCTCTCATTCATTGCTCACCAGGGGTGCAGCAGAGAGGAACAACAGCTGGAAGGCTTTGGCAGCCTGCAGTTAGCAGTCACAGCCACAGAACCTGGAACCCCCAAACTCTCAGTCCAGGACAGACTCTGTCCAGCAGCCACAGCTGGTCATGACCCCAGAGTTGTGTCCACCATGAAGATGACCCTTGCCTGGTTCTCACGTAAAGGTGAGGAGCTTCTACTCTGAAAGCAGCACCAAGCTCCCCCAAAGCTTAGGGCTGCTGCCCACAGCACTGCATGGGCAGACTAAGGGGCTCCAGGCAGGTGCTGGCCCTGGCATGAAACACAACATCTCCTAAAATTTTAGGGCTCCTACAAAGAGTTACCCAAGCAGGCAGAGAACTGCACCTCTGAGCCCCTGGGCACCTAAAGCTTCCCAGCCACAAAGACCCTTCACAGAGCCTGGCCAAGTGCTGCCACCAAAGCCTGGCAGCTGGGACAGGACCTTCCTCTTTCAGCAGAAGCTCTGCACAAATCCTTCCCCCCCTGTGCCGTTTCTCAAATCATCCACAAAGTTCTCTGGCTCTCAGCTGGAGCTGGGCAAGCAGCTGCTGCTGAACGGAGACCGAGTGACAAGGGACAAGGACGAATCTGTGTCAGCGGCACCAGCGAGGACCCCACAGGCAGCTTCCCTTCGGCCGCCCGCAGAGCTCAGCAGCACCACCTCTGCTCCTGCAGCAGGTGACAACGGAGCAAGGTTCTCCATCAGCCTTCAAGAGCGTCTCCCTGCTCAACTCCAAGCAGGGACAACCTTTCCTCATCCCTCACGGTTCCAAACTCCTCTGGAATATCCCAGGCAGGACTAAGAACCTGGGACCTGGCTGAAGCTGTCACTCCATCCACAGGAGCAGGCTCTTCCCAGACTGCACTCTGATACCAAACAAGGACCAAGGGCACCTGCACTTGGCTGCAGCTCACTCGTGGGCTCCTCTGCTCCTGCACTGCAAAGCTCCCGAGGCACAAAGAGAACTTTCACAACACTTGGCCTTTAAATCTGCAGTCAAAAATTAACAAGCCCCAGATTCCTGCAGGCTGTGGGCTCCAGATCTGCCAGGCTGCATTTACACTGACAGGAACTGGAGAGCTCCTGGAGAAACACACTTTGAAACGGTGCTCCAGGGTACAGGGAGCAAGGGGACTAACAGAATGGGCTGGCTCTGCCCAGCTGGCTCTGCCAGCCTCCCTGAAACATTTGCTGCAGGTCTGTAAGCAAAGCCCCATGGTGGGCACCACAGCCAGTGGGTTAATGGCAAACAGTCCCAAAGCAGCTGGCATCTGGGGGCTGCTCCTCTGCTTGGAGGTTGTTTCCCCTCCCTGAGCCACCCCCACCTCAGCTACATACACAGCAAGGCACTGAGACCGAGCAGAACCCACGGGTGTGGGCTTCAGGGCTCTCAGGTGGGGACCACTGCCCTTCAGCAAGGCTCCATCCGTGCTGAGGAGCCCCACGAAGCAGCAGGGCTCCCTCTGTAACCAGCAACCTCCAAGAAGCAATCCGGCTCCTGGCAGCTCTGCTGCACCCAAGTTTCAGTCTCCACAGCCGAGGTCACTGGCAGCAGCAGCAGCACTCTGCACTGACAGCCCTGCGGATGCTCTAGGCCCTAGGACCCTTCCCTCCAGCACCTAGGAGTTACTTCATCCATCCAAACACCACCTGGGACCCAACTCTGCAGGCTCCTGTTCACAACTTACCCTCCCTTTCCTCTTTGCCTTGACTTTCCAAGAGGTCATGGCTCAGATTGAAACACATCACACTAACAAGCCTCGAGAGTCCAGAAGGAATTACCTGGGCAGCAGCAAACAGCCAGGAAAAGGCTTGGCTGCAGCTGGAGGAGTTGCCAGGAGCAGCAGCTGCCCCCCAGGACAGGTGGCTCAGAACACAAAGCCAACCAACAACAGAGTAAGGAGCTGCTTACAGGAGAAGAGGCAGGACCAGAGACCTGACTGCCCCAGCACAAGAGGACAGCAGTGCCAGGGACACTTCCATCTGCTCAGACATGCTGGCCCGTGCCCAGCTCAGGCAGCACCCCTTGGAGCTGCCATCTCACCTCTACCCTTCACCCTCCAGCTGGCACAGCCATCGGCAGGAAGAAGGGGCAGATGCAAGACAACAGCCAGGCTGGCACAAGGTAGAGCCCAACACCAGCCCTGCTCGGCCCAGTGGCTCCAGGAAGGACTTTAGCCAGCAGGTGCTGGCAGAGGAGGAAAGGCTGATCCTGATCTCCTCTCCAGGGGAAGGGGCTGCAGAACACCCTCCCACACAAGGACAAATTTCATGTGAAGGTTTTAGCCAGGGAAAGGGAGCAGGGCAGGGAGCAGGGCAGAGTCAGCCCTTAGGAAAGGGGAGAAGAAAGTGAGAACAGGACAGTGCCAGCTGTGGGAGGGGGAAAGAGAATCCAAACGGCTAAAACCGGCAGGGAGGAAGGTACCAGTCAGAGAGTGCAGGTGTGGAGACGGCCGGAGGGAAAGAGGAGCTTGTTAGAGGGGGAGGGCAGGCAGAAGGGCTGAGGAGCTGAGCAGGGGATGGATGAAAGAGAGCTTCTTCTGAGGGATGAGGTCAGGCTGCTGGCAAAGGAGGGGAAGTGCCTGGCAGGAAGATGGGCGGGGGGCACCTGGCACGGCCTGAGGTGCAGGTGAGCAACNGGGGGGGCGGGGGGGGGGGGGGGCCCGGCCGGACCGCTACCTGTCAGGCCTCCCGGGTGCGGGTCAGCGGGCGCTGGAAGTTGTGAGGCTCCATCCATGCAGGGTCGGGGTGGGGAGAGCGGGACCGAGAAGAGCAGGAGGTGCCAGAGGGGACCCCGCAGGCGCCGGGCACCGTCGCCGGGGAGCCGGCAGGGCCCTGAGGCGCGGCCCGGCCTAGGCCCCGGCCGTGCCCCCCGCCCCCTCCCCTGTTTACCCCTCCAGCTGTCCGGGGCTCAGCAGCACCCCCCCCGCGGCCGCGCTCCCCGCGCACCTCTGCGCATGCGCCACGTCAACTGCGCCACCACCCCTCTCGTACCCGCAGCCACTCGAGCTCCACGCAAACAGCTTAAGTCGCTTTTGAGAATACGGCCCCGTCCTGTTCGCCCGGCCGCCGTCACGGCGCGATTGACAGCTCCCCCAGCCAACCGGAAAGCGGAAGAGCGCTCCTCGAGGAGCCTGACCAATCGGCGCGGAAGAGGAGGTGCGGCGGGCGAGGGGGCCGCTGGGAGTTGTAGTCCCAGGAGGCACGAGCAATGGCCCCCTGCTCGACGGGGTCGCCGCCCGCGGCGCTGGAGCCTTCGGGCCTGCCGCATCCCTCTGCCCGTCCCTCCAGGACTTTCCGGCTCCCCTTTCTCCTGTCACCAAACCCGCGGGGTGTTTACAGCCAGGCCTCGCTGAGCCGCGCTGCCCTCGGCTCACAGGCCGCGGTGGTGCCCGAGCCTCTGCTGCCTCCCACACTCGCCCCAGAGGGCCCCAAACAAGGCCTTAGTGAGGAGCTTGGGCTCCACGGCCTCCTTTCCATGGCTCTGCGATCCTGCCCTCGGTGCGGCCGGGAGCTATCCCAGCCGGATCCCCCGGCAGGCCTGAGCCTCCCCGGGCAGTGTACGGCGCCCCGCAGGCAGCGAGCTGTGAGCCAGCCCTGCAGAGCAGCGAGTCCCTGCCCGCCGGCGCTGGGTCTGCCCAGCAGCAGCTCAGCAGGCGGAGCGCACAGCTCCCCAAGGCAGCACCAAGATGGATTTTTTTGGAGTTAAACACCCCAAACCTGTTGGGAAGGGCCAGGGGGTGGCAGTATTTGAAAGACCTTCCCTTCGCCGCCTGCCTGCAGCACAGCCGGCGCGGGGCGCAGCCGCCACCAGGCCCCGGGCAAAGGCACAGCTCCCGGACAGCAGGTACGTGTGTGCGGAGTAAGGCAGAAGCCATGAATTCGTCTCTCTGTAATTCATTTCCACAATTAAACAACCCACAGCCTATTAATACAGAGTAATGAATAGTTTAAAAGTGCATTTAGAACTTAATTCCCTGCTCCTAGGTAATCCCAAGCTGCATGGCAGAAAGGAATTGCTGTTTGCTTGCTCTGCGCTAAGAGAAGGAGCCAAAAAAGCCCTCAGATGAGAGCTCCCGTGCGAGGGTGAGGGCTCTCCCCACACCTCCAGGCTCATAAACGCCAGACCAAGCCTTAGCTGTGACAATTCGTCCTCACTCAGAGGCCATTCGCTCGTTCAGCTGCTGAGTTCTTCACTGACGAGAATTGTTAATTGTTGACTCTGAATCTGCCCAGACTCTTTTAATTAGACAAATAAGGATCGGGATCCATCACCATCAGCCTCACGACAGGGCTTTATCTGCTTTTCTCAGATGTTGTTGTCCTCGTGGGGATCTAAAGCTCTACACAGAAAATGAGGCAGGCTCCAGATGCCCTTGACATGGAAGTTTTTCTTGCTGACAGAGAAAATTGGGGCACAGGAGCTTGAGGTTTTTTCCATGCTGGTGACAGTGAGACGCAACTTTGCAGGAGCAGAGATCTTGGGCACCTGCTGCTGCTGGGCAGGGCTGAACTTACCCACTGCAGCCTGAGGGAACTGGAGACACACTGGGGAAGAGCTGTGGGGATTCTCCTCCCAGTGCCCAACCTCCTGCATGATAAACCCCCCTGTGGGGAGAGTCCTAAACTGCTGCAAGGGATTCGGTGCCAAGAAAGGTGTAAAACCACCCAGGAGTTGTACCTGCCCTCATGGCAGCTCTGGAGAGGAAATAATCCCAGCCTGGGCCAGGACTTGGCCACTCTTGCAGGGAAGACATTTTTCCTGATACCCAACCTAAACCTCCCCTGGCACATCCTCAGGCTGTTTCTTCTCATCCTGTCTCCTGTTACCTGAGAGAAGAGACCAACCTGACTGCAGTCACCTTTCAGGGAGCTGTAGGCAGCAATGAGGTCACTTCCAGCCTCCTTTTCCACACCGAGCGTCCCCAGCTCCCTTCTCACAAGTCCTCCAACAGCTTTGTTGCCCTTCTATGACTCTAAGCTCCAAGGATCACATGGATCACAAGGATCCATGGAAGGACGGAGGTGACTGAGCTGCTCCCCTCACGCTGGAGACACAAACAGCTGCACAATGCCCCAGGGCAGATGGAGGCCCAAGGCTCTGCCGCAGATGTTTGCCGCTGCCAGTGCTGCAGTGCTGATGGAGTGGCAGGACACAGACTCCACTGATACCACTGGAGGCCTCCAAGTCTTTGTCTCCTGACCTGGACAAAGTAGGAACATCTTTCACTGTGTCAAGAACACAGGACAGGCTGAGAGAGTTGGGACTCTGCAGCCTGGAGAAGGCTTCGAGGAGGCCTTGGAGTAACCTTGCAGGATCTGAAGGGGGCTGCAGGAGGGCTGGGGAGGGTCTGGTAATGACAGGAGGAGGAGAATGAGCTTGAACTGGCAGAGGGGAGATTGAAACTGGATGTTAGGAAGAAGTGAGGGTGGTGAGACACTGGCACAGCTTGCCCAGGGAGGTGTTCCAGGCCAGGCTGGATGAAGGCCTTGAGCAACCTGTTCTAGTGGGAGGAGTCCCTGCCTGTGGCAAGGGGTTGGGACTGGATGAGCTTTGAGCTCATTTCCAACCTAAAGCATTCTATGATGAGAAACCTCCTTACTGTGAGGGTGCTGGAGCAGGCTGCCAAGAGAAGCTGTGGAGTCTCCTTCTCTAGAGACTTTGAGGCCTCACCTGTGTGCCCTGTGTGCCCTTGCTCTGGCAGCAGGGTTGGACCGGATGCTCTCTGGAGGTCCCTTCCATCCCCTTCCACTCTGTGGTTCATGCCTATGAACCAGGTGAAACCCTCGGCAGAGGTCAGCAGGTTACAAGCTCTTTGTGCAGACAGCAGCCTTCAGCCAGGCAAGCTGGGGATGCAGGGCAGCAAAGTGGCAAGAAGTGAATCTGATGCTGCTGATTAACACAAGAAGCTCTTTTGCCCCATGGCAGCCAGGTACTGAACACTCCAGACCTGCCCAGCACAGCTGCTGCCTGCTGCAGGCACCGGGAGGTGGGAAAACCTGACCCAGTTATTTCCTGGGAAGGCTGCACCAGTTTGGGCTGCTCGGAGCCGTCCCCGAGGCAGAGCTGTCCCCACGGCTGCCCTGAGCCAGCCCCTGGAGTCTGGGTGCTGCAGCTGCGCGGCCCTGCCTCACCAGAGCACCAAGCTGCTGGCGCCTGGGATCAGGCTTCTCACCCAGATATGACTAAGCCCTTTCCAGGTGGCTCAGGGTTTCTTGCTTAATTGCCAGAGCAGATTAATTTGACTATCCAGAACATAACGAAGCGGAAGAGAGGAACTGCCACACCCAGCTGGTTCCTGCTCAGGCTGATGATTCACTTTGGCTGATGGCTCCCACCATGGAGCTGCAGGAAGGCTGCTGTGCTCTGCTCCTTCCTCGGGAAGGTGAAGTGCCATATTCCCTATAGCTTTCCAGGAACGAGCCCAGCCGCCAGTGCTCTGGGAGCTGATGCCCTCTTCAACCTGCATGTACCCAGCACAGACCAGTGCAGCTAACCCTCCAAGCCCCAGTTCCAGCTGCCATGTGTCACAGAATTGCTTTGGCTGGAGAAGACCTCCAAGGTCTTTAAGTCCATCAGCCCAAACCTGCCATGGCCACCAAACCATGGCCCCAAGTGCCACGGCCACAGCTTTCTTGAACACCTCCAGGGCTGGGCACTCCGCCACCTCCTGGGCAGCCTGTGCCAGTCCCTGACCACTCTGGCAGCAGAGAAATTTCCCCCAGTAGCCAACCCTCCCCTGGTGCAGCTTAAAGCCATTTCCTCTCCTTCTATCACTAGTGCCATGCCAAAGGCCCACACCTTCCACACACCAACTGTGCAGGGGCTGCGCCTTCACCAAAAGGCTCCTTTGCTGCCCAAGTGGAGCCCTGGGTCAGCTGCAGGCTGCCCTGGCTGTGCTGGGATCACTCTGGTCACACACTCGTGTGACGCTCGGCAAGCTACAGCCAAGAAATGAGAGCTGCTGAGCCCAGCCGCGCGGTGCCAAGCAACCCCTCAGTGCCACTCCAGTGCCCTTATCGGGAGCCTCATCAGATTTCCTGGTGACTCACCCTACGCTGGTGGCCAGGCCGAAGGGTATCAACAACCACGGACACAGCACCGTGGGGAGGGACTGGTCAGAAGGGCTTGGAGTGACAGGACATGGAGGAACGGATTGAAGCTTGAGGAGGGCAGACTGAGGGTGGAGATGAGGAAGGCATTCTTGACAGTGAGACACTGGCACAGGTTACCCAGGGCAGCTGTAGCTGCCTCCTCCCTGGAGGTGTTCAAGGCCAGGCTGGATGAGGCCTTGAGCAGCCTGTGCTGGTAGAGGTGTCCCTGCAGGGGAAATCGGAACCAAATGATCTTTGAGGTCCCTTCCAACCCAAACCATTCTATGAATCTATGCCTAGCAGCCTGAAAGTCACTGCAGTTATTGTCCCTCTCGAAGTCATTGTCCCCCTGCAAGTCCTTCTGCCCCAGAGCTGTCCCCACAGCGGTGCCCCCACGCTGAGCGTGGCCATGGCTGCCCCCTCCGAGCAGCAAGGAGCCCGAAGGAGTCTGCACTGCTCTGCCCAGCGGCCCGGGGTGCTCTGCCTCCTCGCCTGCCTCTCTGCTGGCTGCCCGAGCTGCGCGCCCCAGCGCCCCTCGCCCGCAGGCTGCCGGGCACAGCGCGGTGCTGTTACGGCACCGCCCCTCAGCAGCAGGCAGGCAGCAGCCCGGGCCGCAGATCTCATTCCCCTCTTTTGCTCTCTGCCGTTCCGTAGGGCCCCTCTGACCGCCTGCCCGAACCCCTCCACACCTCCTCTTCGCACCGCCCCCCCGCTCTGCTCGCCCCGCACCTTGCGTGCCCCCCCCGGACCGCGCAGCCTCTGCCCCGCAGCCCTCCGGCCGCGGCGCCCCAGCCCCGCCGCAGCAGCCCCTCGGCAGGAGCCCCTTTCCCCCAGCTCCCCTTCTGCAC